>BSBN01000722.1:2400000-3000000 GCA_027924645.1 Cunninghamia lanceolata | reverse complement strand
ACATAGAATTTCTTGTAGAATCTGACCATATCATCCATTTTTCTATCACTATTCATCATTATCAGAATTTGTCAAGACTACTCTTTTCCATCTAACTACTTAGTTTGCAAGTGTTGTTCTTTTTGTTTTGGTGGAATATAGGAGGAAATAATATGTTGCATCAACATCAACATCAACATCAAATCTAAAGGAAAGCACTCCAGGTGCACTCAATCCAACTTTCATCTTTTCATTTGATCAAAAACCTATTTGAAATATCACACTTCAATTTGGGCTTAAAACGAACACTTTTTTGCATCATCATATCTTGATTTGGACTTAAAATGAACATGTGTCTTCATCATCACATTGGGGCTTGGATATAAAACAAACTTGTACTTGCATTGTTTGGTTGATTTGAGTGTGATTTATGGTGTGTATTCTCTTCCCTTGCACTTTGCATGATCTTGGGAACAAAAACATCCTTTAATCCATTCTTCACACACACATTTCAATTTCTAAGGGTAAATCAACATTGCAAGTGTGAGTCAAGTGTGTGTGTATGCTCTCCTCGCACCCCAATGTGATCTTGGAGATCAACAACACCACTTTATTTTCTTTTTCTGCCCTTCTTTGGAGGCCTTCTTGGAGACACACCACTCCAAGGGATGACCTCAACTCTTATGTTCTAACTGAATATAAAAATTGAGGAGTGAATCGAAAGACACACCTCTTGGAAGTTAGAATCTTGTCATTCAGGATAAGCCCTCAAGAAATTTATACCTTGGGGAAGTGAAGGTGAAGGGTGGGTTACCCTCTTCTCCCGGCTGTGTGGCATTATTTTAATTTCATTTCACAGAATTGGGCCCCCATACCTTGTGTATATTGGGGACATCCTTAGACAACTTGTTCATCATAGCTTAAGACCTCTTGGGCACACCTATTTGACTAATATTCGACTTGTTGATGTGTCTTCAAGTGTCTTCATAATCACAAAAATCAATCTTGAAAATCTAAACTTGCCATTGTGTCTTGCGTGTGTGATTTTTGCATGTACATGTGAAATCTTTTGTTTGAAAGTTACCTAAGTAAAGCTATCAACAATCAATTTCTACATCATCCTAAACATCCTTGTCTTCACTTCCATCCTAAGCCAAGTCACCTTCATCATAATCCAAACCCTAATCATCCTAATCATCCATCCTAGTGATCTTAATCATCCTTGTTATCCATCTCCTTGTCCTTAATCATCCTAATTGTCATATCCACATCATCATAATCATTATCCACCCCAATCCCTTTTGAGAGTCTACCTATGTTCTTCTAACCTGCCTGTCCTCTCAAGGGGCATCATACTATCATCATTTCCTTATATCATCTGCTTATCCTTACTGTTGGTATGTGGTGACTAATCATGCAAATAGTGTACACTCATAATGTATCCTCCCTAGGGTTCGGGGCTGGACTAGGCCTTGAGTGGGGGTTCGAGGGTGCAGCCCCCAAAAAAAAATTTGTCCCCCTATTTTTGCTCATTCGAAATCGGTTGTTAATTTTTGTTAACCGACAAAAGAAAAATGACATTGTAAAACCCTAATTATAGAAGCTTCCAAAAAGCTTGTTATAAGCGGCTGGGATGTATGTTGCAGTATAGAATTCATGAGATTGTAATTATTTTGCACTGGATAATAAAATCATTGGATGGTTGAGTTTCTGTGGATGTAGCCCATTTTGGGTGAACAACGTTAAATTTTTGTGTTGATCTCTTTTGTGTTATCCTTCATTGTTATATTTGGGTTATTTAATCTGCATATAATTGTGAGTGTTTATTTCTCTGATCTACCTAAACCCTAACAACTGGTATCAGAACAGGTTGTGTTTGATTATCGTCTACAGGAAGGTCTCACGGTTGAGTGGGAGTCTCACGGTTAAGTGGGAGCAATAGCGGATGAGGGTAAATTGAAGGTAGATAAATTCAATGGGTCGAACTATCAGCTATGGAAGATGCAGATGGAGGATTATCTCTATCAAAAGGATTTATGGAGGTCGTTGGAAGAAAAAGCCAAGAAACTGGCAACAATAACTAATGAGGATTGGGAACTTCTAGACAGAAAGGCACTTGGAACCATTCGGTTGTGCCTGGCATCATCTATGGCATTCAATATAACAGAAGTGAAGACAACTGATGAACTAATGAAAGCTTTGGCTAAATTGTATGAAAAACCCTCAGCCTATAATAAGGTATTTCTCATGAAGCGTTTGTTTAATCTAAAAATGATTGAAGGTGGATCTGTGTCAGATCATTTAAATGAATTTAATAAGATTACAAATCAGTTAACTTCTGTAAAAGTGAAATTTGATGAAGAGGTGAGGGCTCTCTTGGTTTTATGTTATTTGCCAGAAAGTTGGAATAACTTGGTAATGGTTGTATGTAACTCTGTCTCTGATTCAAATACTTTGAAATGTGATGATGTTGTTGGTGTTATCCTTAGTGAGGAAATGTGATGGAAAAGTACAGGTGAGAGTTTAACATTGGGTAATGATTTGACTGTAGAGAACAGGGGAAGAACAAAGGAGAGAGGAAAAAGCCCAACAAATCATGGGAAGTCACAAGGGAAGTCGAAGAAAGGTAGATCTAAATCTAGATGAAGAATGGATTGTTGACACTGTGGAAAGCCATGACACTTTAAGAAGGATTACTAGTCTTGAAAGGGCAAACAAGGAGATGAACAACATGATGACAGTAAGGAAGCTTATGTTGTAAGTAATAAATTATAGGATGCTTTAATTTTGTATTTAGATAATGCTAATGATTCCTGTGTAATAGATTCAAGGGCTTCATTTCATGCCACACCCCATAGGAAATATTTTGTAGATTATGTTCAAGGTGATTTAGACAGGTATATTTGGATGATGATGAACCCTATCAGTTTGTTGGAAAAAGAAAAATAAAAATCAAGTTGTCGAATGGAAATGAATGGTTTCTACAGAAGGTAAGGCATGTTCCAAATTTGAGAAAGAATTTAATCTTTACAAGACAACTGGGTAGTGAAGGCTGTACAGTTACCTTTTTAGACAAAGTCTAGAAGGTCACTAAAGGTGCATTAGTAGTAGCTAAAGGTGAAAAGGTAGGCACATTGTATTTGTGTATTGGTAATACTTATTCTACCTTAGATGCTACAGAAATAGTTGTTACTAAGATAGTTATAGCACTTGCTATAGGGACAGAAACAGAATTGTGGCACCATAGACTGTGGCACATGAGTGAGAAAAGGATGAAGATCCTTCACTCCAGAAAGTTGCTATCAGGTCTGAAGCAGATTGACTTGGAGTTCTACAAAAAATGTGTTTATGGAAAATAGAAAAAAGTCTGATTTCTCAAAGTTGGGAAAGATAAGAAGAGTGAGAAATTAGAGCTTGTGCATTCAGATGTATGGGGACCAGCTCATGTATCTTCTCTTGGTGGCTCTTGCTATTATGTTACTTTTATTGATGATGCAACTAGGAAAACATTGGTGTATTTTCTAAAACAAAAATCAGAAGTATTTGAAACTTTTAAAAGGTGGAAATGGTTGAGAATGAGACAGGGAAAAAGTTGAAGTGTCTCAGATTTGATAATGGAGGCGAGTATTGTAGTAGAGAATTTGAGAATTATTGTTCATATAATAGAATATGTAGGCAGAAAATAGTTCTTGGAACCCCACAAGAAAATGTTGTGTATGAGAGGATGAATAGGACCATTATGGAGCATGTAAGGAGCATGAGATTGCATGTTGGACTACCCTTACACTTTTGGGCAAATGATGTACATAGCGTTGTTTATTTAATAAATAGGGGACCTTCAAATCCTTTGGATGGTGGCATTCTAGAGGAGGTATGGATGGGTAAAAAGGTAAACTATTCATTTCTAAAAACCTTTAGTTGTGAAGCTTTTGTCCATGTTGATATTGAAAATAGAACCAAGATTGAGGCTAAGTCTAAAAATTGTACCTTCAATGGATATGGAGTAGGATGAATTTGGTTATCGGTTATGGGATTATGAAAATCATAAAATCATCAGGAGCAGAGATGTTACATTCAATGAGAAGGTCATGTATAAGGATCAGCTGCAAGAAAAGAAGCATGAACATGCCAAAAAGGAATATGTGGTGCTGGATGAGATTATAGAAAATAAAATGCTAGTGGTACCTGATGCTCAACAACAAGAAGTTATCCCATAGAATCCTACAAGTGTTAGACATTCTACAAGGATAAGTAGACCTCCAGAAAGATTTTCTCCATCATTATATTCTATATTAGTAACTGATTCTGGTGAACCTAAAGGTTATGAAGAAGCAATGTAGGTAGATACCAAAAAGCAATGGGAGCTAGGCATGAAAGAGGAAATGGATTCCTTGCTGCAAAATCAGACCTGGGACTTAGTCCAATTACCTCTAGGTAAAAGAGCATTGCCAAATAAATGGGTTTATAGGTTGAAGGAAGAAGATGGAGGCAAGAAAAGATATAAGGGCAGACTCGTGGTAAAAGGTTTTGCACATAAAAAAGGTATAGATTTTGATGAAATATTTTCTCCAGTTGTAAAGATGACTTCTATTAGAACTATTCTAAGTCTTGTGGCTGTAGAAGACTTGCATCTTGAACAGCTAGATGTGAAAACAACATTTCTCCATGGGGATTTGGAAGAGGAAATATACATATAGCAACCATAGGGATATGAGGTCAAGGGTAAGGAGGAATTTGTGTGTAGGTTAAAGAAAAGTTTGTATGGCCTAAAGCAAGCACCTTGGCAATGATATTTGAAATTTGATAGTTTTATGGCTGAATAAGGTTACAAAAAATGTCATTCTGATTATTGTGTTTATTTTAAGAAATTGGGTAATGTCAGCTATATTATCCTATTTATGTTGATGACATGCTTGTTACCGGGTCTAACATGCAGCATATTAATGAACTTAAGAATAAATTAGCAAATTGATTTGCTATGAAGGATTTGGGTGCAACAAAACAAATCATTGGTATGAGGATCACATGGGACAGGACAAATAGAAAATTATTTTTGTCTCAAAGTGAGTATGTAGAGAAGGTGTTGAAAAGGTTTAACATGTAGAATTGAAAAGAAGTTAGTACACCTTTGCCTAGTCATTTTAAGTTGACTAAGGAGATGTGTCCAAAGACACAAGAGGAGCAAGACAAAATTTCTAAGATACCATATGCATCAGCAGTTGGCATCTTGATGAACTAGTAGAAATATGGCAAATAAATGACTAGGTGACTAAAACTTTTAGTCAAGTGACCAAAACTTTTAGTCACGTGACCAAACTTTTAATCACCTGACTAAAACTTTTTGCAACACAATTATAAATGACTAAAATAAATGACTATTTTGGTCATCAGTTGAAATGACTAAATAAATGACCAAATAAATGACTAAATAAATGACTAATTTAGTCATGGGGCAAAAAAACACAACTACAAATAAAATTGAATAAATAAAGGACTAAATAAATTCCTCTATTCTTTTTTCTTTCACTTTAGTTTTGGAGGGAATTAATGGAGGGATTGTGCATTTATGAATTTTGAACAAAAGTGAAACCTGTGAAGAAGCGAAGATTGTGCATTTAGCATGAGAAGATTGTTCATGGCCACCAAGAATAGGGTATGAGTAGTCCAACATGAGAAGATTGTTCATGGCTGCCAAGAATAGGGTATGAGTAGTCAAACAGGAGAAGATTGTTCATGGCCGTAGTTCTTTGAGTTTGGAAATAGTTTTGAGATCATCGTGCGAATGAAGAAAGGAGGGAATTTTGGGATTTCTAGCTATAGACGGCAGATATCAAAGAAGCAGATAGACGATAGATAACAAATGGTTTTATGAAGCAGAGGTAAAGTTTTCCATGTACCTCTATTCTTCTCTTAGCCTGCTCTAAAGTTTTGTATATTTGAAAGCTTGGTTCTCTGTCATTAGTGACTGTTCTATCTCTTTCAATGACTATATGAAGAGGTCTCATGGTTCTTTATTGATAAAGTTCTACTTTTTCCATTCATGATGTATACTTAGAATACCTTGGCATGAAGGAATTTGATGGTCTTCAACCTGTGACTTAGACACTGCCCTTGTGTGTGTGATTCAACCTTTGAAAGATGATTGTATTTTCAAAATGACTGTCACAAAACAGAGAATGAAAGCTTGTTGTTGAGAATGCAAGACTATTCCATGATTTGTTTCATTCCTTAAATATGCTCTTTACTATCTTTAATGTCTCTTACTGCTATCTTGACAGTAACCTTTGTCATGAAAACCTTGTTCATTGCTTCATACATGAGCTGATCTTTGTTGTCCTATCACAAACTTGCCTACAAATTCCTTAATACAAAGATATCATTGGTGATGACTATCATTTGTATGCAAAAATCTATCACACTCACATTCCCTTTGTCCATCTGCTGCTATGACTATCATATAGCTTGTTGGTAAACAGATTTGTCACCGCGAAATAACCTTTGAAAATGACCCGTTGCCCTTAGAGCAGTGACTAAATTATCCCAACAATTGGAGAGATCATGATAAAGCAATGATCTTCCTCTGTGTTTGAGAGGGTCAGCTCCCTCATATGATGGGGGTATATTTGTGGTTTTTGTGTACTTTTAACCTAAAAGTGCATAAAGGAGAAAATGCAAAACTAGAGGAAAACAAATAATAGAAATCCCAACAATAGACATACGAATATCATCTGAGATTTCACAACGGATATGAACAAATTACAAAGGGGTTTCAATAGAAAATATGTTTTGATGTGTAATGACAATGAAAGGAAGATGATAAACCTGAACATATGAAAAGATATGCCACCTCAACACCTTCAAATCAAGATACCAAGATATGAATGTTATTCATTACATCAATCACATAAAATACCAATGGTTTACATAATCACATAGAAGGATTGCTGATTTAACATACAAGAAATCAGCAATGACAACACATGAATACATTTAGAACATACGAACTAAAAGCATTCTTCATTATCTTCTTGAAATTATACAATTCCAAAAACTCTTCTATACATAGTGTCAAGCCAAAAAGTCTTCATACAATCTCTTTGAGAAGTTCTCAAAGTTTTCCCCTCTTGTAAAAAGTCCCCCTTTACATATGAAATAGCTTTGTATTTATAGGCTTTGTTCCCAATAACTACCTGCTAACTACCTGATAACCACTTCATAACTACCTCAACTACCTTTTTGTTATACAATAATATAATGAACCTTATTTTTGGTTATATTTTACATCACTTTTCCAGAAATAAGATTCATTTTCTAACTTTTAGTTACAACAGGTGACATAAGTCACTTTTACAAAAAGGTAATTAAAAACTTGTAAGTTTTGAGCTGTCAATTTCGCTAAGTCCTTTCCATCTCCATCTGCTCCATTCAATGGTCAAAACTTGCTGAATGTTGAAAACTTCTTCAGATACCTGCATCTTAGACTCCTGTGTTCGCACACACAAAGCCTCACCTATCACATATTTGGTCAATCACCAAGCCATGTATCCCAAGCCACAAGCCCACTGTGTTTACAAATTTGATAACTTGTTGAATTGGGTACTTTTACCAATTAAAATGTAAGGCACTCTTTGTTTTGGGATGTTCTGGATTCTTCCCATCACCTCTCCTAACTATATATCAACATTTGAGAGTATGCATTTCGTATTCAAATCATGATTTGTGAAATGGATCTTTTCATCATTCCAAGGTTTCTCATACTCATGCTTCATATTACCTCGTCTGACTTTGAATCTTGCATCAAATCTCAATCTACCAATTGCCATAGAGAGATTGTCCCAATTCATACTCACACAATAGTCATCATCAATGATCTCCTTGAAGCTTCTCATTCCACTTGCATCAGAGTTAGTTCATAAGGAAGCTGAGTCTTTGTAGAAAATGACTTGTTTACCTTTACTTAGGGCATATCATCTTTCACGAAATCTAAAATAGAAACTCTCAAAGGATAGAAATACTCTTCTATCAACAAGAACCATAAAAACTGTAGAAATCCATATTACTAACTTTATTGCTATCAAGAACTATTTTCTTCTAGCACAACTTCGGGCTTGACATCCTCCTTGTAACCATATCTAACTATGCACTTGAACATCCGGTATTCTTTTGGACCTATTCTACCTATCAAGTAACTTTCTTTAGAGGGAACATAAGAACTTGAACTAATTTGATGCATACAAAAACAAGAACTTGGTGAAATGCTGGCAAATTTGTCACAAAATGACCAAAGATAGAAGGCACTCCTGTTACTAAGTCAATGTATATAAGTCCAATTCTAGGCACCTGCACCTTCCCAAGGCTTGGTCCTGAACTCAATAGATCCAAAGATAATCAAGAAGGATAGAGCTATGAGAATGTTTTTCTTCCATACAATGATGATCACTAAAGACATCAAGCAAGTTGTAACAAACATAACAGTAATAACAACCAGTCCACAGACATGACCAATCATATTTGTATCTCTTAAGCCAATTGTAACTGCAAGACACAGACACATAAGTATCCAATTTACTTCTGGAATGTATATCTGCCCATATATTTGATTGGAGGTGTGGACAATCTTCACTCGGGGAAAACAACTGAGAGCAAAACTTTGACTAATTATAGAAAAAGTTGCTGAGATGACTGCTTGACTTACCACTACTGATTCCAGTGTAGCCACTACAAAGATTGGCCAAAATACTGACTCTGGAATGGCCTTGTAAAAACTTCTTTGTAAGTCCCACTTGTGTTTGGAAAGAAAAACTGCTTTACCCATGTATGCAAGAATTAAACAAGGATACACCAGTCCTGTGAATGCCATCTTAATAGATAGCTGAGAAAAAATGTCCCAGATCAGTAATCATAGCCTCGGCACATGTGATGCATAGTACCACTCCTCTCAGTGACACCCATCCTTCTATGCCCATCTTCTTGAGTAACTTATACATGTAATAGGGAGAGATTGCTCAGAATATTTTTAGGTTCCAATGTATTATATTAGAGACACCAACTCTGCTTATACAGATGAGCCAAGCAATCACAATAGGTGCAAATAGAAAAGAAACCATGTCTTTTCCATAGTGTTGTAGAGCAAAAAGGCCCATTAAAATTACACAGGCAACAACAACAGCATAATTTTCATGTAAATTATGAATTTTGATTTTAACACCTGACACGGCTAAAAGAACTGATATAGTAGGCATAAGCAGTCCATGAAATGAAATGATTTTTTTTACGGATTCTTTTAACCTGTTCTAAAACTTCAATTTTAGCATAGGCTTTCTTTGAAAATGTAGTATTTAGCACACCAACTTGTAGATTGCGAAGAGCCTTCTTCAACTTATCCATGCTTCTAGACTTAGTATTTCTAGCTATAAGATTAGACAAAAATCTCTATTTAGTTAATCTTTATTCACCTGATGTGCATATCCAATTTTAGCATGGGCTGGGAGTATGATAGCAAAGGTCTTGGAGACTGGTTTTACGCCTGCCAGTTGCATTCGCTTGAAAGTTTTTAAAATCTTTTTAACAAATATATTTTGTGAATATACTGCATTCATTGTATTACAAGAAATGATATTCATTTTGAGGCATCAAGCCAAACAGTTCAGGTGCCTTTTCTATGCTTCAACGTTCTGCATACATGTCTACCAATGCAGCTGAAGCTACCAATCTGACAAAAATCCATTTTCAATCCTACTTTGTTGATGTTCTAAAGCTCCCATTTGGTAACAAGCCAAGAAGATATTGATAAAGGTTGTCAAATTCAAGTTTACAGTAGCCAATTGCATTTGCCTGTAGGTTTCAAAATCTTCTTCAACAAATCTTTCCCCTTCATATAGTGCAATATCTGTATTTTTCAAGACAATAACCTTTTTGAGGTACTTCATTAAATGGTTCACATGCCTTGTCTAATATTTTAGATTATGTATTTGGGCGCTGCATTATTGTTTGTCATGCATGTAGACGGCCTTGGTGGGTTGTGGAGGAAGTTGACAGAGATTGTAAAATTTGAGCTTCACGCCTAAAAATTGCATTTGCTTCTCAACAAAACTAGTTTGTGCATATCTTGTAACATGAGACGATATCTCTTTGAGGTGGCTGTCAAAAGGTTTCTGTGCTTTGTTTGTGCTGTGCCATTTCCATGCATGTCTACCAGAGCATTTTGAACTATAATATCTGACGAAAGTTTCCATTTCATCATGCTTTGATGGATGTCCATATCCTGCTCCAAAGCTTTCATTTTGCATGGGCTGTGAATATGCTGGTCTTACAACTCTGCTTGAAGTTTTTGATATCCTTTCCAATGACTCTATTTTACATGTAGGATTCAGTTAAAAGGTAGTTATAATAACTGCTTTGTTCTAATCATCTTCCCCTTAAGTCTTCATCGGCAATTTAAATGGCTTTTAGAACCTTTCATTGGCTATTTGGCTTTTCAATCAACTTTTGAAACTAATCAAAATCCCCGATAATAAATGCATGAATTTCCTTTGTCAGTATTTTTAGAAGTTTTGACAACTTCATTAGGGAAGTTAGTAACTTTTGAAACTTCACACTTTTACCGATGGCAAGGTCTTCATCGACACTTTAGATGATTTTAAAAATCTTTTCCGAGCTAAACAATGCTTTTGAAACTAAACACAACTCTCGATAATACATTTAAAATAATGTTTGCAAGTCCGTCAGTGCCTGACCAAGGTTTAAAACTTATAAAAAAAAGGCCGACAATGTAACCATTTTAAAGTGTCGTATATGCTTCATCTCTTTGTGAGCGCTTTATGATGAAGTTGCCACTTTTGAGATATGAGTGATCAAAATATTGATCGGCTTGAAGGTAGTTAGGAGTGAATGAAATAATTAGAGATGAGAGACTCCTCTATCCATGTTTGAAACCAATTTTGAAAGCTTCTATGTTTGTCGAAGATGTATCAAAACCTTTGAAACCATGTGCTTAGCCCGACAATAGAAGACTTCTCTTTGTTGGCTTATTAAAATTACTTTCAAAACCCCTTTACTTTAGCTGATAACTACCTATGATAGAAACCGATGATAGCAAAATATTGTTAGCATTTGAAATGTGGTCTACAACCATTTAGACACCTTTGATTTTCTCAAAGTATTATTCGACCATTTTGAAGAGAAATTCCTAAAAAAGAAAGTCCCTCGTTGTCAGTGTGTGAAGAACTCTTTGGCTTTAAGATTTATGAGATCGTTTATATTTTCCCATGGTACAAGTATTGCCAACGATGTTGTTGAAGACTTGATGACTTCACAAGTGTCAATCTAAAATTGCTTGCGTTGCTTTGACGTTACTCAGAGAATCTTCATAAAAATCAGCTGATTGATCTCCAAACATGAAAATGGCAAAACATGCACAACTTTTGATCGGGATAATATTTTCTCACGAAATTTTGCCACATTGTCCGTAATAGTGCCATGAGATCCCATACTAGTTGATTCTGCTCCAGCCTTTACAGAAACCATGATTTAATTGTTTTCACCAACTGCTCGTCGAAAAATTGAAAGTTTAAAATCTCGCAAACCAGAAGGCGCATGAGCCTAAAAAGTGGCCACATTAGGTGAAATAACCATAGAAACATCCCTGTAAAATGATTTCTTTCCAAACCTTGCAGATTTTGAAATTTAATTATTTTCATGATTTGCCACATAACATAACCGCTTCCAGGTCTCCGACTGAAACAGATCAATGATTCCTCCTTCAAAATAGAAAGCAACTTGACATTTTGGGATAATCAGAGTATTAGTGACTTGGGAGTGATTTAATGTAGGGATTTTGACACCAAAAAGTTTAAAAATTGGCAAGTTGAAAATGAGGCTAACATAGCTTATTAGCTTGATTTTGATAAACTTGAAGATTCTATTCATAGACTTTTGACTGTAAAAAATCCTCTCTGTTACTTTTGTTATTGATATATGACATAGTTTTCACATAATTCACATTTGGATGCAAAAAGACTGTCAATATTTCATTGTCTTTTCTCTGTTATTGTAGCCCATTTTGGTGACTGTGATTAGGGCATCTCTTTGAATGTATAGTGATCTCTTTTCTTCTATGGTGTTGTGCATTACTCTTTTTGATGACTGATTTCACTGTCAGTTTGATGACATGACTGCCATCACTTTCAAAGGCACTTGTGTCACTATTTTAGCATCTATTTAATGACTATCTTTGCCTGATAAAATCTTCAAGGATCAATTAACTAATTAGGTAAGGGTTTGTATTTTGACAAAAGTGTTTACCTTCATGGATTTTGTATTTTCATCTTTTCAATTTTTCTATAGACTGTAATATCTGCTCCCTCCTTTGCAATCAAGGCATGACTGTATTCTCTATGCTGTTTTTCCTATTGTCATGATTGTCATTTGAAATGGTTGACATCTTGAGTCATTTATTTGGTGACTTTGCATATGATTTTGGTAAGTGATTTGCTGCTATGAATACTTCATCACAATAGTTATTTAATTGGGGTTTTGAAGTGTAATCTTGATAAATTGTTTAGTATTTCTTCTAAATGCTATTTATCTATTGGTTTACATAGCTTGTCTATATTTCTAAGTCAGACAACTTGTAAAATATATAATTATCGGCATGGGAATGAAATTGAATTGCTATTGATGTTTGTTATTCTCATGGACACGTATTGAAGCACTCTATCTGATGTATGTACCTAAAAAAATGTTTTAGGTACATATAAGTGTAGCAGCTACTTGCATGTGTGATAAAGCTTGTTTGGAGAGGACTTGGAGACTTTTGAAAAGGCAGGCAAGGAATTTAGAGTTTGTTGTCACGAATTTGAAGTTGGCAAGGCCCTCTACAGCAAAGTTGAATTTGGGGATGCACTCTGTAGTAAATTCAAAGGTAATTCAAAACCTCATTGCCAAAAGTGAACTGATATTTTCATGATATTTGGGGAAGCTACTTGTGGGCACCCCCAAGAGATATTTTCATGATTGAATCTTGAAAACTCAAAAGAAAATGTTATCTTTAGTATTTTTGAAGTTGATCCTTAACTAATCCTTGAACTCAAATAAAACCACACCTCTACTCTGCATGATCTCCTTGCATGATGACTAGCCCAAACTGAAGGAAAGGTTATCCTAGCTTGACCATATGCATGATTGAAGGTTACCTTTTAAGATTTTATATTTAATGGCCTTCTAGGCATAGGATAGCTTATTATACTAAATTAATACTAGAATGCACAATATTATAGATGGATCAGCGTCGAAGGTTGACTACGGATCAATATCATGCATATGATGAGAGAGTAGCCAAAGAGAGGGAAATGGAAAAATATCCATGTCCATGTAATGACTGTCTTGGTGGAAGGGTGAGAAAAAGAAATGTGATTTGTCGACATATGATAAGATATGGGCATAGTGGTATAAACCCTTGGGCTTACAATTATTATGAAGATATGATAGAATTGCAGACTGTGAGAGATGAAGAGGCAACAAACATAGATGAAGTGGCACCGAACATAGATGAAGAGGTAGAAATGTTAGATGAAGGGTTTGAAGTTGAAAGAATGTTGAATGAGGGTCTAAATGATGATTGGGCCAAGTCAATGGAGGATGCTTTAAAGTCTGTGTATGCTAATTGCAAGTTAAGTTATTTGACAACAATCCTTCAAATTCTTAACTTGCAAGTGGTGCATGGTTGGACAAATGGGAGTGTAGATTAGTTATTGGCATTATTAAGTTCGTTGTTACTAGTTGACTCCATATTGCCAACAAAATGAAGTCAATGTAAAAAGCAGATTAGTAAACTCAGCTTGGGGTATGAAAGCATCCACACATGTGTTAATGGTTGTGTATTATTTCACAAAAATCTTGCAAGTGAGAGTGAATGTCTGAAATGTCATGAAGCAAGGTATAGACAAGGGTTGAAATCAGCTATGGTTCCTAGAAAGGTTTTTCGCCACTTTTCGATAATCCCACGATTACTCCAAATGTATAGGTGTAGAGACATTGCTGAACTTATGCAGTGGCATGCCCAAAATAAGAGCATTGATGGAAAATGACATGTGTCTGATTCTAAGATGTGGATGGAATTTGATAACAGATGGCCTAATTTTTCTCAAGATCCTCGTAATATAAGGTTGGGTTTGGATCTAGATGGGGTGAACCCATTCTCAGATCAAAGTACTAAATGGTCAACTTGACCAGTGGTTTTAATAAATTATAACTTGCCTCCATGGTTAGCAACTAAACCATTTTTCTTAATGCTATCATTGATTATACTAGGAGAGAAAAGTGTGACTTCAAATACAATAGATGCCTATCTAGAGCCATTATATGATGAGCTAATGGAATTGTGGAAAGGAATTGAAGCAATTCAATCTTTAAGTGATGGTCATCCAATCAAATTCACTTTAAGAACTTCCTTATTGGTTGCGATTCATGATCTTCTTGCATATGGTACATTGTCTGGTCTCACTGTTCATGGATACCATGGCTGTCCTGCTTGCAACTTTAAGGATTTTGCGAGGCACTCAAGAAGTTTATGTAAGTGTATTTATTGTGGACATTGTGCTTACCTTAAAGTGGGTCATCCATATCATCAACAAAAGACATGTTTCAATAGGCAAGAAGAGAATCATGAAGCACCTTTGCTAATAATGGGTGATTACATTATTGAGAATGGACAAAAAAGAATGTCATTTATTGAAAACGGTGGGATTGTTGGTAGTAGATATGATCCATGTAATGAAAGTGGTTTAAAACAGTTATGCATATTCTATAAGTTGCCATACTTTAAGGATATAGCCATGAGGCATACTGTTGACTTTATGCATACTGAGAAAAATATAGCCTATGCTATTATAGAAAATCTTTTTGGTGCTTTTGATACTATTTCATCACGTGAAGACTTTCGAGAACTAAATATTTGTCAAAATATTTGGGTTGAAAAATACGATGATGCAAAATATAGAAAACCTAGTGCTCCTTATGTCTGGATAAAGGAACAACGTGCACAATTCTTACACTTGAAGTCTCAGACTCGCTTTCCGAATGGATATGTAAGTAGTACTATCAGAAGCCAAACTGACATTAATAGCTTAAGAGGCCTAAAGACCCATGACTATCATGTTATAATCAAAAATATTTTACCTATTGTGGTAAATATATCAGGTTTGGCAAAGGGGCCAAGATTGACAATTATAAGGTTGGGCCTAATATTAAAGAGAATGAGTTCACATGTATTAGATCCTTTAAACTTTGATAGTTTGAGGGAGGAGGTTGTTGAAGTCCTTTGTCTATTGGAACAGGAATTTCTAGCAACAATCTTTAACATTTCTATGCATCTTTTGATACATCTAGAATATGAACTAGAGCATTGTGGTCCAGTAAGAATGAGATGGATGTATCCTATAGAATGATATATGAAGGTTTTGAAAAAAATTGTTCATACTAGGGAAAAACCAGAAGGTAGCATGTCCGAGGGATGCAACAGGCCATTGGATTTTGCACAGAATATATGAAGGATTTTAAAAATGTCAATCGACGTGTATGGGATGATGATGAAGATGAGAGACTTGCAAGTGAAGTATTAGAAGGCAATGGATGCCACTTCAAGCTATCACATCAAGAAAGAAGTGTGATACATGCCTTTATTCTTCAAAACACATCTTCGTTCGATAAGTGGCACAGGTTAAAAACTTTTACACAATTATTTATTTACACATTTATATTATTAATCTTACTCAATTGCATTTACACATTTATATTATTAATCTTACTATTTGCACATTAATATTCTATGTAGAAAATATGAAGAAGAGAATCAAAGTTGGATGCAACATCGACCTCAAAAGCACATACGTCATGATTTGGTTGGAGGTGATTCTTTTCCAAAATTTGAAGAATGGATTGCTAATGCAGTTAGTGATGCAAAAGAAGAAGGTCAAGATATAACAACGGAGGAAAGTGAGCTTTCACAACCTCCACATTTATGGGCTATGTATTTTAGTGGAATGTGGGCCTATGGTAGCCATTTAAGAGTGGAGGAAAAAGACAAAGGAAAGACAAATTGTGATTGTGTTGTAAGTGCTGAATTTCTTCATGAAACTGAGAAGAAATTCTATGCTGGATTCATCCAAGAAATTATTCAAGTGGATTTTGGTGAAAACAGTCTTATATTATTAAAATGTAAGTGGATCCGACCATTTGCAGTACATGTTGATGAGTATGGATTTGTACATGCAAATACAGGACAATTTTTATCAGAGATGGATGAGCCCTATGTTTTCCCTTTTCAAATTAATCAATCATTTCTAATTGATGCTGTAAGAAGCCCATGATGGTCGTATGTCATTCAAACAGAGTCTCATTCAAAACAAAAATTCATGGAAGCTGTTGATATAATGCCTGATGGGCAATATGTTAATTTACAAGAAACATTCAAAGTAGTGGATGAAGTTGATGATGGAGTGTTTGGAGAAGATATTTTGATTACCAATGAAGAGATTGGGAGAGAGACTATATTGCATGACACAGATGAGGATGAGGAATAAAATCAAGAAGATGCAGACATGAGCGATCAGGATTTTGATCTCGTTGGCAATGCAGATGACTAGTGAAGGCATCAAGGAAATAGTGAGCTTGTAAAATGTAGTAGAGAAGCAGCAAGATAAGAAAGGGCATTAGTGTACAGGAATTTCTTCCACTTTGACTTTTTCAAGGTAATCTCTTGTGTTGAGCTCTACTTTTTGTTGTTTTTCTAGTTCTTGTCTTGTTACACATCATGCATATAACTAGCTATATTTGTTCCAAAAATAAATTACTCATTTTTAAAGCACATATTGACTGTTTTTGATTACTTACATTTGTGTGTTCAAAATTTTTGTAGAATTATATAAGTAGAAATAATGAGGATTTTATAAGTAGAAAGAATGAGGATTTTATAAGTAGAAATAATGAGGATTATATAAGTAGAAATAATGATGATTCACACTATCAGAAAGGCAATTAGTTTCTTCTCAAATAGAAGGATAAACAAATAGAGTTTCCTTTGGGTTTCAATCTGTGTGCCACATTTACTTACTGAATTTTTACTCCTCCATATAATGCATCTTATATGCTATCATCCTATGTCATGTCACTTGTCATAGACTATCTCCTCTAATTTCTAAGAATGCATCTTATATGCTCTATGAATGTATTTCATATGGGGATTATCCTTATATACTGTATCATTCAAATGGAAATGAAATCCTTATATACTATGACTGCATTTGTCTATATGCTCTAGTTGACTGAAAATAATGGCTTTGTTTATATTCCACTCTTCTTCTACTGATTCATGTTGCTGATTTATACATTATTGTTTATTTGGACTTCAGGAAATGAGGAAAAAGACTATGAGGCACAATTTAGATGATAGTGATCATGTTGTTGAAGTTCCACTGACAGATTATGAGTGCTTTCATAAAGAATGTGTGGCAAAGAATAGTGAATATTTATCACATCTTGGTTTGACAAATAGGCAAGTTGTAAATCCACTAAGTAGTATATTATTTGTTTAATTGTGTTTATGAAATTTTATAGGCAAGAGGTTTATGCATATAAGACATAATATGATATTTTTTTGTTTTATAGGAAAGAAAAAGAGTGCAAAGAAAATGTAGAGAGAAAACAAAAGGAAAGTAAAGATATAGTGCTGCTAACTCATAGAAGCCAATGCATTTGGGATTCAAGTATGAATGCAGTTGGTGAAAAGAATAGTTGTGATGATGTGTAGCCCGATATAACACATAGTGATGTGCAGCTTGATATAGTACATGGTGATGTGCAACCTGATATAGCACATGGTGATGTGCAACATTGTGATGATCTTTTAGCACAGAGTCTAAGAGAGATTATTAAAAACAATGAGAGGAAAGGAACAGTAAGTGAGCTGCAGATGATTTATTCAAGATTGAAGGATGTGTTTGAAGTGAAATCTACAGAGACTAGTATTGATCTACCTACTCATGACACACCTGATGTGGCCAAGGACGATGAAGTTCTAGTTAATGAAAGTCATGAAGAGAGATTACTTGCATCTGATGTGCTTGCTACAACTTTTGATGGAACTAGTGGATCAGCCAAAAATATTGCTAGTGGTTTAATAGAAGATATGCCAACTTTTTTCAAAAGAAAAAGATTGAGTCAAGATTTATATAGATCTACAGAGAGGAATGCAAAACAAAGAAGATTAGAAGGCAAGAAGCCATTCTTGGTTGAGGTATCGAGAGATGGTGAGCCCACTGGGAAAACTGCTACAATGTGGGCCTTTGAGTTGGGTGTGAGATGTAGGGCCCATTTGGATATTTGAAAATCAAATTTTGTAGAGCAAGATCCACGAAGTGTGGAAAATGTTATACAAAAAATGGAAAATGCTTTTGAGACTACTGGTGGACAAATCTCTAGAAGATATTACAAGTAAAAGATGAGACTTTTGATGAACAATTATAGATACAATTGTAGAAAAACAATCTTGGAGGGAAAAGAGAGGTTAGAATCCCCTCTATCTCCCAAACAGTGGGAGGCATTGAAATAAAATATGTGTTCTGAAGAATATTTGACAAAGAGTTATAAAGGAAAGAGGGCAAGAGATACTGTGGCAGCTGGATATACATTTGGCCGAGGTGGGTTGCAGGCCAAAATGGACAAACTTGGAGTAAGAGTATGGCTTTTTGGTTCAATTTACGTTGGTTATTTATTTTAATTTTTTATTGAACTGACTATATGTTGATATTGACATTGTATTTTAGGTGGAAAACAGTAATAGAGAAGCAGGTGTGGAAGATATGCTCGATTATATGGTAGCACTAGATCCTAGTAAATCTAATGGTAGTATGAAGTGGAAATCTAGTTCGCCAACATAGATTTCAGAGCCATCTATTAGACGCCCAGTAAGAGCTGCTGCAGATCATGTCAACTCAAATGAAGGGTACCAACATATAATGAGTTGCTTACACAATCTCACTGAGAAATTGTTGCAGTTGGGTTCCTCTGTTAAGCCTATAGTTTCTACATGGAATGAGCATAATATTATGGATGTAGATGAGGTAAGAGGCTCTATTACACTATCCTTTCATTTTGTGTGCTTGTTATTGGGTAAACTTGTACCATGTTTTTGTTATACTTCCTTGTGATTGCATTTTTTGGATACTTCAATAGTTATCATAGCTCTTGGATACTGTAAACAAAGAATGAACCTACCCTCAACATGCAATACTGCAATTCTAGCCATTATAATCTTAGCATTGATGCTTTACATAAATGTGTTATCACGAGTTGTCTCACTATTCTACTTACAGAACCAAAAGAAACATGCAATACTGCAAATTACCATGTTCTACTTCAAATAGAATGTATTTCATATGGGGATTGTCCTTATATACTGTATCATTCAAATGGAAATGAAATCCTTATATATTATGACTGCATTTGTTTATATGCTCTAGTTGACTGAAAATAATGGCTTTGTTTATATTCCACTCTTCTTCTACTGATTCAAGTTACTGATTTATACATTATTGTTTATTTGGACTTTAGGAAATGAGGAAAAAGACTATGAGGCACAATTTAGATGATAGTGATCATGTTGTTGAAGTTCCACTGACAGATTATGAGCGCTTTCATAAAGAACGTGTGGAAAATAATAGTGAATATTTATCACATCTTGGTTTGACAAATAGGACACACTTGATGTGGCCAAGGACGATGAAGTTCTGGTTAATGAAAGTCATGAAGAGAGATTACTTGCATCTGATGTGCTTGCTACAACTTTTGATGGAACTAGTGGATCAGCCAAAAATATTGCTAGTGGTTTAATAGAAGATATGCCAACTTTTTTCAAAAGAAAAAGATTGAGTCAAGATTTATACAGATCTACAGAGAGGAATGCAAAACAAAGAAGATTAGAAGGCAAGAAGCCATTCTTGGTTGAGGTATCGAGAGATGGTGAGCCCACTAGGAAAACTGCTGCAAGGTGGGCCTTTGAGTTGGGTGTGAGATGTAGGGCCCATTTGGATATTTGTAAATCAAATTTTGTAGAGCAAGATCCACGAAGTGTGGAAAATGTTATACAAAAAATGGAAAATGCTTTTGAGACTACTGGGGGACAAATCTCTAGAAGATATTACAAGAAAAAGATGAGACTTTTGATGAACAATTATAGATACAATTGTAGAAAAACAATCTTGGAGGGAAAAGAGGTTAGAATCCCCTCTATCTCCCAAACAGTGGGAGGCATTGAAATAAAATATGTGTTCTGAAGAATATTTGACAAAGAGTTATAAAGGAAAGAGGGCAAGAGATAATGTGGCAGTTGGATATGCATTTGGCCGAGGTGGGTTGCAGGCCAAAATGGACAAACTTGGAGTAAGAGTATGGCTTTTTGGTTCAATTTACGTTGGTTATTTATTTCAATTTTTTATTGAACTGACTATATGTTGATATTGACATTGTATTTTACGTGGAAAACAGTAATAGAGAAGCAGGTGTGGAAGATATGCACGATTATATGGCAGCACTAGATCCTAGTAAATCTAACGGTAGTATGAAGTGGAAATCTAGTTCGTCAACATAGATTTCAGAGCCATCTATTAGATGCCCAGTAAGAGTTACTGCAGATCATGTCAACTCAAATGAAGGGTACCAACATATAATGAGTTGCTTACACAATCTCACTGAGAAATTGTCGTAGTTGGCTTCCTCCGTTAAGCCTATAGTTTCTGCATGGAATGAGCATAATATTATGGATGCAGATGAGGTAAGAGGCTCTATTACACTATTCTTTCATTTTGTGTGCTTGTTATTGGGTAAACTTGTACCATGTTTTTGTTATACTTCCTTGTGATTGCATTTTTTGGATACTTCAATAGTTATCATAGCTCTTGGATACTATAAACAAAGAATGAACCTACCCTCAATGTGCAATACTACAATTCTAGCCATTATAATCTTAGCATTGATGCTTTACATAAATGTGTTATCACGAGTTGTCTCACTATTCTACTTACAGAACCAAAAGAAACATGCAATACTGCAATTTACCGTGTTCTACTTCAAACCATTTTGCTTGAGTATTCACTTCATTATTGTTGTCCTTGTCATGTTTATGACATGCTCCTATGCTGCATTATGACATTTAACTCTATCATTCTAGACAGTCACTTTGAGTATGTCTTAGTAAAGCTCTTAATCACTAATCCTAAAGTCAAGGCTGTCATATTTGCTTTGTTGTTGTCATTCCAAGGGTTCTTGGTCACTGTCTAATGGTTTTGACAGTGCCTTTATCTCTTCTCTTTGTTTGGTGAAACCCTACTAGCTGTTGTATCTCTTTATCTTCTCCTATACCTTCCATGCTATGGACTATCCTAAGACAGAGATATGGACTGCCATCTTACAACTTTTACTGTCTTCCTTATCATATGAAGGACTGGGACTGTGCCTTCTTGTTGAAAATCTTATGCTCATGACTATAAGAATCATCCTATAAACTGGAATCTATTGCTTACAATAAAGGAAGAATCTCACAACATACATTGACTTAGTCATTTAAGAGTGGAAGAAAAATGTTATTTTGAACAAAAAATTATAGTTTTTGCATTCTTTACCTGACTTATATTAATTTTTGCATGATGATTAAACCACATGCAGAGAAATTATATGAGAAGAACAAAAAGAAAACGGCCCTATCAATAGAGCTCTCTACAAAGCTACACAACTTGAGGACAATGATGATAGTGATTATGTTGAACATCTTGATGAGAATCTGCATGATATTCAGAGTAGTAGTAGTGGTGTTGGAATTGAGGTGAGTGCTATTTATTGTTTTTATGTCTTTCATGGTAGTCATTGTTGTTTTAACACACACATGCAAGTAAGTACTATTCCAGTAAGTTATTTTAATTCTATTTGAAGGAAAACCCACTAGTATGATTTACTTTAAAGGATTTAACTCTAGAGAGAGACCAATAAATTTAAGTCACTTAAAGGGAATTACATCAACTTCTAATAGAAACCAATTAAAAGAATCCACACAATGACAACAAATGTGCCTTGATAAATCTATTGATTTGAATAACTGGAAATAGCCAATATGGAGACAATCAAACAACTTATGAACTTGAATATTAACAAAAAATTAGAACACCACACATTGTTGGCAAGAGACACTATATGGATTCATGGTTGTTGTCATTGATGGCAACAAAGGTCATCCCACATATCCGCAAGACATGATATGTCTCTACCGGAAGTCAGAATAAAGAATGTTGTGGTCCGGTGAAGAAGAACAGAGCATGTGGCAAGGTCCGACAGATTGGTCCGGACCTCTCAGAGGAAGTGTCTTGGTGCAGTGCGGATTTGGGGAAGTCAAGAGGACTACCTTTAGTAGTATATTCCAAGGATTTAGCCTCCGGTGATGGACAAGGAAAAAGATATGAATGGTTAAGTACCGGATTCCTGAGAGACAGTGAAAACAGAGGAAGAACTGACTGACAGAGTATCAGACTGCTTTCCGGATGGGTTACTGTTGATGACAGAGGTTGTGAAGGCATGAATCATGTTTGGCCGACATGATTAATGATATCTACAAGTATATGCTTGATCCGCATTGCTTGGTGAGGAAGGATTCAGCCGACAGAATGAGAGTTTGTAAGAAACTAAGACTGTTCCGGATGCCGACTAGAAAGGTGATGAAACTACTTGTGCGGATATATATAGAGGATGGATTTAGTTGTGAAGTGTTGTGTAAGTGTGGAGTGATATGCGAATAAGTCCAGAGAAAGAGCAGAGGTAGCAAAAAGGATCCGGTATGTGGAAGATAGCAGAATAAAGAACAGAGGAAAGATGAAGTGCAGCAGATCAGTGTACTGAGCCTAACCGGAACTGAACTCCAGCATATGCAGATGCTTCCAATCAGTTCAAGACTGTGATTCTCATCACTTTGTAGACAGTGTGTCTTCTTGTAGGCAGTGGGCCTCTTGTGAGCAGTGTGCTCGGGCAGTGAGCCCTAATTGGCAAGTGCCATCTTTGTAATTTCCTATTCTTCTAACAGAGAATAATTTTGGGTTAATCACCCCGTGGTTTTCTCCCTTAACAGGGTTTCCACGTCAAAAATACTGTGTCATGTGTTTCTTGTTTTATGGTTAATGTTTTATGTTTGATTTTATGCTGCTTCAATTAAAAGGAAAGTTCAATAAAGGAAATAATTAGGATAACTGATTCACCCCCCCCCTCTCAGTTATCAACAATTGGTATCAGAGCTAAGTTCCTCCTAATAGAGCCTAACAGCTTGAGGAAGATCTGGGATTTCAAATGGATGCATATGGTTTAAGGGAGCAACTCAAGACTGCCCTTGAGGATCTTGAACAGTCAAATTCTGAAGTCAGTGAATTAAAGGAAAGACTCAAACAGGCTGATGAATTCATGAGAGAACTAAAAGACAAATTAAGTCTCTCTATGAAAAAGAGAAAGGAGCTGCTTCAACAGTTGGCAAGACAAAGTGAAGAAAGCAATACAAATGAGGAATTGACTGAGCAAACCAAGTTATGTGAAAAGTTATCAAAAGAAGTCATTATGTTAAGACATGAAATGGAATCAGGAACTATAAAGTTTACTCAAGAGATTGAAGAAAAAAGAAAGGCTGAAGACAATCTAAGACAATCTCTTAAAGAAAAATCAGAAGAATACCACCAGATGGACAGGATTATCAGACACCTTGAATCTGATCTTGAAGATGCCAAAGATAATGAAGGAAAACTTGAGGATCAAATTGCCTCTCTCAAAAGAGACCTTCAAACAGCAAATGAATATAAAGAGAAATTCAAGATAAGTTCTGCTCAACTTGAAGTTCTTCTTGGAATTCAAAAGAGGACAGATGACAAGTATGGCTTGGGATATGAGAAAGGAGAAAGCTCCGGATCCGGTCAGAAGAATCTTGGATCAGAAAATCCAAGGAGCAGGCCTAGAAGACCTCCGGTAAGACAGCCAAATGCTCAAAGATATCCATCCTTCAATGGATACTGCCACAACTGCAACCACTTTGGTCACAAAGCTAATCAGTGCAGAGTGAGAATGAATCAGAATAATTCATCCTTCTCCGGACAGTGCTTCAACTGCAAAAGGTATGGACACAAATCCCATGAATGCAGAATTATGCAAGTAAACAAATCATTCAAAGGTAGATGCTTCACATGCAATAGAATAGGTCATATGGCAAATCAATGCAGATCAAGAGGATATCAGTCAAATATGCAAAGAAATGTTATTTGCCAAATCTGCAATAGGTCCGGTCATAATGCTAAAATCTGCAGAAACAAGAATCAGGACAAAAGAGGTCCGGTGTATAATCAGAATCAAGACAAGGGTAAACAAAAGATGAATGCGGATGAGGTTAGGAATCAGATGAGCAAGATTTGGGTGAAGAAAAGTTCAGAGAATGTAGAGGTTGGATCCGCACCAGACTCTGGTGCTGATATTTCTTCCGGAAATTAAAAGTGAGCTCTGGCTCAGGGGGAGACTCAAAGAAAATCTTGTTCCCCCAGCCAAACAAGTGGTGCCGGATGTGGCACAAGATGCGGATCAAAGGGTTTGTAGATATGAGTCTTGAGATACTTCAGTCAAGTTTTCAGAGGTCCGCATGGAGTTATGAAGAAGCTATGATCGATCAAATAAGACATGTTCAGGGAAATGCTCCGGTATGATAAAGGATTACAAAAAGGTCCGGAAAGATCCGGAAATGCACTATCTTGTTCTGTGGATTGGACAGAGTGTTTGAGATGATCTTGTAATATGCCACCTCGATTTGTTCATGATTGAAAGATCCGGATGATATCCACAGATCAGGACTAATCCGGGATACTCCAAGCTATCCAGACAAGGCAAACCGGAATGATGTAGGTGAAGCATTTATTGCAGACAGGTATTAGGGTTCGCGGAGCAATTTAAGGGATTTCTCAAAGGTCATTTGTTCATTCTGCACTCGAGAAGAAGCGAAAAGTGGAGCTCTGCAACAAGGTTCTTCAAGCACACCAAGGATCTCCTGCCGAAGCTATTGGATAAAGAAATCAATCCAACCACTCCGTGCAAACCGAAGGCGCATAAGGTATTCTCCGTTTTTCATTACCTCACTGCAAATCTTTGAAGAATGGCTACTCCAAACATAGTTAAGATCTCCGATAGACCTCGCCCCTCATTCAAGAAACATCCCTACAAATCATTGGAGGTTGACCCACTAGGAGCCTTCTCTAGTGTTCCTCACGGAGTTTTACACACCGAAGACATTAGGGTTTACATACATGCAAACATTGAGGAATTTGGGGAATTCAAATTAAGAGACCTCTATCACAAGCAGCTGATTGACAATGCTTTTGAGCTCAAACCAGAGTATAAGGATATTCAGAAGAAACAATTTGAGCAATTTATTCATTTCCCCTGTTTTGAAGAGGATGAATGGGTCCGGTATGTACTGAGCAGGATGCATGACAACTTTCTATGGCTAGATAGACCCTGCAAGATCACAAAAGAGGCAATTAGAGCAGTAACTGGCCTATACTCCTCCGGAGGAGTACCTATCCTCAAATCTGTCAAGAACAACATTGTAACTGAGGCCACCGGATCAAAATTTGACAAAAGGGCAATGACCATTGAAGACATCTCCGATCCGGATATCAAATATGCATCAATGATAATAGGATACAAGATCTACCACTCCAGCAGGGAGAATTCTGTATCCGGAACTGCAATATACACTGCTTATGAAATGTTAAGAAAGAATGCAGAATATGATCTCTGCGAACTACTACTAAGCCAATTAATGGAAAACATACAGAAAATCAAGAAGGATAAGAAGAATTCCTTTAAATATGGTACTCTTATTGTATTTCTATTCTTCTATTTCATGAATGAGCTACCCGGAACAAGTGGATGGGTATGGCAGAATGACAAACCTGTTGCAGTCCAGATAAGAGACTACTTGCATGGACTTGGGGATGCAAAAGCGAGAAATTTAGCTCTATGGGGTTACTTCAAAAACTTTCAGAGCATGATGCAAGCAAGAGAGAGAATTCCTCAATCTCTCATTGAGAAATACAAGGACTCAGTGTGCTTTATGGTTGACACTGATCAGTGCCTAATGGAGGCAGTGGAGCCAAGGACTGTCTGGATCATGCCCATGGGGTATGAAGTTGATGAACAGATAGTGGAGCTGCATGTTCAACACATGCTAAGTCAGCCCAAAGATCCTAAGGCAGAAAGGTTTGGAACCTTTGAGGAGCTGAGTGTAAAAATACATGTAGAACTCAGGGAACCTGAGATTAAAAGAAAGGTAAGAAAAGAAGTAGAGCACATTGCTCAAGGCCTAGGTATCTCAAAGGAGGCACTTGATGCCAGCCGGGAAAAGAGGAGGAAGGCCGAGGAAGAAGAGAAAAGCAAAGAAAGTGCTCCGGTTGGAGCTCCCACCCGGACCAGATCAACAAAGAGATCTGCACCTCCCTCAACCAAAAGTTCAAAACCGGAAGTCCAGGCATCCGGTAAGAGATCAAAGGCAAAAGCCACAAGGGCTTATGGAAGCCAAAAGGATGAAGAGGAGACAGAATCAGATGAAGGAGTAAGAGAAGTAAAGAAACAGAAAAAGAAAGGATCCGGTAAGCCCTCCACAGGCCAAGAAAAGGAGGAAATGGCAGAGGTAACTGTTGAAAAGCCCACTCTGTCATTAGAGAGCATAATCAAGTCGGTCACGGTGGATGGAAACCTTCAACCAATGACAGAATCATATGATGACTTCAGTGAGGCCGACCAAAAGACTCTGCAGGAGGCCACAGTGAAATATCTTAACATATATAATAAGGCTTTCATTGAAATAATATCTCTTATTCCTAAAAGCCTAGAAAAGGAAATGGAAGTGAGAAAAAATAATGCTCATGCTAAAGATCTTGAGATCCGGGAGCAGATAGCTATTCAGCTATATCCTCAAATTGATCCCAAGACAATGAACATTATCTTCAAGGACTGTAAAGATGAGTTCAGAAGCAAAGCCAGGATGAATCAACTCATGCTTGGTGAGACTGACAAAGTGGCCCAAGAAACAGAAGAGATCCTCCGGAAGGCCTTCAAAAGGTTCAATCTTCCTGTTGTAGAGGACTTAGGTGCAGAAACAGCTGATGATTTGGAATCTTCTGTTCCGGAAGAAGTGAGCCCTGAACAGACAAGTGAGGACTTGGGACCCTCTGCTCAAGAAGAAGTGGCCCATGAACAAGTTAGCATCTCTCCTCCGGTTTCCCCTACAGTCTCCGGATCCAAAGAAGAAGAGCAACTACAGGAGAAGGAAGCAGTGGTGAAAGACAAAGAGGTTGACAGTTCTAAGACTGCAGAAGAAAAGAAACATCTGTCTCCGGCAAGAGACACTGCACAAACTGTTCAACAATTTTTGAGTAAAGAAACTCTAGAGATTGATGAACCGGAGCTTCTCAAAGGTCCATTTGATTTTGACTCTCTCTCTCCGGTACAAACAATGAAGATAGCTTCATTTGCAAATGCCAAGGCAAATGAAAAGCTCCTGAAGTCTCATATGGAAGACTGTGAGTTGATAGAGGCTGCTTCCGGAATACTTGTAAAGATCATGCCATCAATCCAGATAGATCCGACAGCCTCCACTTCCGGTAATCTAAAAACCTTAGTCAGCAGTGTTGATACACATTTTGATTCTTTAGAAAAATCAGCTGAAGAAAAGGTCCGGAAGGAATTTTTGGATAAGAGATTTTCAGAAATATTAGAATTAATCTCTAAGGATAGGAAGATTGTAAGCATTGGAATAAGGAGCTTAGAGAATGCTCTTAAGGATGGCGGTGATATCTATAAATTTTGTATATCCTGGTCAAAGGCAACAGCAGCATTTGACAAGAAAATAAAAGAGGAACAGGATAAGCTACAAAGCTTATCTCAAAGTTTTGATCCTCTCTCTTCCTCTATAATAAATCAAGAATGTCAGACTATTGCAGTCTTGAACGAAATAAAGAATCTTGAGAAGGAAAGGAAGAACATCACCAACCGGATGGGAGAACTTAGAAGGATTATAATCCCTAAGTTGGAAACCATGCATGAGGCCATCAGTGATGCTAGGACCACCGCCCAAACAAAAGATCCGACAGATCTCAAGCGGGCAGAAGCGTTTGCATTTTTGTTAAGTGGTCACGTTTCAATTTTGGACAGAATGAAGCAAAGTTGGGCTACCGAAATGATTCAATTACAGACATCCTTTGCAGACATTCTTCAATATATGTGAGTATGTAAATATGCGGCTAAGTATAAGAAATTTTTGAAAATTTTGATATGCGGACCCTACCCTTTGCCATTGATGTCAAAGGGGGAGTGAGGAGCAGTGAAAAATGAGGGATCCAACTAAGGGGGAGTTCCAGAAATTGTATATAAAGACAGAGCATCAACAAAGGGGGAGCATAGTGTAAACACTTAGTCATTTTTCACTAAGTGTTGCCATCAATGCCAAAGGGGGAGATTGTTGGCAAGAGACACTATATGGATTCATGGTTGTTGTCATTGATGGCAACAAAGGTCATCCCACATATCCGCAAGACATGATATGTCTCTACCGGAAGTCAGAATAAAGAATGTTGTGGTCCGGTGAAGAAGAACAGAGCATGTGGCAAGGTCCGACAGATTGGTCCGGACCTCTCAGAGGAAGTGTCTTGGTGCAGTGCAGATTTGGGGAAGTCAAGAGGACTACCTTTAGTAGTATATTCCAAGGATTTAGCCTCCGGTGATGGACAAGGAAAAAGATATGAATGGTTAAGTACCGGATTCCTGAGAGACAGTGAAAACAGAGGAAGAACTGACTGACAGAGTATCAGACTGCTTTCCGGATGGGTTACTGTTGATGACAGAGGTTGTGAAGGCATGAATCATGTTTGGCCGACATGATTAATGATATCTACAAGTATATGCTTGATCCGCATTGCTTGGTGAGGAAGGATTCAGCCGACAGAATGAGAGTTTGTAAGAAACTAAGACTGTTCCGGATGCCGACTAGAAAGGTGATGAAACTACTTGTGCGGATATATATAGAGGATGGATTTAGTTGTGAAGTGTTGTGTAAGTGTGGAGTGATATGCGAATAAGTCCAGAGAAAGAGCAGAGGTAGCAAAAAGGATCCGGTATGTGGAAGATAGCAGAATAAAGAACAGAGGAAAGATGAAGTGCAGCAGATCAGTGTACTGAGCCTAACCGGAACTGAACTCCAGCATATGCAGATGCTTCCAATCAGTTCAAGACTGTGATTCTCATCACTTTGTAGACAGTGTGTCTTCTTGTAGGCAGTGGGCCTCTTGTGAGCAGTGTGCTCGGGCAGTGAGCCCTAATTGGCAAGTGCCATCTTTGTAATTTCCTATTCTTCTAACAGAGAATAATTTTGGGTTAATCACCCCGTGGTTTTCTCCCTTAACAGGGTTTCCACGTCAAAAATACTGTGTCATGTGTTTCTTGTTTTATGGTTAATGTTTTATGTTTGATTTTATGCTGCTTCAATTAAAAGGAAAGTTCAATAAAGGAAATAATTAGGATAACTGATTCACCCCCCCCCCTCTCAGTTATCAACAATATCCACAAAGTTAACTATCCTTGCCCATTATAATATTAAATTATCATAGAAGTGTAATGTCTTGAATCTGAAATATGATTGGATAGATAATATTGGAATATATAAATTGTCTTGCATAAAGATGATGATTGTCTAGGCCTTGGTTTCCCTTATAAATATGGGAAGCAACAAGCTTCAGGCCTCTTGTAACTAAACATGTTTAATAAAGAAAAATTAATGGCATAAGCAAGTTAACCAAGATCTAAATTTGTTAATCATCATAGAGCACCCATGACCTCAGGCCTGGCAAGGTACTCATCTCCATGTTGTAGTATCTGTTAATTATCTTGTGCCCCTGTCTATTATCACAAAAAAAGTGTCAAAAATTTGTTCTTGTTCTCCATGTTGATGCTAGCAAAACTGCTCGTTGCTCCTTCTGCACCTAAACTCGTAGTTACACATCAACCTTTCAAGTATGTCTACTCCCACATATCGAATGTAAGATCAATGGGCCATTTGAATTCCTGAATTCAGAGCAAATTGGTCTGATGATCCTTCCATCTTTTATCCAACATAGCCTTAACATCGATTACAAATTTTCCATATCCTGCATCTAGGGCTATGACCCTATCCAAAATCACATTAAAGCTCAAAGTATCTATATCCTACTCCTTCTTCAAGAATTCCATAACCATAGACACTATTGTTTTGAATTATGCCTTCCAAGTATCAAGGCCTTTAACTTGTTTATTTTCCTCTATCAGAATAGGGGGGATAAATTGATGCTTGAAAGTAGAAAAAGATTCAAGTCTGGCATGTATCCTTTTGTCTTCAGTGCTCGCATATTGATGCTCTTCAATGATCATAGTCACCGTCTACTCTGGGCTTCAATTCAGCAGGAGAATCAAGATTTCTTTGAAGTATCCTGCAAAGTAGGCCTAAATTGTGCAAGGAAGGCTGCCATTACTTGTACACTGGCTCCAAAATAGAAAAGTTTGCTTGCAATTGTTTAATGACCTAAGATAACATGGAGTAGCAATCATGCACATCCCCAAGTTTATCCACAACCAACTTTATCCTGTACTCCAGGATTTTCTCAAAGACTTAAAGGACCTTGATCCTTGTCTCATTTTTTGTTTCCTCATTTTGCTTCTTGAGGTCCTCAACTTCTTTTTCATTTTTTTTTCTCAAAGCATTAAACTCTTGCATTATCACTGTGACATCACCAGTTGTTGGTGGTACAAAAGGTCGATATGGAACTATTGACAGACTCTAGGAAGAACCCACATCTTGCAGTTGCTTTTTCAATTGCCTATTTTCAATGAACAACCTATTCACTTCATCATTCATGTCTTGTGTTTTCTCATAATCCTGCAATTTTTTTTCCAAATTTTTTACAATTGCATGGGTGAACATGGAAGAATGGACTCTAAGAGCATAGGCCTTAGTTCCTAAAGTATCTCGTAAGGTTTTCACCATAGCAAATCCCCTCATTTCCTGAACAACATCTAGCAACCTTGGTTTACTAGTGTTCTTCTATTTTGTCCATATGGCAAGAGTCTCTGTCTTTGGGTTGAAACCACATCCACTCATTCCCTCCTCATAATCAAATTTAGACATAAGATTAGGGTCATCTTGACTCCTAACTTGGTCAAGCAAGAATACCTTTTTCAATTCAAGACCTAGAATGATCAACATGTTACTCTTCAAGATCACTTGTCTTGCTTCCTCAGGAGTCACATTGATTTCATCAACTTTTAGTTCTTGGATTGTTCAGGTGGTTATTTGATCATACTGAGACTCATCAGCACCCATCTTATTGATTTCCACTTTTTCATCAAATTCCTTCATCTTCATTGTTAACTAGAAATCTCGAAACTCTGGAGTCTTGATGAAATCATCATCTTGAATAAATCTCAATAATGCCACCACCCTTTCATCTTCCTGTATCTCTGGATAAATTTGGGCTTGTTCTTCCATCCTAGCCTCAGGCTTGTGTGCATCAACTTCTTGACCAATCAATGGTTGATCAACTTCCTCTCCATCATGCAAATGTGTCAAAATATTGGCAACTCCCCCACACCCTCCGACATCTCATATGGGACTAGATGAGACATGCCTTCAATTCTCTGCCTTTTATGTGGTGGTGATTTAGGGATCTGTGGTTCTTGAACTGATATGACATCAGGGGTAGGCTCATGAATCTCAATTCTTGCAGTCCTCTTCACTGGAAGTTTGGTAGCCTTGGTAGGCTGTACTTCAGATTTAGCATAAATACTTTCAAGATTTTCAATCATTGTATTAATCCTCCTTAGAGGATCTTTCTCTTCAGCAAAAAATCCTTTAAAAATTAGATTCTTTTCCTTTTTGTCATCTTCAATTTTCTTGAGGATCTCCCATTTCCTCTTCCTATCATACACTTCATTAAAAGTAACTAGGTTCCTTATCACATCCTCATCATAACAAATTTTATGGGAGATGCCCATCTTAGTCAAGATCACTTGTCTCACAAAGTTTATATGACCTTCAGGGTCACAAACTCTTTCAACACTAGATTCCAAAGAGTACTTGGCCTTCAAATAGGCCTATAGCTCCTCAAGAGTGTTCGAACCAATTGATCAATCTCTAAAGACAGTGATATCAGGAAAAAAGGTGCCTTTCTTCACCTTTTTCATCACTTCCTTTTCCCTCCACATCATTTGCCACATGAATTCCAAGAATGCAATTCTGTCAGAAACAAACTTTGGCAATTTGTGAGGTGGTTGGGGGCAATCATATACCCTGATTATTGTGTGCTCTACTAGGAAGAACCAATCAGCATAATTGAAAGTATGACCTTGATTTGGTTTATGTGCAAGAGGTCTCAAAATTACCCTAATTTCTGGTGACAATATGGGGATCCCAATACCAAAAGAATTCATTATTCTCACAAAAAATTCATTATGAAATACATTATAGCTACCAGTCTAGCAATGAGAATCCCACATGTAACACCAACATTGAGTAGGCATTCTTTGCCTTGTCTTGTCAATCATGCTGATGTGCATTTTACTTGACCATTTACTCCTATTTTGATATAGGATCAGATGGCAAACCAAAGAATAAAGCTTGAAGTTCATGGGTTTCTTATCTTCCTTCAAACTGATGAATCCATCATGTATTTTCTTTTCAAGATATGAAGCAAAATCGTACTCAATGTTTACCTCTAAATTTTGTATCTTCATAGCCATCATCATCAAACTAACTGGGATCCTCTGATCAACATTAATTCCCAGTACTTGGCACAATGCATATAGTTCCATTTGAAATAGACTGCAAAATCTTCCACAGGGAATGGTTCAACTGCATTGGAAGGAATATCAACCATCCCGTTGTTTGCACCTCTTCTCATAAATATTGGCAGCTCATCACTTCTGAGTGTTCTTCTCAAACTTTTATATTCTTGTTCAATGTTTTGTAGGTCAATTTCGGTGAGAGCTTGTTTGCTCAACATAAAATAGTCAATTATAGCACTTCTATCAATTCTCAATAGAGAAGATCCATTTGGCAACCTTACTATTTTAGTAGTTGGGTGATAGTGCAGTGCCAGAGTATGAATCGGTTCCACATCCACAAATACATTTGAAACAGTTAGCTTGGCCAAATCCAGCTTCCATGGATTGCCCACCGGTCCCTAACCATCCTTCTTCTGATAGAAGTACCAAAACAGTTTCCAGCCATAAATGGGAATTAAGGCATCCCTACAAGCCTCAACAACATCCCTAAATACTTTCTTTTGACCTTTGTCAATTGAATTGGGTAAAACATCTAGCAAAGATTGTTGCAGTGATCTTTTCTTAGGGTAGGATCAAGCATACTGGTCTTACTTGTGGATTCAGACTTCTTGGGTGTCATTATACAAACTAGGGTTTCAAAATTCAAGCAAATGCACAGAGAATTGAAACAGAGCAAAGATTCTTCAAACTTTCTTGCAGAGAATGTAGAGATGGACTTACTTGAACAATTTGAAGCTTGCTAAGAATAGACCAAACTGGGCTCCTTCTCTGAGCCAATCTACAATCTCTGAACTGAGCAAATGCCGAGAGATTTCTAGATTTTATCGAGCCACAATGTTCAACATTCAACTATTATTTTTGGTTCGTACCATGAAATTATAAAATCTCTGCATTCAATTCATTTCAAATATAAGCCCTTGATCAAATTTGATCCAACGATCAGATGAAATGACAAGATCTTTCAAATTTCTCGGTAATCGCACACCCGCATTGAGTATGTTTACTCATTTATTATCATTACCGCACTATCACGGAGCTTGTTTAAACCGGTCGCGGGATGGTGATAAGATTCAATGCCTTCATTTATTATCATTACCGTACTACCGCGGAGCTTGTTTAAACCGGTCATGGGATTACGATAAGCTTCAATGCCTTCATTTATTATCATTACTGCACTACCGCGAAGCTTGTTTAAACCGGTCACGGGATGGCTATAAGCTTTAATGCCTTCATTTATTATCATTACCACACTACCACGGAGCTTGTTTAAACTGGTCACAGGATGGCAATAAGCTTCAATGCCTTCATTTACTATCATTACCGCACTACTATGGAGCTTGTTTAAACCGGTCATGAGATGGCGATAAGCTTTAATGCCTTCATTTATTATCATTACCGCACTACCGCGGAGCTTGTTTAAACTGGTCATGGGATGGCGATAAGCTTCATTGCCTTCATTTACTATCATTACCGCACTACTGCAAAGCTTGTTTAAACCGGTCACGGGATGGCGATAAGATTTAATGCCTTCATTTATTATCATTACCGCACTACCGCGGAGCTTGTTTAAGCCGGTCACGGGATGGCAATAAGCTTCAATGCCTTCATACCGCAAAGCCCCAACCAAGTGGTGAGACCTCCGAGGGACCGTGGTATACATGGTTGACCGAGCCCTTCCTACCACCATGCCGTGAACAACTTGTATGTTTCCAGTGAGAGTGTGGTATACACGATTCTTGTTGCTCTAGTTCCTGCACTACTGCCAAGACAATGAGGATGACCTGCAAGATTGCGGTAACATGGTTGACCGAGCCCTTCCTACTGCCATGCCATGAACAACTTGTATGTTTCCAGCGGGAGTGCGGTATACATGATTCTTGTTGCTCTAGTTCCCACACTACCACTAAGACAATGAGGAGGACTTGCGAGATTACGGTAAACTGCAAAAACACAGAAATGATTAAGAATAACTGCATACTCCTCAAAATGACCATGTTATGTGACCTTAGGAAATAAATGGCATAAAATTTTGACATGAATGTCTATTAAGAAATGGTCATATAGAAGTGAAAAGATCAAGTAGGATGGAAATGTGTAAAATTTTTGAGAGGTCCTAACAGGTGAGACATTAGAATAGTTTATTTGGAATAATGGTAGGAATTAACAAAATTTTAGGGTTTTAAAATTTTGTTCCAACATAAGTAATGGTTGTTTTATTATGTAAATAAGGGTAATCCTTACCTATATAATAATTATTATGTATTTCAATATAATGTGTATTTTTTTTTGTTTTTACAGATATGTATTGATAAACTCCAAGAAGGGGATAAAGTTAGGGTGTTGGATCTGTGTGATGGTGTTGCTGTGGGCATTGGGCAAATTCACTCACTATCTATTGTACATGGAGTCAACTTGAAAGGAATAGGAGATGAAAATGCAAATATTTTAAAGGTCACAAGTAACATACAACTTGCTATGAAGACAAAATAGATGGAGCTGTCCGTTTGAAAGAGAAAGAAGGAACCTTCACATAGTGGCCACTAAAATATTTGCAAAAAATGGCATAGTTGATGTTTATCATGTACTTGTTGTTAGACATCTTGGCCTACTACTTTATGCAATTTTTTGAATGTGTTGTTTAGGGATCCTAATTTTCATGGTGTATTTGAAAGAGTTGGAAACTCTTAGGCAACTATGACATTTTTTATTATATTTATATATATACTCTTAGACAGTTTTCATATCTTATAACTTGATATATATATTTGCATTATATTTTTTATTGCAGATTACCTTTCTTTATCATGATGTTGAATCAATCTTTTAATTCTATCATGTTGTAGCTTGTTCATATATGTAATTTTTTTTTAAAAAGTGCATTGAAAACATTACCTGCCTCTAGAATCGTCATAGAAACTTCTTCAAAATGCCACGTCTATCCTGGAGTCACTGGGGTTCGTACCTCAATGATTCCACACTGTTTCAGGGCCAAAAAATCTCAACTGTGCCCAATTCCATAGGCGATTCGATTCCAAATCTGATTCTGGGATGAATAGTACTTGGAAATGCCCTATTTTTCTGCCAATTAGGTAACTTAACAAATAATAAATGTTATATCCCAAAACTTGCACTGGAACTCTGGTAAAAGCTTACCATACTATAGCATCATCAAGTCAACCTTGGATATGGAAATTGTTCAAAATAGAAAATAGTTTGTAAATGTTGAATGGTCAGACAATATGAGAAATTATAGGCACCAGGAGTTACCTTTGAAACATCAGGACAAAGGGCAGATAAAATTGATATATATGGTGTAAAAGCTAAGGGATTGCCTTTTGGTTTCAAGATCCAGGTGACTTTGATCCTGATTTAAAATGTTCCTTACGAGTGGTCCATTGTGGTAACCTACATAGTGGTATGTATTCTTGGAAGCCTTATGGTGCCATATTATTTAATGGAGTATATGTGGCATTAAAAAAAATTGAAATGCTCTTTTATAGTAAAGGAGAATGGGTGGTATTTGTGATCTACTATGCTAGAGTACAATAATCTACACCTCAAATTTAGATTACTCAAACCATGTCACATTGATCATATTGTTAAAATAATATAATATATTCCATAGCTGAAGATGTTTTTTTTGGTTTCAGGGATCTTATCAACATCATAAAGAGTTGAAGGCTGCATAGGGAATCAAGATAACCACTCAGGAATCAAATTTTAGGCTAATAATTTTATGTATATAAGCATAAATTTATCAAATATATGTGGACAATGAAATTTGGCTGCAATTTCTTGATTTCAGGGTCTTGAGCATGCCATAGCAGGAACTCAATTATATGTTGCTGGACCTAATGATGATTTAGAGGATATTAAGGAAGAAGCAATGCAAGATATCAATAATGTAATGTCTCTAACTGACAAGAGTGGGGAAGGAGTTTATGTTCAAGCTTCAACTCTTGGATCTTTGGAGGCTTTACTTGAGTTCTTGAAGACCCCATTTGTAAGCATTCCAGTCAGTGCAATTGGTATTGGGCCTGCGCATAAAAAACATGTCATGCGTGCGAGTGTAATGCTTAAGAAAAAGAAGAAAGAGTATGCTGCAATTTTGGCATTTGATGTCAAAATTACTCTTGAAACTCGGGAGCTTGCAGATGAAGTTGGTGTCAACATATTTGTAGCGGACATTATTTATCATCTATTTGACCAGTTTAAAGCATATATGGACAATCTTAAGGAAGAAAGGAAAAATGAGGCTGCAGAAGATGTTGTTTTCTCCTGTGTATTGCGTATTTTGCGAAATTGTATTTTTAACAAGAAGGATCCTATAATTGTTGGTGTTGATATTCTTGAAGGCATTGCAAGGGTCAGTATCTAAACCTAGTCTTTTCAGTGATATGGCTTATGCATGTAAAAGATTGTTGTATCATTTTTGGTTTGTATAAAGCCATATGTGGTGATTGCATCTACAGATTGGCACACCATTATGTGTTCCCACAAAAGATTTCATAGATATTGGCAAAATAGCCTTAATTGAGATCAATCATAAATCTATTGAAATGGCTAAGAAGGGTGAAAAAGTGGCCATGAAGGTATTTTGAGAAGTTGTCTTTGTTGTTAATAGTTTTATATGATTTTGGATGCTATTTTTTGAAATGTTTTTGTTAATGAATTATCATACGAACTTTACAGATTGTTGGGAGCAACGCTGATGAAGCACAGAAAATGTTTGGTAGGCATTTTGAAATGGAGGATAAATTTGTGAGTCATCTCACCATAAGATCCATAGATATATTGAAACAAAACTACACGGTAAGGCCATTTGATATCCACATTATGTAATTTTATAGTGTATTTACTATTATGCATTTTATACTAATTGAACATTTGTGCTTTTCATTTTTGGCTAATAAAACAACTTTTTAATGTCTAAAATGGAATATTCTTCTAATTTTTTCAGGATGATTTGTCCAATGATGATTGGAAACTTGTGGTGAAATTGAAAAAGCTGTTAAAAATTCCTTGAGCTACTACTAATGATGCATTGTGCAATGGAACTTTGGATTGGAGCAAAACCTTTTGATGAAAATGGGAAAATGCACCCTAAAACATTACAAACAACATAATCAGGATAACAAGTGGTGAACTTTGTTGATACCAGAACAGTAGCTTCTGCATCATAAGCTTCTTCTATATGTTTTGCTATGTGGTGTACGTGCTGCACCTCTGGCTACAATAAGACAGTAGTGAACTTCAGATCCTATCTATGCAGGAGGTCATTTGAATGTCTGTTGTTTAGCTTGTTTTATGAAATTTAATAGTTTGAACGGGCAAGTGCGGTATTGCCATGTGAGAAAGGGAAGAGATTGATTCCAAGAGTAGAGATTTTGTGTAATGATCTATTTTATGGTTTCTTGAGGTAATGAAGAAAATATCATGAAAATGTTGTTTTAAATAATTTTATATTTTACTGCAATTGTATGAAACCAAAAACATTTCCATGTTGTCATCTTCAGCATGTTGTTGACTGGATGGATTTCACTGTTTCAAGTGCCTCTTTTGCTTCAGCTGTCTAGGACCATGTTATGGAAGGCTATAGGGAATGGTGTGTTTTTTTGTTGCTGCAGGGTCACTGCTACAGGGGCCTCTAAGTAGCATTCTCAGGTTGTTATTCAAATATTGTTCATAGTGGTTTAGGGTTGTTTGAATACACAGGTAACAACTCAATGGCTTGTGTGAAGGAGAATATGGAATGTACCAAGGCTGCAATCAAAGCACCTGAATTGGTTAACAGAATGCCAAAAGAAATGATGTCTCATGGAATGCTTAGTGGCAACATCTCTTTTCTAAGTGTCAAAATATGTGAAGGGCTTCATCGGTCTGACCTGCCTTTCCATTATTTTGCTATTGTATCTAATGTGGCTGCTGAACTGGTTTTTTCTTCAGCCAGTCCTTGTAGTTTGCTGTACATGACAGAGCTCATGAACTAGTTTTTTCTAGTACTTATGGCAGCCTTGTGCTTCTTTTTTATTATTTGTAATTCTTTTCCTACATTGTTCCAATTAAAAAATATATTTATTGCCACTTTGATTTGTCTTGTTTCATTTTCTTATTGGTCGATTCTCAAATAGAAAGTGTTGGCTCAAATTTATCAATCTTTACTTGGTAGCATCATAAAATCTATAGTTTTCCAAATTTATTTCCTTAATGTTTTAAATTCAAATTTAATAATATGTTTTTTCTGCATTATAAAATTTATGGTATTTAATAAATTATTCATATCATGACTAAATTTACTACCAATTAATGGAAACCAGTAAATAAAAATTACTACCATGACTAAATAAATGACCAGTTAACAACAATCAATGACTAAATGATTACAATGACTAAATATACGTACTACCAAATTGATGACTAAATATACTACCAAATTACCAAATATACTACCAAATTGTTGACTAAATATGCTACCAAATTAATGACTAAAATCTATTTAGTCATAAATTTGGTCGCGAGATAAATGACCGGCAATAAACTACCAATGGTCACGTGACTAAATATACTACCAAATTGATGACTAAATATACTACCAAATTTATGACTAAATTTTTTTTGGTCATAAATTTGGTCACGAGATAAATGACTGGCAATAAACTACCAATGGTCACGTGACCAAACTACTGATCACATGACCAATTTTTGGTAGTTTTTTTAGTCATTTTTTTCCTATTTTTCTACTAGTGATGTATGCAATGGTATGTACAAAGCCAGATATTGCACATGCAGTGGGAGTTGTGAGTAGGTATATGAGCAATCTAGGAATGGAACATTAGAATGCAGTAAAATAAATTCTCTGATATATGAGAGGTACTACTTCAAAGAAACTGTGTTTTGGAGGAACAAATTCTGCTCTAAAAGGATATGTTGACTCTAATCTGGCAGGTGATATTGATAGCAAGAGGAGTGCTACAAGGTATGTTTTTATTGTAGGAGGTACTGCAGTCAGTTGGATTTCAAGGCTGCAAAAGGTTGTTGCACTTTCAACCACTGAAGCTGAGTATGTTGCTATTATAGGAGCTAGCAAGGAGATGATTTGGTTACAACATTTTCTAGAGGAATTGGGGCAACAACAAGAAGATAGCCCTTTGTACACTGATAGCCAAAGTGTCATTCATCTTGCTAAGAATTTATCTCTACATTAAAAAACTAAGCACATACAACTCAAATACAACTTCATCCAGTCAGTTTTGGAGGATGGACAGTTGAAGTTGGAGAAAATTCACACAAGTGAGAATCCTGTAGATATGTTCACAAAGGTAGTTACACAAGAGAAACTAATTTCCTCATCAGTTTCCATTGGCATTCACAACTGATAATGGTGGATATAAGAAACTAGCCAGGCCTATAATCTAGTGGGAGCTACAACTGTAGTGGTGTCATCCAGGATCAGTCTCCAAGTGGGAGATTGTTTGGTGTGGAGCCTGATCAGTCTCCAAGTGGGAGATTGTTGGTATGTGGCAATTGATCATGCAAATAATGTACACTCATAACATATCCTCACTAAGGTTCAGGGCCAGGCCGGGCCCCGAGTGGGAGTTTGGGGGCGCACCCCCCCAAAATTTTTTCCCTCTTTTGCATGTTCGGAGTCGGTTGTTAATTTTTGTTAACTGACAAAAGAAAAATGACATTGTAAAACCCTAATTCTAGAATCTTCCAAAAATCTTGTTATAAGCTGCTAGGATGTATGTTGCGGTATGGAATTCATGAGATTGTAATTTGTTTTGCACTGGATAATAAAATCATTGGATGGCTGAGTTTCTATAGATGTAGCCCATTTTGGGTGAACCACATTAAATTTCTGTGTTGATCTCTTTTGTGTTATCCTTCATTGTTATATTTGGGTTATTTAATCTGCATATAATTGTTAGTGTTTATTGCTCTGATCTACCTGAACCCTAACACTTACATTGTCATCATCCTAGTCACTCATCCGATCCCAATCATAGTAATCATTCCTAACTATCCTACTTGTCTACCTAATCATCCAATCCCAATCATTCCAAATCATCCAATCTAATCATCCCTAATTATCCTAGTCAACCATCTAATCATCCAATCCCATCATTCCACTTCATCCAAGTCATCCTCATTATCCATCCTTATCACCTCAAGTATCCAATCACTCCATCCTAGTCATCCTAATAACTTCTCTTATCCACCTAATCTTTAATCATTCTAAACCTTCATCATAATCTAATCAATCACAATCTATTCATAATCTAATCAGTTTCTTTCATCTCATCATCCTAATCATATCTTAATCATTCCACATCATCATTCTAGTTCTAATCTAATCAATTTCATTCATCTCATCATCCTAACCATAATCTCATAACATCCCACATCATTGTCTTAATCCAAATTCATCTACATAATCTTCATTGCACTCCATTTTTCATCATCATAATCATAATCCCATTCTTGAGCCCCATCTAATCCATCACTTGTCAAAATGGTTGTGATCATTAACAAGCCTAGGACAAATCCAAAACCCAAAATCTCAATCCTAGGAGGCTATCCTTCTCGCTCCAATAATGGTGAGCACCTTGTAGATCATGGTGCCTATTTTAAGGAATAAGACAAAATACAAAGACTTAAACATATGTAAAATCCATTCCACCAATAGAAAAAAGAACCTAGAGGATGATCCTTATGGCACCCAAAAAATGTTGGATACGCTTAGGCCGTTATATAGAAACGAACAAGTCACTACCCCACCACAGCACCAACAATCCCAACAATCCTAACAACACCAACAATTCCAACCCCAACAAGTCCTAGACCAACAAATCATACAACAACAATCCCAACTGCAATAAAACCAACAATTCCAACAACTCCTAGCTGCCTACCAAGCCCAAAATCAACAAACACAACCCCTCTCCATTCAACAACCACAACCACAACCTTAATTTAACACATCATCCACTATACCATCACCCATATAACATCAACAAATTCCTCCTCAATCTTATGTGTCATCCCCTTCAACTTCATACTAACCTAATCCAACCACATATCACATTACTCCTACATCAACCTATCCCACATCTTCTAATATTAACCAATATCCATATCAATCCATACCCCAAAAACATCCAACTACTTATCCCACCATTTCACCTCACCACCAAATCCACTCACAAGACTAAAAAGTTGCTTCACAAAAAGAACATGCAAGTCCTAGTTACCCTTTGCACCAAGATCAAGTGTCCTTAAGTCCTCATGGTACCTTTGACAAGGGGAACACCACTCTAGCTTATGCATCCTATGGTTACCCTACATCATCATCCAATCAAATGCCAATCCATGAGCCTACTAGTCCTATCCCAACATCTCCATGTAATCCCAATCCAAGTCCATTGATACACCAATATTCCAATCCATCAAGCCCTACATTACTTTTATCACCATGTCCCTCCAACCCTCCACCAAAAGATGAGGCTGGGATGTTTTTCCAATGGATGCTTAAAAGAAAACTCATCAAACTTCCTTAAATCAAACCATCCCAATCCCATGTGTCACCCCCATCACCATGCCAATCCAATCTGTTCAATCCCATTATCCTTCCATCCAATCCCATTATCCCCCATCCAATCCTAACCCCATTCCATCCAATCCCATTATCCCCCATCCAATCCTAACCCCATTCCATCCAATCCCATTACTCCTCCATCACATTATAATCATAAATCCACTCCATCCCATCCTATTATCCCTCCATCCAATTCAAATCCTAGTATGTCCAATACCATTATGCCTCCACCTAATCCTAATCATGAGCCTACACCATCCACCCCCATTAATCCCTCCACTGAATCTTAATCCTAAGCCTACAACACTATCCACCATTATTATGCATCCATTATATTGTCCATCCACCAATACACTTATGAAGAATGTGGTCCAATGGCTATTATCAAAGAATAAAGCAGCACCATGTCATCGAACACTTATCCTTGAGCCTATCCAAGAGCCTTCAAACAACATGTCTAGTCCTCCAAATACATCATGTAATCCAAAACCCATCAAGCATATTGAAGAGTCTCCAACCATTAGTTTGAGACAAAATCCATTATACCCTCATGTTGTTGAGCACCTATAACATATCAACCCTAGCTAAGAGTCTCCCCTTTCCATTTCCATCCAAAACCAAGAGCTATGTCAAGAGTCTAATCTAAAGAATATGGAAACAATAACCCTTTACCCAAATCAAGATCAAAGCACCTTCTTTCAACCCATCCATAATCTATATATTTTCTATGATCAATATATTATCTATGATTTGTTGGCATTGGTATTGTTTGTCATTGATGTCAAAAGGAGAAAAGAGATTGTGATGAGGTACTTGATACTATGATTAGAGGTGCTTGCTTATTTATGATAATGAGTAAGGTGTTTGATGTCAATGCTATGTTGATCTTCAAGGTAGAGGTGCTCAAGGTGTTCAAGGTGTTTGATGGTATAGGTGGTAAAGATGTTTTTCTTAGTAGGATGTTCATCATGGCATGTAGATACATCATGAAGAGTACAGATGTGCAGAGACATAAAAGATTTGCAGAGAGATTGATCTATTCTAACTCATGGTCTTCATGTTTTCAATGGTACTCTTAGTTCATGGTGATAAATGTGACAATGTTTGAATCATGTGTCAGAATGTTTTTATGCTATCTCCATCTTATTTGATGTTGGATGTTGGTCAAAGTACTTATTGTTTCAGGATTTATTATGCCATGCCATGCTTCATTGTATTCATGATGGTTATGACTTTATTGCCCAAGGAAGGTTCATGCTCAAGGAAGGTTCAAGCTCTTATGTCAGTTTGTTTCATGCTACGGTGTTCATGACTCAAAGGTTATTTATTCTATGTTCATGGCTTAAAGGTTATCACTAAATTGGTTATGATAATGATCATGCTGAAGAAGATTCAATATTATCATTGAAGAGTGGTTCATCCTCTTGATTCAGGTTGTGTTTGATGTTGGTTCAAGTCAGTTTGACTTGTTCATATCATAACAGAAACTCAAGTCAGTCCCATGCTCATCTTCTTCATGGTATAGGGTGTATGGTATGATGCAGTTGATAGAATTGTTTTTACAGTGTGTTGTGCTTCATCAGATGATTTAGAGTTTATACTTTAAGATCTTCATTCTTCAAGTTTGATTCAAGAAGGTTTGTGATAAGGTTTGAGTTTATGACATTGTCTATGGTAAACCCTAGTGAGTCCTTGCAAAAAAAGCCCTAATGCTTTCCTTAGTGTCTCTTAACCATCACTAAATGTGGTACTTTTGTTATGTTTTTCAATTGACTTATAATGGTAGGTAAAATCACTAAAGGCGACATGCTTAAGGGTTCTTAAGACATTTCACTTGACCGGCCCTCTCTGAGGACATTGGCTCGACAGGTCACTTGGGCGCCCAAAAAATCATTGAGAGCTATTATTCAATCTTGGATGGGCATGAAAGGAAGATTGAATAGTAGAGATTCAAATGGTTTTCAAATACCAACGGTTCATCTTTCGTCATTGAATTTGACCAGTGACTCTTTATAAAAGGTTTTAACTGCCTGCAACCATATTCTCCAATGAGACAGAGGGCCAGGGAAATTGATAACTTGCACTATTTGATAGATGGAAATGTGAGACTTGGTTTGTGGGATACTACAAAGACATGCCTACATGATGATGTACGGATGGTGAAGAATTGTGAAGGAAAAAATTATTTTTAAGGAGATCAAACTTGCAAAATGTTTTAAGGGTATTCAAGTAGATGTAAGTGAAATTCTCCTAGCATGTTGTAGATGCTCTCATGATTCAATTTGAGGGATAGGAATAAAGTGGACTGCAAAGGTTTTGATATGTTTTGCTGGGATTCTTTGAAGAAGTATTTTATTTTATGTAATCATCAAGAAGTCATATTGTATGTGTGTATGTAATGATTGAGATTGAAGATGTGTTAATTGAAAGGAGATATAAGGGGTTGAAGTTGTATTGACATGTAATCATTGCCCTTGTATATGTGTTGATGAAGATTAAGCCATTTGGTGTGTTGTAGTGAATCAAGGTAACCCCCTGAATTGATTTTCTTCTTCTTATGCACCTGTTTGCTAGTAAGGCAGTTGTATATGCCAGTGAGGCAGTTGTTTTTGCCAGTGAGGCACAAAAAGTTATCAGTGAGACTTTGTAATTAGTGGGATTTTCTTAAGCTAGTGAGGCAATTTTCCTGAGTGGTTTTTTATCCCTATGATGGTTTTCCACTCATCAAAACATGTATTGTGGTTTATGTTAATTATCTCTATGTGTGTGCCCTAATGCTTTGTTCTTAAGGTCTTGATCATACTGTTTATCATCATACTAGTGCATATATATTTGACAAATCTTTGAAGTCTCTCTCATTGTCTATCTAGTAGGTTAAAAGGTGTAAAAAGATTTTAAAAGTTTATAGACCACTGATTCACCCCCCCTCTTAGTGGTCATGTACTCTAACATGAGCATGAGCCTATCCATAAGCAAATTGATCCTATCCATAATCCCATAACCATCCATGAGCAAGATATCCAAACTTCTCCTATTCACCCTCCACCTAATCATATCCATGATCCAACAACATCCACTTCCATTGATGAGACACTTGGCTCCCAAGTAAACATGGATGATCAATAAATAGATTAGATCTTAATGAGCATAATGATAATCAAGATCCCAATAATCCTTCATCACCCACTATTGACCATATTTCAAATCCACCATCATATCCCCTTGGTCTTACCACCTTCATCCATGAATGTTCATCCTTAAGAGAGCAACAACCATTATCTACTACCTCACCTTCCCCATCAAATAATGAGCTAGTGTCTAGTGTCCAAAACACCCATAATCCCATTGTCCACCACATACTCCAAAAAATGAACTATCAAGGTAAACGCTTAGGCCTTCATGAACATGGTATTTTGGAGCCTATCCATGTCAAAGTCCCTCCACGATCAGATGGCCTTGGTTATATACCCCAAGAAAAACAATCTAAAATGTTGGTACTCCCTCCATGCCTCTTAAATCCTTCCTTTCCATCACAAATCACATCATACTCCCAAAACATATGTTGTCATTCCTCCTCCATCATCCTACAAATCCCAAAAGCATGTGACCATACACCTTCCTCCATTCTCTTTACCTCCACTACTTCAACTCCTAATATCCCTTCATCTACTCTACCTCCACTTATCCCAATGCCTAATATCTATATCATCCAATCCCCTTATATGTGTATCCACAAATCCACTTTTAATCCCTCCATCCATAAATCCCCTCAAATTCCTAATCATGATCAACAAATGCACACATTGACCAAAGATGAAGCTTCCACCAAGTCCATGGGATTCACAAATAAAAATCTGGATATCTCTACCCATAAAGTAAAAAATCCTAAAGATACTTATTTCTTAGGGCATCAATGCAAATATTCCAAGGAAAATCTATCCAAAAGGCTACCCAAGCCCATACTTTCACAATAAAAGTCCAAAATTAAAATGGTTTGGGTCCCTAAGCAAAAAGAAATCAAGTGAAATGAAGCATCCACATCCCAAAAATCTCACTTCATCCAAAAATCTCAAATTCCTTCATCCCATAAATCCCAATGCAAAAATCATAAAAATCCTAAGTCTGTGTGGGTACCTAAATTCCTACATCGTCCATCCCCTAAGAAAATAGGTCCATTACTTCCTACACCTCATGCTAATCAAAATCTTCAAAATTCAATTCAGTGTGTGCAACCATTGGTCTTGGTTCCTTTTCATTCCACAACATTCTCACATACCTCTATCTCCCCATCTTTAATCCATTATCTCACATATTTCACCCATCATATCCCTATGGTCCATGCTTTTACATAATCCACATCATAAACCACTATCCTTCTATCCATAATCCACATCATAATCCATTAGCCCCTATCCATCCTTCCATAAACTTTTGCATAATCAACATTATAATCCACTATCCTTCCATCCATAACCCACATCATAATCCATTAGCCCCCATCCATCCTTCTATAAAATTTTGCATAATCCACATCATAATCCACTATCCTTCTATCCATATTCAACATCATAATCCATCATCTTCCATCCATCCTTCCATAAACTTTTGCATAATCCACATCCATAATCCACTATATTTCCATCCATAATCCACATTATAATCCATTATCCACCTAATCCATCTCCCTCTCCCTCTCATGCAATACCCTACCAATATCTGTTAGGAATTGCATGTAGAAGATATCAATTAAATGCAAATAAAGATTAAACAAAAGAATGAAAAATACATAGAAATAATAACAGTGAGAGACAATTTTTTAGTATGGTTCACCCAAACTTGGGCTACATCCACCAACAAAGAGTCCAATATTATTATCCAGCAAATCAAACCAATTACAACCAGCAATCCTTACAACTCAATACCATTGCAAATGCTACAATACAATATCCACGGAAACCCTAACCCTTAGCCATTTTTATCAAGACTTATGTCAGTTACAAAATAGGGTTTTTTATGTCGGCCAATAGAAAAATAACTCCCGACACCTTGACCTCATCTTGGGGGCCCTACCCCCAAACCCTCGTTAAATAATTTGACGGAAACCACACCGATAAAAGTTGGGAAAAGTTAACCTTTGAGTCTGATTAGGCTCCATATAACAACAATATCTATGAGAATAATGACATTTGACATGGTCCATGTGCATCATCCATCTTTAAATGGGACTATCACCTTTCATGGAACTAGATGCTTGAGTCCCTCTTATCCTTATCCACCTATGCCATCCAAGTATTCCAAAACAAATGAAAAAAATGAAAAAAACCAAAATAGTAAAGAGAAATCCTTTCATCCAATGGTGAAAACTGTAGACACCCTAAAATGACCAGGTCTTCGCACCACTTGCATTTCGTCTAATCTGTCTAAGCACCTGCATTCAACGTTAATTAAATAATCTAATTATTTAATTAATTTCATCAAAATCACCAAATTCTTCCAAAACTCCAAAATTTGACTATAATTGAATAAATTCCTCTTTATTCTTCCAAAATTAAATAATTGTTTATTATTTAATTAAATCATTATCCTCTTTCAAAATTCAAGTCTGCATTAATTAAATAAATCCCATTATTTAATTAATTCATCCAAATCTTCTCTTATCTACGATTAAATAACTTACATTATTTAATTAAATCAAATTATTCTTCTAAATTTAAATAAATCATGCAAATTTATTTAAATTATCTCAATCCTCTAAAAATAAATAAAATCAAGTATTTTATTTATAATCTTCATATTCCTCTATTCTTCAAAATCATGCACAATCAATTAAATAAATTTATTTATTTAATTTCGGTTATCTTTTTAATTCCTCTAAAAATATCATGTTAACTCGTGCACAATCAATCTTATTTTTAGAACTCATGCAAAAGGCAAATCTAAAGTTAAGTTAATTGGCTTTAATTTATCTTGTTTTCATCAACTCATCAATTAGAAAAAAAACACTCTAATTTATGAAATCAAATCTAGCTTTATAAAAAAAACAATTATCTTAATAAAAGTACCTTTTTGGAGTGAAACATGTCGTGTGCACATTCAGCATGAGTTATTTGATTTATCTCAACTGTTCATTCTATGGATTTATTTCATCCATTGATCGATCATGTTTGAAACCTATATAAACCCCCCTCATCTCCTTAACAAATCCTCTTCGATCACTTATTCTCAGGCATCCTTTTACAACACTTTGAGCATACATCGCATCGTTGAGCACCTTACGATCTTTTGACATCGATCTTTTGAGCACGAATATACATACATCCACTTGTTACAAACATGGTTTTGCAACGTTATTGAGCGATCTACATATCTATAAAAAGAACAATACAAATCTAGGTGAAGTCTTTCTTGTTTTATTTGATTTATTCATTGATATTAGATTTTACTTAGATCGATCTCTTTATGTTATGGGTTATTGAGTTGTTATTATCATTGTTGTGTCGTTATCATTCGACCTCTTGATTTTTCTCATACATATTTTGGTACGCCCGGTGGGACCCACTAATCCCTCTTTTTCTTTGAGAAATTAATTTTTTTAAAGTACAGTACGGAACAATGCACACAACAAAGAAAAGTGCCTCTGGCAATACAGTGAAGTGCTTTTGGCAGCACAGTATAGCACCTTCAGGCGATATTGTAGCAGCTCTGGTAGCACAGTAGTGCGCTATTGGTAACACAGTCAGGCGCATTGGGCATAATAGTAAGGCACTTTTTATATATTAGGGTTTGTAATCTTGTTTTGTGATTTGCAGGGTTTTAACTCACCACATTTATCATTAATTGACTGGCAAGCTGATTTATTTATCTTTCAATTATCTTTTATACTGCCTAAGTTGACGTATTTAGGAGTATTTTAGCTTTTTGAGTTAACCTATCTTTTTGCTACATCATTTGTGTTGTTCTTGATTATAGATCTTATCAACTATTACATCCCAGATCTTCAAGTAAACCATGAAATCATCTTTTGAGCTAACTTTTTTGACGAAATATAACTTTTTTAGATCTAGGGTAGGAAAGCGCTTTTGGTAGAACTATACCACACTTTTGGTAGCACAGTACAGTGCTTCTGGTAGCACAGTAAATTGCTTTTAGTCCTACAGCAACTCACCTTCGGTAACACAGTGCAGCACTCTCGGCAATACAGTAAGTTGCTTTTGGTAATATAGTTGAGTGCTTTTTGTCAAGTTGCTTTACTTTTGCTAACTTTTGAGTTTGTGTGGAACTAATCAAACTTGTTGCAGCTTCTTATCTCTCAAACAGAACAAATGGGTTTTTCTAACATGTTCATGCAGGATGAGCTTTGAAGAATTGTCAAAATCTTTGCAAACTAAGTCTTAGGAACATATTGCTTTCTTAAGGGACAAAATATCTTTTTTACAATCTAAGTCTTAGGAACATATTGCTTTCTTAAGGGACAATAGACATGAATGCAAAAAAACTTCAATTTTCTAAAGGACAATGGACATGAATGCTAAACACTTCAAATTCATAAGGGACAATTGACAACTACAATCGTGTGTGTGCCTAATCTAGTTGCACCTTATTTTTCTTATAACAGGACAATTGAACCTTTGTTTGACGTGCTTGATCTTACATTTTAGTTATTCCTTTAGAAGGGCCTACTTTTGGATTGTGCTTCATCCAAAAGGGACGACCCTAAGTGGAGTTTTCCTTTGAACCGTTATATAAGAGGGATAAGGCAAAAACTAAGTCCTGACTAGCGTCAGCCTTACCTTGTGATGCCAAATTGAAAAGAGGTGTACTAGCACTTTGTGGAAATGATTTTCACATTATGCAAAGTGTTTGATACTCTTAGTAGGATTGGTTAAAGCTTTTAGTAGCTTGGCACATTGCTCATAAGGCATTGGTCCCTCAAAGTTACTAAGAACCAATCTAGATAGTGACTACCTGATCCACCTCCAAACGTTGCGGTAATCATCAGTGCAAGGGGAATCGATTTAAGCCCTCAAGATACTCACCATTGGCTCCCTTAAGAAGTGATAGTATTCCCTCAACCATAAAGCTCTTGTGACCTACTTGAGATTTCTGAGGGGAGGGTGAGATATCCCTACCTATCATCTCTCGCAAAGATGCAAATGTTTGACACCTTTATGGGATGACATTTGGTCGACGGAGAATTAAGTTGTGAGCTAATCTACTGCAATGAAACCTTGTCTCTAGGGATAAAAAGTGCTTGAATTTGTTTGCAATTGTCTAAAGAACGTGTGGAAACATTGGTCCTTTTGTGAGCCTCAAACATACACTATCTATTGTGTCAGTCCTTCTTACAACTCTGTTTGATGTGTTTTCTCTTGCCAAAGCAAATCCAATCAAAATCAAAACCAAATCTATCAAAATTTTCCTTATAAACATCATTGATACTACTTTAGCGCCTTTGGTATAACAACTCACCCTTGGTATAATAGTAGCTTGCCTTTGGTATAATAGTACCTCACCTCTGGAAAACCTACTTCAGTGCCTTTGGTAACACAACAGCTTGCTTGTGGTAACATAGTCCTACGCCTTTGGTCAAACAGTATAGTGCCTTTGGTCCAGTAAAGCTGTTCATCAAAATTGTCTTTTACAAAACACAGCAAAATCCCAGCAAGCATCTCAAACAAAGTATCCTAGTCCATCCCATGGTAACCACTAGACTCTAGCAAAATATGAAGACCAAGTAAGTTCCCCTAAGGAAGCAAAAATCGCCTCCTCATACACCTCAACCAAGCCAATCCAACATGACTCCAAAAGGTACTCCAAAAACATCAATGGAAAGACCAACCAACATTCAAAATAGGCCGCAAAATGACCAAACAAACAATCCTCAAGAAGGTAATGTTCCTTTGGTAAATACACCTCAATATACAACCAGCATGCCTCAAGATTTTGTTCCACAAGGTTATACCATAGGTCAAGTCCCATCTCAAGAAGAGCGAAACTTTGAAATAGGTCAATCCTCTCAAGAAGACAGACAAGACCTTGATGAAATCATATAAGATCCTAGAGCCATGGCCACCTTTGACAATATTCTTAGCGAGAACCAAGATCATTTCTTTCACTTGCTAGCAGAGCAAGGAGCCAAATTACCTCAAGATTTTGATCTGTCCAATCTCAAGGACACAAACAAAACCTATGATGCCATACTTGCAGTCCAAACCATGTCAACTTTGACTACACCCTTACCCGAACAAAGCTCACAAAGGAGAGCGATTGCACAATATGAGAATCCCCTTTATCAAAACCCAATGGCAGAGATACCCATATCACCGCTCATGACTCCTATGGAGATCTACAAACACCAACAAGAGACTCTCCAATGCCAAGCAAAACTAGCCAAACAAAATGCTATAGCTGAATCAAACATACAAAAACTCCTAAAATGTCCACACCAATCGCAAGTGGAACATTGGCTACCCCATCACGAGAAGGTTTTCCACCAAATTACAACCTAGGAAACACTTATGTAGCCATGCAACAAGGGTCTTAGCAAACACCACCCCCAACATCATCAACCCTTCATATCCTTAACCCAAACAATGTCATACAAACCCAACCATCTCAAAACATCAACACAACCTATGTCCCTCCACCACAACATTCTTCTACACTCCATCATACCTATCCCCATCTTAGTCAACCCCAACCATTGCAAAACACATATACTTATGTCCCACCACCACAAAATTCATCAACACTAACCTTTTTCAACACGTTTCCCAATCAACCTCCACCATCACACAACACATCTACCTATCTCCCTCAGCCACAAGGATCTTCCACTCTCAACCTAACCCATACCTATCTAAACCTGCAACATTCCCAAAATCAAACTTCCCAAAGCTATGTTCTACCACCGCAACCAAACCCAACAAACTTTAGCTTTCTCCACCAAGCTCTTATCAACAACCATTCCAAAGCCTACACTCTTACCTAGCACCACCCCCACCTCCCCAAAATCACAACACCCAATTCCAACCTAATCTAAACCCAAAATACAACACTTACGACCCCAACCAATCCTACAACCCTTATAACACCAACGCCCATGGCTTCCACTACAATCTTCCATATGGGCAACAACAACCACTTCTAGGACAACAGGAGATGTTTCCAAACCCTCCCACACCGATGGAGCTAAAACTTGTAGAGGTTCAACAACAACTATAAGATCTTACATTTGGCCACACTAAGAAAACCTTCTCTTTGGAAGAAGTTTTTCCTTATCCATTTGATCGGTCATTACCCATGATCCCTTTTCCTCACAACTTCACTATTCCCAAATTTGATAAATACAAAGGAAAAGGAGACCCATATGACCATCTTAGAGAATTCTATCTTGCTTGCTTCAAGGTCTCACATAACAACACATATCTTATGCGCCTCTTTTCATGCAGTCTCGGAGGTCAAGCTATAGAATGGTTCTCGTACCTACCCATGGGTATCAAATCTTTTAACAAGCTTGTGGAGAAATTTGCCACCCATTTCTCCTATAACACAGAGCATGAGATCTCCATGATCTACCTATGCAACAACAAACAAAAAAATAGAGAAACTTTCATTTCTTTCCTTCAAAGATGGAGACAAATTGCTAGCAAATTCCCATTCAAGATACCTGAAAAGCAGCTTGTGCAGAACCTCAACCAAGAATTAGGTTTTCATTTGCAAATTCTTAGTGCTACAACCTTCAACAAAATTACCTGTAAGGGAATCAACATTGAAAAGGCCCTCATTGCTAAGGGCATGGTCAAAATCTTCAAAGAAACTAAAGACAATGCTCCTCAACAACAAACAAACGATAAACCAAAGTTTTGGAAAAAAAATAAAAACATGGTCAATGATGGTGTGGTCGATTCTAAACATGTCCAAACATTGCAAACACCCCTTCAACTGTCTAAACCAAGTCAACCTCCGCCTCCACAAAACCAACAACAACAAAGGCAACCATACCAAAACCAACAACAACGACAACAAGAGTGACCTCCACAAGATTACCCTTCGCCGCGTCAATTCACTCCCTTGGGAGAGCCCATAGAGTCTGTTCTACAGAAACTTTTACACAATGGACTTGTCACCTTACCAGATGCTCCCCCATATGGTGAACCTGTTTACAAAACCACACGGTACAGAGAAAATGAATATTGTGAGTTCCATAGGAGCAAAGGACACATAACCGCATCATGCATGAAACTCAAGCATGTGATCCAAAACCTTATCGATGGAAACAAAATCACTTTGGAGGATGAACAACCAATCCAACGCACCAAGGATCTCAACATGTACAAGGAACCATTCCATAACCATGGTCAAGGTCCTCCTCTGGACAAAGGTAAGGGTGTTAATAAAGCTTCCACTTCCTATGAGTCCATTGTGGGTCATTTTGAAGAGAGTCGGGTGTCTACCCTAACAATCAAAAGAAAATCTACGGATTGCATTGTTACAACTCAGCGTGGTTGAGTCACCATTCATGGTCCTACACCAAGTCTCCCAACCCAATCTGATTACAATCTTGTTGAACATCTAGGGAAAACCCCTGCATAGATCTCTATCTTGGACCTTCTACGGTCATCACCCGCACATAAAGCGGTGCTAGAAAAAGCCCTACAAGAGTCTTCAGTTCCTAACAACATAGAGGTCATGAATTTCCAAGCTATAATAGGTAACATTGACTCACCCTACAATGTAGTCTTCTCTGAAAAAGACCTCCCATCCCATGATCCATGTCACAATGATGCCCTTCACATTGAGGTTCTCATCCATAAACGCAAGATCAAATGCATACTTATAGATGGTGGTATTGGTCTCAACATCTATTCTCTAAAGCTACTTAAACAATTAGGGTACTCTGAGGATCATGTCAACATTGATCAAAGTATTACAATCAAGGGGTATGATGATGCAGAGCGCCATTTAGAAGGTGTTATCCATTTGCCTATACAAGTAGGCCTTATTATGATTGAAACTAGGTGCCAAGTCCCTGACATTGAGCTACCTTACAACATTATCCTAGGACGCCCATGGATTCATGCCATGAAAGCTATTCTCTTAATGTACCATCAGTCTCTCAAGTTCCCATTCAATGGTATGGAGATCACTATCCCAAATGACCCTAATCCTTTTTAATACTGCTATGTCTTGCAAGGCAGTTATAAGAATTGCAACCAAGTGCCAAATAATGACAAAGCCCATGAATCCCCATTATATGTCAATTCTAAAAATCTAAAAAAAGCCTCTGCAACTAAACCCAATCCTCATCCTATTCTTGAAATCAAAGCAAACATCTATGATAGGCTTTAGAGAATATGATATCTCAAAATCTTGTTGTGTAGGGTGGATGCCCCTATTTCCTAAATCCTACGGCCAATTGCCCATAGCCAAAGCAACTAAGAAAGCAGCTATTCCTCCCCCAGCATCTCTAACCCAATTCCAAGAGGGAAAGTTATTGGCAAAGGAAACTATTGAAGACATCTTTTCTTGTCTCTACAAGGAGAAAGAACCAATCACAATACCAGTCAAGCAATATGGCAATGGCTTAAGGATAGTAAAAAACACGGGCTATAAAGGCAAAGGTGGCCTTGGGAAATAGAATCAAGGAACAATGGAACTAGAAACTAGACAAGAAGGGGTTAGAATTTGGTAGGAAGGTACCACGCGCCTTGGATATTGAGGGTATCCTTGACAAGGTGGCAGAAACTTCTCTCATAGATTCAACGTCTAATGAGGCTATCATCAATGACTCTTCCCTCCATATGACTGACCTATTTATAGAATCTTTTGTATTCATGCTATCATCCATATCCTTAACATCCACCACCCACACCCAAAAAGTAACACTTGTCTACCCTAAACTTATCGATTGGGACCAACAAGGGTCCCCCGTTCTAGATATATTTCACAATGACGAAGCTATAGCTGAGTTCATGGGACTCGGGATGGTATCCCTCTTGGTGATCACAAAGCTAGTTTTGTAATGGAATTAGAACCAACAACTTATTTTGGTGAGAATGCCAAATCCTCCAGTCACAAATGTAAAAATAAAGAAAGATCTCTAGGTGGAAACCACACTGTGGCACCTCCTGATCACAAAATAGTAAAAACAAAGGACGTATCCAAAGGTGAAAACCCAACTGTGGCACTTGAGGATGGAGGATTTGACCTTCCCCTACCATCTAAGTATCAAGAGAAGTCATCTCTCCTAGTGGAAGATTCTACAGAGATAAACCTTGGCACAGAGCAATATCTGAAGACCACATTCCTTGTAGAATCATTATCAGAAACAGACCACGAGAATCTTAACAACTTCTTCTAACAAAGAACCATCAACTTTGCGTGGACCTATGCTAATATGTCAGGGTTAGACCCTAAGCTAGTAGTTCACTATCTTACAGTTGATCCAACAATTAAACCAGTCAAGAAAAAGCTAAGGAAGATGCATCCACAGATAGCTCTCTTGGTAAAAGTTGAAATACAGAAGTTGCTAGATGCAAAGTTCATCAGGCGTATTGATTATTTAGAATGGATCTCAAACATTGTACCTATGTCTAAACTGAATGGGGGCATCCGCATGTGTAATGATTTTAGAGATCTTAACAAAGCATGTCCCAAAGATGACTTTCCATTACCGAACATTGATCTCATAGTAGACTTGACTGCTGGTCATGAAATGCTTTCTCTCATGGATGGATTCTTCGGCTACAATCAGATAAAGATAGCAGAAGAAGATCAACATAAAACAACTTTTACTTATCCTTGGGGTAACTATTGTTGGTGCGTCATGCCATTTGGTCTTAAAAACACAGGGGCAACCTATCAAAGAGCAATGACTATGATATTTCACGATCTCTTTCATCACATCATGGAGGACTATGTGGATGATATACAGGTAAAATCTTCTAGGGCAGATCACATACAAGTTCTTAGGTAGATCTTTGACAGGCTCGAGAAATACCAAGTAAGACTCAATCCAAAGAAGTGTGTCTTCAGGGTAACATCAGGAAAACTATTGGGATACATTACATCTCGTAGAGGCATCGAAGTAGATCCCACAAATTCAAGGCTACAATGGAGATGCCTCCACCAAAGAACCTAAAAGCATTAAGGAGCCTTCAAGGAAGGTTACAGTCTATTAGGTGTTTCATCTCACAGCTAGCAGATAAATGTCAACCATTTCAATACTTGCTTTGAAAGAATGTCACATTTCGATGAGATGATAAGTGTCAAGCAACATTTGGTCAGCTCAAAGAATATCTAGCTACACCTCCTATTTTGGTACCACTAGTCACCGATAGGCCTTTGATCTTGTACATCTCAACTATAACTGCAGCCCTTGGGGCCCTTCTAGCACAACATGGTGAGTCAGGAAAAGAGCATGCAATCTATTATATCAATCGAACCTTGGTAGGTTATGAACTCAATTATTCACGTATGGAAAGATCTTGTTTAGCAGTAGTGTTCACTTCCCAAAAGTTGCAGCATTACATGCTAAACCAACATACAAATCTCAACAAAAATTGATCCATTGAAGCATCTACTAACAAAAGCAGCTCTTACAGGTAGACTAGCTAAATGGGGCATGATCCTTAGTGAGTTTGACATTAGGCATGTGGATTGTAGAGTAATCAAGGGACAAGCCCTAGCAGATCAACTAGCAGAAGCGCCCATGACAGATATACACCCCATGGTCTCTGACTTTTCGGATGAGAATCTCTTCACTCTTTCTACCTTAGTAATGTGGAAGTTGTATTTTGATGGTTCCTAAACACAACATGGATCAGGGGCCAGAATCCTCTTTATCACACCTCAAAATGACTATATTCCAAAGTCATATCGACTTGCATTTCCTTGCACCAACAACATAGCCAAGTATGAAGCACTCCTCATAGGTCTCAATACAGTAGTTCAATGGGACATCATGAAACTACAGGTATATGGAGACTCACAACTAGTCATTCAACAAGTCATAGATGAATACCAAACAAAAGATGAAAAGTCGGTCCCCTACAAGAAACTAGTAGATGCCTACAAACCACACTTCTCTAGCATCACATTTGAGCAAATTCCAAGAGAGCATAACAAAGTAGCAGATTCTATGGCTTCTGTGGGATCACTTATAGACATGCCTACAAACACACAGAAATGTGAATTCTTGATTGAGCAATTGTTGATACCAGTCGTCGATGTTCCAACTACTGAAATCATTTGCGAACTTGTTGGTCCCAATTCCCCATGGTAAGAAGATATCTATGAATACCTTAAACATGGTACCTTTCTCTTTGAACTATCATCAACCCAACACAAAACCTTTATCCGTCGATCCTCCCGTTACACCATTCTGGGTGATACACTTTATCGTCGGAGTCTCGATGGTATCCTCTTATGATCTCTTAACGTGAAAGAAGTCGAAGCTACCTTACGAGATATACATGAAGGTGTCTATGGCACACATTCTACCGGTCCTAATCTTGCTAAGAAGATACTCAGAACAGGGTATTACTGGCCTACAATAGAGAAAGATGCTTTACAGTTTGCTAAGAAGTGTCTACAATGCTAGTAACATGGAGATTTGATTCACGTACTAGCTCATGAACTACAACCTGTGACTACTCCATGGCCTTTTTCTTAATGGGGTCTTGACCTTGTAGGACAAATACACCCATCCTCATCCAATGGCCACAAATTCATCATTACTACCACTGAGTACTTCACAAAGTGGGTCGAAGCTATTCCCATGACCTATATCACTGGTAATCAAATAGCCAAGTTTATCCTTAACTACCTCATTTGTCGGTATGGTATTCCCCAAGCCATTGTCACTGATAATGGGAGACCATTCAAAAATCAAGATGTTTGTGCCTTGTGCACCCAATACAATATCCAACATCGCTTTTCGACTCCCTACTATCTGCAGAGTAATGACCAAGCCGAGGCTTCCAACAAAACCATTCTCAAAATCCTTAAGAAAATGGTCAATGAGGCTGGTTATGATTGGCACCTGCAACTCAATCCCGCCTTATGGGCTTACCGTACTAGTATCAGAACACCAACTGGTGCAAAACCCTATGCCTTGGTCTATGGCTCCGAAGCCATCCTACCTATAGAGGTCGAGATCCCATCCCTTAGAGTATCCATGCAGAACCTGATTGAGGGAGAGAAGTATCGCACTTCCAGATTAGCTGAGCTAGAACTACTAGATGAGAGGTGCCTTGCTGCACTTAATCATCTCCATGTCTATCAAAACTGCCTCTGGCATAACTACAAGAAGAAGATCAAAGAAAGACGGTTTCAAGTTGGTGATCTTGTCTTAAAAGAAAATCAGAGAAATCAAGCATATCGAGAAAAGAAGGGCAAGTTCAAGCCTAATTGGTTAGGACCCTTTGTAATCACAACAGCATATGGATCATGAGCTTATACTTTAGCAACACTTGACGGTATTCCTCTAGATGAGCCACTTAACAGTGTTCATCTCAAAAAGTTCTATGCCTAATCATCAGAGTATAAAAAAAAACAAACAAAAAATAATCCATCCTATGGTGAAAACCTGGTAAATAGGTGCCTTAGATAAGTACCATGGTGAAAACCTAGAAAATAGGTGCTATGTGTAGAGTCAGCATCCATCATCTATCAAGTCTTGTTCATTTCCAGTCCACAATAAAACCATTAACCTTGTTTGCATTTCCATCTCCCTATCTAGAATAGCTTGGAAATTTGTCAATGTCCATCGTCGTCATCCCACGTCTTGATCTATGTCAACAGTTATCACTATCTTGTCCTAGGTCAAACTTTCTATGTCTTCCTTGTCAGTCAACCACAACAACACCTCTACCAGAATGGGGGAAACTCTTTCCTTAACTTGGTCTAGGATGGATCCTTGTTCATGGTTCACAACAACACAAACACAATCAACACAAAAAAAAAAACACTTCAAACAAAAACACAAACACTTCAACCATCTCCCCACAACGACAACACTTTTCCTACATCATTACACCAACCAAAACTACATATCATCTCATTTCAATCTTAAGGTACCTTGAACCCATGGATATGGGTATGTAGGCAGTCTAGAATACGAAGGAAGTTTCTAGTACTTAGGTACATAAGATCTCATCATTTCACCAACCCAAGCTCAAACACCTTGACCCACTCATCACTCTACCCAGAACTACATATTATCATTTTTCATATTTCATTGTAATGTGCCTTGATCTCATGGATACAGGGTATGTAGGAAGTCTAGAATACGAAGGATGTATCTAGTACTTAGGAACATACAATTCATCATTCTTCACCTACCTCAATCCATTGACATATCATCTTTCTAGTCTTTCGTTAATCAAAATCCATTCACCTCGACTTGACTAACTCAAGCAGCAAAATAACAAACAAACACATACTTTTCAAAGCAAAAGTCCTTAAACAAACCCGACACACATAAACTTACTTACAGAGCCATATGTTGTCCTACATATTGATTGCCAACATCAGCTAAATCAATCTCAACCAAGCAACAGATCAACACACTTGTCTTATACAGGATGTTCCATGATTGAAACTAGACCAACACACTTGTCTTATACAACATGTTGCATTTCCTAAATCAAGACATTATCCTTTTAAGCAGATAACACCCTTTAATGGACACATAGCTCCTACGATATGGCTATTATCTATCCTATCCAATCTATCCTGAGCAACCTCTTTGGCAAGAGAATATGTCAACTGCATGTTTACTTTGTAATTCAGTCAATTTGCTTTATGGTTTATCTTTTGCTCTTTGGTCCATTACCTATTCAAGGCTACCTTGATTTATCTATAATCTTGGTATGTTGCGATGTAGTACGGATTGGGGGCATAGTCATTGCTTTTGTGTGTCGTGTTTGAGGAATGCTCTTTAGGCATCTTTCTCAACATCATATTTATCTTGTGTGTGTTACGACCTAGCAACTTACATATTTTAATACTCTTCTTGCATTAACATGTATTGAAGTTTATTTTTATGTTTCAAGACTATGGCTCATTCACATGTACAACAAGGTCATATTATGTCTAAGAGATCTAAGATCAAACCGCTTGCTTGCAGAGTCAACATCCACGCACTCGGATATCACAGCACCTTGGTCTTTTATACCTTGGTGGCAAACTATGCACGTGCTATATCAAAAATAAGGATTGCTCTTTATAAACATTTGTGAAACCAATGAAACAAGCTCATTCATTTTCCCATTCAATTACCTGTGTCCTTATATACTTTTCCAGTAGTGATCGATCAACAGTATTTCTCTTCTGTCTCCACTCTTTCACCATCTGATGCATATCTGCAAAACACACATGTTAGATATCGCATGTTATAGAATCTATACCATCATATCTACATTATCATCATGTCATCATGTGTCATAAATCTATAAGAATCAATATAAGCATGTACATCATCACATCCATATCACGAGTAAATGTATCAAAAAAATGCATGAACAAAAGTGAGCAATATGTCATCATATATCATCATGTAAAGGTCATCAAAATACAAGTGTACGTGTCTACATCAACAGTCCATATGTATACATCCAAATATACATCAATAAGTACATCATGGCTATCAAGAGCCCACAAAATATACATCAGATGCACACAGGCATCAGTCTAAATATATAGTGTCCATTATGATACAAAAAAATGATACAATATATAATGTGCATGCTCTAGGTGGCAGCTAGTGGGTAGAGCTGCCCTCCTGCTATGGTCCCTGTCCTCCACCTGTACTCGGCGAAGGTCCCCCTACTGGTCCTCCTCCCCCTGGTGTCACAAAGGGTCCTCTAACTGAGGACACTGACTGCCCTGTCCTACATGACCCCGACACCCCTGACCAGCTTCGCTCTCTGTAGCTAGGTGCCTGCTGAGCTGCCGACACTGCACCAACATAGAGACCCATATAGTACTCTGCCTCTCTACCTGCTGACACTAGATCTCCCTGCACATGGATGAGCTTGCTATACAGTGTCCTCTGATCGGCACCCAATGCATGGCGTGCCTCATCTCTCTCCCGCCTAACCCACTATAGGGTAGCCTCTGCTGTTAAACGCAGTTGTACTGCTACATCCCTCTCCAAAGTCAACTGGGCAATTTGCCCATCATCTGCTGCTGGTGCTGGCACGGCTTGTGTCGCTACCAAGGCTACCTGTGTTGCTGTTGCTGCCTATGCATGTACCTGCACCTGGGCCTCGGCCTGTCTAGCCTCTGCCCTCATTGCATCCCTGTCCCTCCTCAATCTCAACATCCAGATCTCCAAACAAGTCCTCCATGCAATCTCCTCCTGTAACAACCGATGTGCTTGCTGTAGCTCAGTATCTACGACTAGATCCTCCTCCTCTGCCATCTGTACATTGGCCTGCTTACCTCTATCCTCTCCACCCGCCTGTTGTCTAACCTATCATCTGACCCTTGCCTCTACACCTGGCACCAATACCTCTCGTACTGCTCCTGCCACCCCTGGTGTGGTCAATCTCACTAGCCTGTGTGTCTGCCAATACCTGTCATACTCTGGTAGTATCCCTAGATCTGCCAATCCTGAATCCCAATCCCATCTCACTGGGGCAAGTCCCCACAACTCTACCAAAGCTGTAGCCACTAGAATCTCTACATCCCATTCCCCAACCTCCTGCCGTGTCCTCACATGTGTCGCCTCCCCAACAGGCAACCCCTGTGGCAGGCCAAACTGTCTAAGTACCCACTCTAGCAGGTATCTCTTAGTGGTATCTATGCATCTCCTAAATAGATATCGAGCCTGTCTGCAGTACATTAGCTTCTCATGCTCATCCTCCCATGCCTCACATAGTAGCTATGGTCTCCAAATAAAGAGGTCTATCTCATCAATCTGTCACCTCTAATAGCTCACAGATCCAAGCCGCCTGTGAGTGATCACTCCCTCATATAGAAATGCATATGGCTCCCCTCTCTCACAGCGGTGTTGTGTAATTAGTTTGATAACTGGGATGTGCTCCCAAGCCTACACCTATAATAAAGTCACACCTGCTGATAGGCTCCGTCCTCTCCTATATACGCATTCATGCATATCTCAGTATAGTTGCCCCAACACACAAGGGCCCCATGCATATCAGATGCCATGTGTAAACATCCCTGATAGTATAGTACCCCATCCTACAGATAATCCTCGTGATCGCCTGTCTGGGCAGAGGAAGCCACTAACTAATGAAGCCACCCTCTATCTGCAGGTCATCCATGTAGAATACCTCTATCATGCCAACCTCGCCTCGCCCGGGGTCAAAGTCAACTCTATCTCCATCAATCAAGATCTTGAGGATGCGATACACATCCTCAAGTGTCACTATAGCCTCCCCTATCAGAAAGTGGAATGAACATGTCTCACTGTGATATCTCTCAACAACTGCTGTCAAAAGGGCGAGATTCACCCTAATGTGCGTCAAGTGTGCCACATTCCATAGTCCCATGTACTCCAAGAACGCATCCTCCTCCCAAGTAATCTGTACTACCTTGTCTACAATGATGTGGTGTCGCTCTCTCGACATCAGAGGTGGAAGGACTCTCTGCATTCACAAAACCACTTGTCAGACCTTTTTGCAAATTTTCTAAATCTACCCAAGTCACTACAGACATCTACATGCACAATAATGTGATGCAAATAAGCCCTAGGTCAACTTTGCACATCTCTAACCTAAGTAGTAAACCTCACCTAGGTCAAACTAGATAAAAAGCCAAAAGCACTTTGTTTTCTCCAAAGGTGCTTCACTGTTTCATCGTGCATGCTTTACTATTTGCCCATGCACGCTCTGCCATTTAAACCAAAGGCGACTTGTTTTTCATAAGTACCCTGCACTGTGTATTTGACCGCGCCTTACTGCACTTGCAACTACACTACATTTTTTGCAAACCCTAACCGATAGTGCCTAACTACCCACCCAACCGTGCCTTACTGAACTACCAAACACATTTTGGTGATATACCAACCGCACTGCGGTGCGCTGCCTAAAAGCCAAGTGTGCTGAGATCTTACCAGACACGCTTTATTGCCTTACCAAATGCACCTTAGCACGCCAAAAGTGCTTTGACTGACTACCAATGATGCGCTAGCATGGCGCAATGCTTTTGGCTGACCTAAAAACCTAACCTAGACAAAACCCTAAAAATGATCTAAAAATTCAAATGCAAAGAGGTTATCGAGCCCTTACAACTGCCGGTGCTCCCGCTGGTCTCCCATACATCTGTACTTGCTCCGCCTGATGCTTATGCACTAGGATCGGCATTTCTCCACGCTGCAAACTCTCTCTCCACTCAACACTCACAAACTAAGCTAGGAGGCTACAAGCTCTAATTTTGACAACTCTTAGTGTGCAAATGAGGAATGGGACCCCTTGGGACCTATTTATAGTGTCCCTCCCCTTTTTTCTTCCCAACCCATGCTCTTTTTTCTACATTGTCACGCAATCTTCTAGTCGAGCGTTAACATAGTCCTTCTGTCACTTCCCTGTCTTTCCTCTCGAGGGGGCATATCCTGGGGCAGCTAGCTACATTGGGGCATCAAAATTGTATCATGTCTTCAACAATCATTTTCTTTGAAGCAATGTTGTAAACTGCATTGCATCAAGGAGGGGCAAAATGTAGACACCCTAAAATGACCAGGTCTTCGCACCACTTGCATTTTGTCTAATCTGTCTAAGCACATCCATTCAGTGTTAATTAAATAATCTAATTATTTAATTAATTTCATCAAAATCACCAAATTTTTCCAAAACTCCAAAATTTGACATTAATTGAATAAATTCTATTTATTTATTTAATTAAATTAAATTCCTCTTTATTCTTCCAAGATTAAATAATTTTTATTATTTAATTAAATCATTATCCTCTTTCAAAATTCAAGTCTGCATTAATTAAATAAATCCCATTATTTAATTAATTCATCCAAATCCTCTCTTATCTACAATTAAATAATTTACATTATTTAATCAAATCAAATTATTCTTCTAAATTTAAATAAATCATGCAAATTTATTTAAATTATCTCAATCCTCTAAAAATAAATAAAATCAAGTATTTTATTTATAATCTTCATATTCCTCTATTCTTCAAAATCATGCACAATCAATTAAATAAATTTATTTATTTAATTTTAGTTATCTTTCCAATTCCTCGAAAAATATCATGTTAACTCATGTGCACAATCAGTCTTATTTTTAGAACTCATGCAAAAGGCAAATCTAAAGTTAAGTTAATTGGCTTTAATTTATCTTGTTTTCATCAACTCATGAATTAGAAGAAAAAGCACTCTAATTTATGAAATCAAATCTATCTTTATCAAAAAAAAAAATTATCTTAATAAAAGTACCTTTTGGAGTGACACATGTCGTGTGCACATTCAACATGAGTTATTTGATTTATCTCAACCGTTTATTCTATGGATTTATTTCATCCATTGATTGATCATGTTTGAAACCTATATAAACGCCCCTCATCTCCATAACAAATCCTCTTCGATCACTTATTCTCAGGCATCCTTTTACAATGCTTTGAGCATACATCGCATCATTGAGCATCTTACGATATTTTGACATCAATTTTTTGAGCACGAATACACATACATCCACTTGTTTCAAACATGGTTTCACAACGGTATTGAGCAATCTACATATCTACAAAGAGAACAATACAAATCTAGGTGAAGTCTTTCTTGTTTTATTTGATTTATTCATTGATATTAGATTTTACTTAGATTGATCTCTTTATGTTATGGGTTATTGAGTTGTTATTATCATTGTTGTGTCATTATCATTCCACCTCTTAATTTTCCTCATACACAAAAACAACCTTGGTGGCGTCTTGGATAAGTAACATGATGAAAACTTGGCAAACATGCATCATGTGTAGGTTGACTATCTATGTGTCTTAGACTTGGGGGCACATTGTCTCATCCAACCTATCATTTCTGACATATCATTTCCTTTCTATCTACCTCATCCTATCATATCCTATCTTACCATCCTTAGCCATTAAACCCACATACCTATCCCATCTATGCATCCATCCTACCTTCTCCTTTTGATCTTGATAAAGACATAGGGGCAAAATGTTGAAAAATTCTTTAGAAACTCTCTTGATATACCCCATCCTTTCCAACCAATTCAATCATCCTCTCGTCCTCAGTTTTGTCATGTAAAATCCTAAACATACTACCTAGAATGGGGCATGCTATTCCTATGCGACATAGTCTTTGGAGATCACATCCTAGCTCACTTATGATGCATACATCCATTCCATCCACTATTTTCTATCCTTTTATCCATCCCTCTATCATGAGTCTTGCATCCCACACACTATTGTCTATCCCTTTATCCATCCCTCTATCATGAGCTTTCCATTCTACACATTATCGCCTACCCTTTTATCCACCCCTCTATCATGAGTCTTCCATTTTACACACTATTTCCTATCCTTTTATCCATCCCTCTATCATGAGGTTTCCATCCCACACACTATTGCCTATCCTTTTCTCCATCCCTTTATTGTGCATCTTCCATCCCATTTAGTATCATCCATTCTTTTATCCATTTATCTAATCCCACCTTCATCCTTGCATCTAGAATTGGTTTCCCCTTGTCATTGGTACTAGCATTTAGGCCATCCAAATTGTAATCCAATGACATCCCAAAATATTTTCAAAATACAAAAATATCAAATATTTTTAAAAATAAAACAAATTAATATTTTCAAAATCCAAAAACAATCAAAATGTCCCAAAAATTAAAAAAAATCAAGTATCCACAAAATCCAAGCAATAAACCAAATGCAAGTCATCCTTAATCCATATCAATCAAGTTAATCAATCTAGCCAAATTATCCAATCACATCGTTTGGTCTTGATCCTAATCTTGTCATAAATCAATCAATCCATCATCAATGTAATATGTAATTCCCACATCCTTGTGTTGATCTAGGGATATATCATTCCCCACAATGACAACACTATCCTAATCAATCATCATCAATTAATCATTAGTTTACAACTTGATAGGGGAAATACCTTGTTTGTTTTTGAATAATTTGTGCATGCTTTGTTGCTTTCTTGTGTGTGTTATCATTTTATCTTGCATTTGTATCAAGTCCTTATCATTCCAACTATTATTCATATCTTGTGTATGTTGGAATAGTTTTTTCATTATCCTTTGCATTTAAGGTCATATCGTACCTTTTTGCATTAGGAATTTAATGCTCTAAGTATCCTTCCTCATACGGCTAGACAAGGTTGTATTATGCTAGGTGCATAAGACACATTGTCACCTTGGTCCTTATACCTTGGTGCATAATGTCTAGTGCTATATCAAACTATAGAATTTCTCTACTCAAGTTAGCATAACTACTCATAATAAATCCATCATTCTTGCATCCATCTCTTTATCTTCTCCATTTTTCTCTATTTTTTTTCTTCCACCAATTTTCCATCTTTTATCTCCCCCTTCTCCTTACATCCATTCATTTTGAGAGAACACCCATATTCTTCCAATTTGTTTGTCCTCTCGAGGGGGCATCATTCAACCCACTAATTAATCTACTTTTTCTACCTGACTGGGGCATCATTATTTCTAATCCAATCATATTCTTCTAAAATAAGATCTTCCTCTATCCAACACAACACTATGTTTTAAACTTATTTGAAATGATGTTTCTTCACAACACCATCTCAAAGAGAAGAAAAATGTAGACACCTAAAAATGTCCCTTTCCCATATCAGACATTCATTTGCCATACTTCACATTAATTAAATAATTCTTAATTATTTGATTAATTTCATCTATTGATCTCCATCTTATTCCTCCATATTAATTAAATAATTATAATTATTTAATTAAACTAATTTTCCTCCATAGATTAGTTAAATAAATTTAAATTATTTATTTAATCAAAGCTAATATTCCATTCACTCCAAAATAAATAAAATTTAATATTTTATTTATTTTCCATTCGCACATGAAATTAAATAATTTATTTATTTAATTCCCTATTTTCCTTCTCTCCACAATTCAGTCCCAATCAAATTAGTTAACTAATCAATCAAATAGTTAACAAGTCAATCAAATTAGTTAACAAGTCAATCAATTTAGTTGACTAAACAATCAATTCAGTTAACAAGTCAATCAATTTAGTTAACTAACCAATCAACTTAGTCAACTCATCAATCAATTCTGTGAGCTCCCTTGATTTATGAGAGGACAAGGACACTTGTCACTCTCCCATTTTCTCACATCCTCTCAACCAAATCTATATCTCTATGATCATTCTCCATTGTTGATCTTCCTTTCTGGAAGTCTATAAATTGAACATCCTTCTCAACCTCTGGAGAGGTTTCATCTTCATACAACATCATGTTGTTAAAATCATTCTAGACCATCTTATCTATCATCCTCATATTGCCAAGGTTATGATGTTTAATTGAGAAATCAACATAATATATGTGTATCTAAGGAGTAAAATCTATTGGATTTTGTTGCATTCTAATTCTCTCAATCGGTGAGGTTGGATTTGTGTGCAAAGGGAGGTTTCTTTTAGTTATCTTTACATTGCAAATTTCATCTATCATAGAATGCACAAAATTGCAGAAAGAAATCCTTTCACTCAAAAAGGAATTGGAGAAAGTAATGTCTGGAAATCTGGATGACCTTGAAGAAGCAGATCTCATTCCAGTCATGTCTCAAATAAAAATGTATGAAAGACCTTTCCATGCAAGGCAAATCTTCATAAATAGGTTCAATCATGGATTCTTTGCTTATTAACTTATCTGCAATAAATATGGTCATAAGGCTATGGAGTGCAAGTTTAAAATGAATAGAAGGAATTTTGTAAGTAAGAATCCTCTTACTTCACTAGTGGATGTCAATATGATATGTCATATCTGTAACAATTTTGGACATATAGAAAGATATTGCAGAAGTGAATTAGAAAAATTAGAAACTCAGATGATGGATGTTACTGAGAAAGACAAGGAGAGTGACACTTCCAAAAGATAGGAAACAAACAAAGAGGTTGAAACTTCAATAATTGTCCAAATAGCATTTCATGTTCAAACACAAACAAATCTCTGGGTAATAGATAGAGGATGTTCAAGCCACATGATAGGTGATAAGAGCAAATTCATCAATCTTGTTAAGTGGAATGGTGGATCATTTAGGTTTGGAGACAATTCATCTACAAATATTTGTGGAAAGGGCACCATAATTATTGATGAAAATCTAAAACAAAAGATGTTCTATATGTAGAAGGTCTCAAACACAATCTTCTTAGTGTAAGTCAGATGTGCAATAAAGGATACAACCTCATATTTCATGAACAAGGATGTGAAATCAGAAGAGCAAATTCTGGTAAATTGGTGGCATAAGGTTCTAGGATAGAGAACAAATTGTACAACCTAAAGGGTGTTAATGGAAGAAGTTGTCTTCTAGGACAGACAAATGAATGCTAGCTATTGCACAAGAGGATGGAACACATCAATTTTGACAATCTTATGAAGATTGGCTCCATACAAGTAGTAAGAGACATGCCAAAGACTATCAAGCCTGCAAGCACCTTGTGCAAAGAATGTCAGATTGGGAAGAAGACAAGGATAAGATTCAAGACTAAGAAGTATTTGTCTACAAGTCCATTGGAAGTGATTCATACTAACTTGTGTGGCCCTATTAGGACAAAAAGTCTTCAAGGTGAGAGGTATTTTATGTTGCTTATTGATGATTACTCTAGGATGACATGGGTTACATTCTTAAAAGAAAAATTAGAAGCCTTGAGTAGGTTTAAGATTTTCAAGTTCATGGTTGAAAATGAAATGAATTATAGAATCAAGTGCTTAAGTTCTGATAGAGGTGGAGAGTTCACATCACATGAATTTGAGGAATTTTGTTAAGAGCATGGAATAAAGAGGCACCTATCTACTGCTAGAACTCCTCAGCAAAATGGGGTAGTGGAAAGGAAGAATAGAACTATCGAGGAGATGGCAAGAACAATGTTGAGTGAAGCTAAGTGTCCTGATACATATTGGAAAGAAGTAGTCCATATTGTTGTCTATATTCTTAACAAAGGATAACTAGGAGTGAACAACACCAAGGCACCATATGAGCTATGGAATGGAAGATCAACTTCTATTAAGTATTTCAGAACTTTTGGAAGCAAATGCTATATCAAAAGAGATGAAGAAGGTTTGTGAAATTTTGACTCAAGATCTGATGAAGGAATCTTTCTTGGGTACTCAAGTAGAAGAAAAGATTACAAATGTTACAATAAAACACTAAGGAAGATAGTTGAGAGTGTAAATGTTAGGGTTGATGAAGAGTCACATCCAGTCACACATGAGGAAGAAGACTGTTGTTTAGATGAATCTTCTTCCACATAAGAAGAAGAAGTTGAAGAAAAGAAAGAAAAACAAGAGAAGGTCACCAAGACTCCTACCAAGTATCTTCAGAAGAACCACTCAAAATATCAAATAATTGGAGACAAAAATGAAGGAGTGCAGACTAGAAGAAGATTTGTAAGGACAAATGAATAGGTAAACTTCTCTTTGATGTCTAAGATAGAACCTAAGACTTTTGTTAATTCTAGTAAGGATGAAGGATGGATTAAGGCAATGGAAGAAGAACTAAATCAAATAGAGAAAAATTAGAAATGGGAATTGGTGCCAAGACCTGCAAAAAAAATGTGATAGGAACAAAATGGGTGTTCAGAGATAAATTGAATGAAGATGGAGAAGTGGTTAGAGACAAATCAAGATTGGTTTGCAAAGGTTATTCATAGGTGGAAGGAATTGACTTTGAGGAGACATTTGCTCTGGTGGCAAAAATGGAAGCAATCAAGATGTTTCTTGCATTTGCAATTCACAAGGACTTCAAGGCATATCAAGTGGATGTCAAGTCTTCTTTCTTGAATGGTGACTTAGAAGAGGAAGTTTACGTAGAGAAGCCTAAAGGATTTCAGCTATCAGAAGATCAGAACATGGTATGCAGACTTAAGAAGGTTTTATATGGTCTCAAACAAGCTCCTAGGGCTTGGTATACAAGGTTGGACAAGTACTTACTCTAGCAAGGATTCAAAAAAGGTATCACAGATAGTAATCTATACATCAAAATTGAGAATGAGCAAATATTGATAGTAGTAGTGTAGGTTGATGATACAATCTTTGGTGGCAATGATGAAATGTGTAAGAAGTTTGTAGAAGAGATGCAGAAGGAATTTGAGATGTCTATGATAGGTGAGCTATCATTCTTTCTTGGACTCCAACTTACTCAATTAGATCAAGGTATATTTATCTCTCAAGTAAAGTATGTCAAGGAAATCTTGAAAACGTTTGATATGGAAGATTGCAAACTAGTGAGTACTCCTATGGTAACAGGTTGTCATTTGAGTAAAGATGATGAGTCACCTCAGGCTGATCAAACTTTGTATAGGTCTATGATTGGGGGCCTACTGCACTTAACAACATCAAGGACTGACATTATGCAAGTTGTTTGCATGGTTGTAAGGTTTCAAGCTGATCCAAAAGAAACACATGTGAAGGTAGTCAAAAGAATCTTTAGATATTTGAAGAGCACTCTGGATTTTGGACTATGGTATCAAAAAGGTAATGTTTTTTCCCTACGTGCATAGACTGATGCAGATTGGGATGGTAGTGTTGATGATAGGCAAAGTACCAATGGTGTAGATTTCTTTTTGGGAGCTAGATTGGTCTCATGGCTTAGTAAAAAGTAGGATTTAGTTTCCTTATCAATAGTAAAAGTAGCGTATATAGTTGCAGCTTCCTACTGCACTCAAGTATTGTGGATGAAGCAAAATTTTAAGGATATCAAGGTATTGTATGATGAATCCATTCCTATCCTATGTGAAAATAAAAGTACCATCAATATTTCAAAGAATCTAGTGATGCATTCTAGAACCAAGCACATATCCATCAAGTATCACTTTTTAAGAGAAAATGTTGAAAATCAAGAGGTAAAATTAGAATATGTACCTACAAAGGATCAGGTTGCAAACATCTTTACAAAGGCACTTTCTAAGGACACATTTGAATATCTTAGAAAAAAATTAGGGGTTGTTGCCCCTCCTTCTAACTAGATGCACAGATGATGCATCTATCTAGGGGGAGCAGTTCAAGATATATTTATCATCCCTAGATTGATGGAGGCTACCTCTCATGAGGAGCAAGTAGACAAGAGACAAAGAAGGATGGCAAGGATTGCACAGACAAGGGGAGCTTGTATGTTTTTTTGGTATAGAGGAAGACCACCAGTCCTTTTCCCTTGATGTCAAAGGGGCAGAAAAACATGTACATCAGGTTAGTGTTGCCATCAATGATAAAGGGGGAGATTGTTGCATGTGTTGTCATTGATGTCAACAAAGTGGTATTAATTGATGATAGAGTAAGTGATCAGAGTTGTGATAGAACACTAGTAGAATTTGGGCAAATAAATGACTATGTGACTAAAAATTTTAGTCACGACAACTAAAAATGACTCAATTCTAATCATTTTTTGCAACACAACTATAAATGACTAATTTGATCGTCAGGTAAAATCAGAGCTATAAATGACTAAATAATTAGTCACACAAATAAAAATTAGACAATATGATATTAAAGTGGGTATTTAAAAAAAATATGGGCACCAAAAAGGATGGGTGCCAAAATTTTCAGTCATTTCTTCACCACACAACACGACACTCCTCTTAGGGTTTATTGCAGAGATGTTTTTGCGGTGCTCAATGAGTTTGAAAAGGAGGTCGCTCTAGATGAATCTTGACTTAGAAGAATTTTGGATGGCCTAAATCTTGAAAATGCAATGGATTGTCAAAGAGAAATAGAGTTATTAGAGGAAGAGATGAGGAATCAGAAATAATTAGGATCAGAGAAAAATGTGTCCCTCATTAATAGCTTGATCGGCTTCATGTGCTACACCTTATTCCAAAGCTCCCATTTTGGCACAGGCAGGGAGGATAATGGCAAAGGTTGTCAAATTTGGATTTACTCCTGCTAATTGCATTTGTTTGAAAGTTTCTAAAGCCTTTTCAAAAAATCCATTTTGTGTATATCCCACAATCATTACATTCCATGAGATAACATCTCTTTGAGGCATTCTGCCAAACAATTCGCATGCCTTGTCAATGCTTCCACATTTTTCATACATATCTACCATGACAATTGAAACTACAACATCTGACAAAATTCCTATATCCACTACTTTTTTATGGATGTCCATACCTTGTTCCAATGCTCCCATTTTGGCACAGGCAGGAAGGATGTTGGCAAAGATTGTGGAATTTGGCTTTACACCAACCAATTGCATCTGCCTTAAAATTTCTAAAGCCTTTTCAACAAATCCATTTTGTGCATATCCTACAATCATTCCATTCCATGAGATGACATTTCTTTGAGGCATTATGTCAAACAGTTCTTGTGCCTTGTCTATGCTTCCACATTTTGCATTCATGTCTACCAAAGCATTTCCAACTATAATATCTAAAAAAACCCCCCTTCCATTATGTTTTGATGGATGTCCATAGCATGTTCCAAAACTCCCATTTTGGCACAAGCATGGAGGATGCTGGCAAAGGTTGTGGAATGTCCATGGGATGACATCTCTTTGAGGCATTGTGTCAAACCATTCCCGTGCCTTGACTATTATTCCAAATTTTACATACATTTCTACCAGAGCATTTCCAACTATAATATCTATCAAACATCCCCTTTCCGTTATGCTTTGATGGATATCCAAACCCTATTCCAAAGCTCCCATTTTAGCACAGGCTGGGAGTACGCTGGAAAACATAACTTGATTGGGTTGGAGACCGGTTTGTTCTTTAGGATTCCCATCTCCTCTGTATGTTGCAATAATTGTATTACATGAGATGTTGTCTTGTTCTTTCAGGAGGTCAAAGACTTTTCTAGCATCCACCAAACTTCAGCACTTGACATACAAGCAAGAATTTAATATTTATGTTGCTTGGTAAATTCAAAGGACTGGTCACATCTCCAAGTTGGGAAACAATGAGGCCATATGGTGTTTGTGCAATAGGTTTTGCCTAGTATTACCACCTCTACCACACTGGTATTTGAAAGTGACAATTCAAAAAATGTCAATCAAATGCAATTAAATTCTAAAAATTAAATGAAAATTCCTCAAAGAGATAGTAAATCTTACTACTTGAAAAATAAGAAGTCTAGAGAAGATATTCCATAATCCATAGAAGAATGAAGAAACAATGGAATCAAATTGGGAATTGGGAGTTAGGGCTACTGTAGGCACATAATCATGGAAAACATAAACCAGAAAAAAATAGCTGATGTCTAGAAGAAGTTAACCATAAAAATAATCAATTTGTAAAGGATTGTTTGAACTATGACGTATGGGATCTCAATGATAACCTGGAAAATAGTCAAATGCAAGTGGTGTCAAATAATATTTCAGATTCACTTCCATAATGCTTCATGATTTAATGGTTTGTTGGTGTTTTTTGGTGTTTTTAACTGGGTCAACATTGGACTGCTCTGTCTACAACCTTAATCTAATTGAATTTTCAATCTTATTGCTCCATATGGAAAAATTCTCTATGAAGTTATTTATACACTACATGCTTTAGCTTGTTTTCTTACAAAAAAACTATTCATTTTCTAGTTCTTTAACCCAAATTTTGTTTTTTTTGGACAAAAGTTTAATATATAACAATATCTTAATTTGGACAACAGATATACCACAATAAAACTATCTACTATAATGCAATAAATCTGTACATATCATATGTCCTCTCCAAAAAATTTGATCAGCAGGATCTCAAATCTAGCTAAGAGTCAGAAAGGAGCATCTTGACTAGTGACTAGATTTTCATGTCTAGATCACAAGAATTGCATCCTTTGAATTCAATGAAAGGGGTGCATATAGAAGACCAATGATTATGCCGAACAAAGCAATCTACAACCATTAAAAAAGTCCAGAATGCCTTTACAAAGTCACAAAGTCATGCAGACAAAACACACATCATAACCATAACTGCAAGCTCCCTTTACAAAAGGTCAAGAATGTACAAGCTTGGAAACAGAATCAAGGTAAGCGATACAAATTTTCAATACTAAAACTCAATTGTACTATTCTTCCCCCTTTTTTTCAAGTAAAATTTTAACTGCTTAGATGTTTCATAAATTTTTAGTAACCACAAGAAAACCTGACTTGATGCATTTCTTATTATGGACGGAATCTGGTTGCTATCATTGATCTCTTTGTACAAGAAAAAAGAATAAACCACCTTCAAATTTCAACATGACTATTATTCACTTTCAAACGTTCAAAGCCAATGGCTTAAACAAATTTCTTCTCTTCCAAAGACATGCTTCTAGAGAAAGCTTCACAGAGATCTTAAGAGGCTTAGATTTGGATCTTTTCAACATGAAAGTGTCAGGAGGACTGAATTTCTCTTGAAGTATACTAGTTGGAACTTTAGATCACTCTTCCTGATTGCTACTTTCCTTTCTCAACCTCCTACTACCTTCTTGGCTAACCATTGGCCTCCTAAAAACATCCCTGGTTGGCACCCATGTTTCCTTAGATATCTCCAATGACAATTTTGTAAGCTCTGGGTAACATTGCATAAGAAGCAATCCTTGAGTTAAGCTCATCTTTACATTTTCTCATGTCTCTTCATCATTACAAACCTCATCTTCATCTGCAGGAGAAGTCATCCTCGATTCCTCACCATGTGATTCAACAACACAGCTCTTGTCTTGGCTTCCACATAATAATTTACTTTAAATCCATTCTTTATTGCTAAAATAGACGGTTCAATTTTCATTCACTCAATAAGCCAATAATTTTTTTATTTAACATTTGGGCTACAATATTTGAATACCATAGGGGCTGGTAGACATTGTTTGCACATTAGCTTAAAGGTCAGGATCAACCACTGTGTGTTTTTCTAAGATATTTAGATTAAATTTGAAATGAGGGGTATTCTTCAATGTGAATGCATTAGAATGTAATTGGTAGTATTTTAATTATTTTCCTATCTTTATTTATTGAGATGAGTATTCAAATTAGATAAATCTAAGCAAGTAGGAAATAAACTAAAATAATTCAACATATTGTGAGTATGTAACTTAGAGGATATCAAGAATGTGTTTTGTTCTCCTCTTGTCATTTTGTGCTCCTCTAATAACAAATCTAAGAAGATCCGTGGAGTCAAGAAGGTAAATATTCTTTCAAAGAACATGTTAAAGTAAGTTACTTATTTTCTTTCGGTTACAAAGGGGCAATTTACTTATTGCATTGCTGGGTTTTGTTTGTGCAGACCAAGGCAGGAGATGCAACAAAGAAGAAGAAGTAATGCAACAATTAGCAATATTAAGTGAGTTTTGATACATTTATTTAGATTTTGAGATGTAAAATCCCAGAATGAAATATTTAGGCTTTATTTTTCAAGTAGTTCTTTCATGTTTTGGAGTTGTATAAGCAAAAAATAGAGTATTGTAACTCAGTTTTCTCAGTCACAACACTAATAAACACACTTTGTAGCACATTTTCAAAGAAAAGACATATTTAAGTCTTGTATATGTTGTAAGAACACCTTTTCTCAATAAAATTTTAATATTTTTCCTTCTTAATAGTTGTTTCATTACGTGCAAATGAATGATTGATTATGTTTTTCAGTGTTTTATGTTTAAACCTCAAAAGCATTGTCTTATTTCTAGCACTTTTAGGCAAAAATTAGAGAACAAAAATAATTAAATAAACTACCAATTGACAAAATATACTACCAACTGACAGAAATCAGTGAATAAATATGACTAAATATACTACTAGTTGACAGAAATCAGTGAATAAATATACTACCAATTGACATAAACTAGTGAATAAATATGACTAAATCAATGACTAAAAATATACTACCAAATTGATCAATCAAAACAACCAAATAAATGACTGGCAATAAACTACTAATGGTCACGTGACCAAGCTTAGTGAATAATATGACTAAATCAATGACTAAATATACTACCAAATCGATCAATCAAAACGACCGAATAAATGACTAAAATTGGTTGTCATAAATTTGGTCACGTTATAAATGACTGGCAATAAACTACTAATGGTCACGTGACCAAGTTTGGTCATTTATAAGCAATTTTTAGTAGTTTTTTTAGTCATATATTGTTGTTTCTGTACTAGTGGAAGTAATGATCAGAGTAGTAGACAAAGGAGTGGTGATCAGTGATGTCAAAAGAGTAAGTGATCATAGGAGTTTTGAGGTGAAGGATATGGTGATCAAAGTCTTGAGCATGTTGTCGGATTAGTATCATCTATACACAGTTGTAACTTATCTTCTGAAGTTCATGTCAAGATGAAGATTATGCTAACATAAAGATGTGGTTTCTTGTTTTTGATGAATAAGTGTTTTCTATGGTGTTGTGAATGTTGCATTCATTGTTTCTTGTTGAAATGCATTACATGAAATATGAAAGAAAGTGTATAAGGTTTCAACTGTTAAAGGCACAAGGATTTGTACTGCAGAAGCTTAGGAGAATGCTTTGCATTTCTCTGCATTTGAAGATATGGCCTTGTGGTTTGGATGTTAGACAGAGATAGCTATGAAGTATGCATGATCTAAATTTTAGAGCATAAAAGTTACCACGGATCTTTTTAGAGCTAGCAAAGTGAAGACAGTGATGATATAGGGTTGTTACAGTTTCAAAGGCACAACATAAGGCTTTGAATTCCTCTGCACTAGAAGATATGATCTTGCGGCCTGGAGGATAGTTAGATACAAATAAGAGGTATGAGATATTCAAGTTTTAATTGACACAATGTACCAAAGAGGTTCTCCAAATTCAGTAGAGTAAGGACAAATCATGTTGCTGATTGGGGTTGTCAGAGGGAGAAAGTAAAAGTCACCATTTCACCGCATAATATTTTTCTTTGTTGTTTGAAAGATGAGTTTAAATTGTCTATATGTTTGATCAATTCAAGTTTCAAGTGTTCTAGAGTACCGCAAGTATGGTTTTCAATGTTCTATATCAAGACAGTGTATTTAGATTGTGTTAGGTATATCAGCTTCAGTGTTTGATTATTTGCACCAGCATGAAATAGAATGAATTGGTAAAAGGAGTGTATGGGAATGTTTTGCAAGTCATATAGTTCTCTTGGTATGAACCGCATAATGGGAATTTCTTCCTACATTACCATTGATGACTTGGAAGCCAACAAACAAGGTCATTGCACATTTTATGTTACACGTTCCTTTTAGGCTGACAAAGAGGATGATTTGGAGACTTGCAGAGGATATAATGAAATATCAAGTTTGTTGCAAATGTATGAGTGTGTGAGGATGAGTATGTGAGTATGTGTGAGTGTGAAGAGTGAGTATGTGTGTGTGTGAAGGAGATAAGTGATTTGAAAGATGAGAAGGAAATCTGGTGACTGTAATGCATGATTCATAACATAGGTTGTATTGTGTTGCAGAAGTGTGTTGAAGATAGTAGAGTTTTTTGAATAGAGAGATTGAAGTCATTTGTTAGTGTCAAAGGAGATGATGTTGCAGAGCTTATTGAATCAACATAATTTGTCAACTATTTTGTATAGAGGTTGTAGCCTCTTCTTGTAAGTGTTGTAGCACTTTAGGGAGTTGTAGCTTCCTTTAGGTTGAAGCCCGTAAAACTATGTTTTAGGGAGTTGTACCTTCCTTTAGGTTGTAGCCCACAAAACTTGTTGTAAACCTATTTTTATTTGTGAGACTAGATTTGGACAGTAGATCCAAGCAACTTGCTCACCGTGGTTTTTCCCTTCTAGGGTTATCCATGTAAATCTAGTGTTATGGTTGTGTGGTTGTGTGATTGTGTTTTGATTACATAGTTTGATTCATAATCTATTTAAGGCAATAGAAAGATTTGGAAAATAAAGTTCAAATGGATTAATTTGTGGCATATACTAATTCACCCCCCTCTCAGTATATCAGAGTGTTCTAACACATTTCCCCTTTCCATGTGAACTAAAAATATTCTCTTTTCCCCTTGGTTCACATGAAGAGGTTGGTAGATGTTATAATGTTACATCTCTTAATGATGAATGTTTGTCTTCATCAGTGTGTTTCAATGCTAAATTGGTTCTTGATTTTTCAACCCTTGCTACTTGGAACAAGCATGATTTGGTATGGAATAGGTCAATCACCTATTATTTGTGGTTACACTACAGTGGTAATGTCTATGATGGAGTTAGCCTTCACTTCATGGGTAATTTTTGTAGCTTGGTGCATGCAGATAAAAGGTATCATTTATTGTAGTTTGGCGGTGATTATGGTTTCAATTTAAAGGAGATCAACTCCTTCATTCAACTTGTCTTCAACAGAGGCAAGTAGCTTCATCCTTCTGTTGCAAGGATGACCTACATTATGTTAAAATTTTGATTACAATCATCTTTCCTTTTATGCCTTCATGCCCATGGTTGTAAGTTGTTTGTATATGTGCCCTTTTTGTAAATACATTATTTAGTTTTCTCCCTGTTCATTTTTGCTTTTTTGGCCTGCCCTAAAGATAGTTCATTCTTACTATGCTTGCAAGAGGCACACATCCCCAGCTAGAGCCACTATTGGTGCCCAAATTTTCTGGTCTCAAATTTGCCAAAATTTTCCCATTCTATGCCCCCTTTTATTGTGTTTCCCTTTTTTTCCCATCATTATTTCATTTGAGATATTTTAATATGCGACCCCATACTAGAAGGTTACTTAAAAATCATCAAAAAAAAATCTAAGTCCTAATATAGTGTGTTTTTGCACATTACAATTGTTTATTTTTATGTTTCTAGTGGCTTGAGTCTTTTGTTTCTATGTCAAATGGCAGTTTGAATCATGTGTCAGACAATTTAGTTCTATGACGGGTCGTCATTTTTATGCTGCAGCCAGGTTGCCACATGGCAAGGTTTTAAAATGCCTAATGTTGTCAGGTCTAATAATGGGTTCTCACCATGCTATTGGTTAGTTTGTTTGAGTTAGCATTTGACAGGGGCCATGTTTCATGATTCAGTGAAGGAAGGAGGCCACAGGCTCATTTTATACAAAGCTCAGCAAGTGTCCCATGTGTTACAACTGCACATGTTTAAAATTTGGTAGGTCTTCCAACTTTTAAATGGTGCACCATTGGTCATTGCATCGCTGACTCATCCATAACAGGGCCCCTTCTTTGTTTCAATGTTTCATTGATCATCACCTCCTCTATTCTATGTGTCACAAGCGCACATCATTTTAAGTTATCAATTTTGACAACCTTAAATGATACGCCATTGCTGGAATGATATATATTGTATCCAATCACCATTGATGCAAATTTGACATCCGGATCAATGATGTCATTTATTGTCATTGCCCTTTTGTCAAACCTTGAACTGGTAGAATCAGTCACAGTTTGATTCTTTACTAACTTCAACATTGGTAGTCCACCAGATGAGTTCAACCCTGTCACGGCCTTGATGACATCCTTGGTGATCTTAAAGATCTCTGATTTTTGCTCTGGACAGATCAAGATCATTTAAGGCTACTTGGAGTTATTGATTTATGCCATTAGAATGCTTGAATGAACCCATTGAAAACACCTTCCCATATCTTCCTCAAGCTGTTAAACTTCTTCTAAGGAACCAGGCTCTCATACCAATTGTTGAAATTAAGGAACATTGAGAGGGGGGGTGAATCAGTGTTCTGCAGAACTTATTACTTTGTTCCTTTATTAATTTATCACATACATCCAAAGGAAAGAATCATGAACACAAGAATAGAAACAACAAGATCACAACACATGAACACCAGGATTTTTACATGGAAACCCGGTTAAGGGAAAAACCACGGTGGGGGTTAACCCACAAGAATTTATACTCTGTTAAAAGTATTACAAATGGTGAAGGCACATGCCTTCGGGCTCACTTCTCAAAGAGGCTCACTACCTACAAATCAATTACAAAAGTTTACTGGAATGTTTGAACTGAGAAATAGCATCTAACAATGCAAGATTACAGTTCCAGTTGAGCTTAATACACTGACTTTGCACACTTCATCTTTCTCTACCCTGCTTCACTGCTTTGCCATGATCAAGAGCTTAGATCTCTTCATTTTGCACTTGATTTTGCTATACTTTGCACTTATTCCTTCATATTCACACCACCACACCACAAAATGCTCGAACTCATCGATTGTATATCTGCTACATGAAACTACATCAACTGGAGTTAGCCTTAAGAAAAACTTAGAGACTTTTTAAGAACACTATTTTGTTGGTTGAATCCATGCACAAACACCAATGTAGACCAAAACCTCTGTATCCAATTCACATTACATGTCAGCCAATACCATTAGATCTCACAAATTACTCAACCAACAACTTTTCCTAATCTGCACAATGATCAAACACCAAGTCAGCATGTTCTTCACTGGACTGAACTGTTTAACCAGAACTCGATACTCAAATGATTGTAACTTACAATCCCTTCATCATCGGAGGCTAAAATATTGAATTTAGGTATCCCTGACATCCCTTAACATTCCCTCAGATCCTCAGCACAATATGATTTCTTGTAGAGAAATGCAGACCAAAATGTTGAACCCTGTCATATGCCATGTTCATGTCTATCCAGACTTAGACAAATCTGCAATCTGACTTCTGATATGATCCACTGATGAAATGCAAATGTGTAAGATAGATTTAGTTGTCATCAATGACAACACCTAACATGCCTATCAATGTCTCTTGCCAACACTCTATCAGACCATAAGCACTTGATACTAGAATTCATTTCATTTTCAACCATGGACTTGAAAATCTTAAACTTACTCAAGGCTTATGATTTTTATTTCAAAAATTTAACCCATGTCATCCTAGAGTAATCATCAATAAGCAACATAAAATACCTCTCACCTTGGAGACTTTTTGTCTTGGTAGGACTGCCTAGATTAGTATGAATTAGTTCTAATGGCCTTGTAGAAGAGTGCCCCTTGGTCTTGAATCTTTTCCTTGTCTGCTTCCCAATTTGACACTTTGCATAAGGTGCTTGTAGGCTTGGTAATCTTTGGCATGTCTCTTACTACTTGTATGGAGCTTATTTTCACAAGACTATCAAAATTTATGTGTCCCATCCTTTTGTGCCACAACCAACATTCATTTGTCTATCCTAGAAGACACTCACTTCCATTAACACCCTTTAGGTTGTACAATTTGTTTTCTGTCCTAGAAACTTCTACCACTAGTTTACCAGTATTTTCTCTTCTAATTTCACATCCTTGTTCATAAAATATGAGATTATATCCTTTACTACACATTTGACTTACACTTAGAAGATTGTGCTTGAGACCTTCAACATATAGAACATCTTTTGTTTTGGATTTTCCATCAATACTTATGTGCCCTTTCCATAAATCTTTGTAGATGAATTATCTCCAAACTTGACTGATCTACCATTCCACTTAACAAGATCGATGAATTTTCTCTTATCACCTATCATGTGGCTTAAACATCCACTGACTATTACCCAGGTATTTGTTTTCCCTTGAGAATGAAATGTTCTTCAGACAATCATTGAATTTTCAACCTCATTGTTTGTTTCCTATCTTTTGGAAGTGTCACCCTCCTTATCTTGCTCAGTAACATTTGCCATCTGAGTTTCTAATTTTGCTAATCCACTTCTACAATATCTTGCATATGTCCAAAGTTGTTGCAGACATGACATATCAAATTGACATCCACTAGTGAATCAAGAGGATTCCTAAGTTTACACAATTTCTTCTACTCATTCTAGACTTGCACTCCATAGCCTTATGACCATATTTATTGCCGATAAAACAATAACCAAAAATTGCATGATTGAACATGTTTATGAAGATCTATCTTGCATGGAAAGGTCTTCCATATCTTCTTCCCTGAGACATGACTAGAATGAGATTTGCTTCTTCAGGGTCATCCAAATTTCCAGGCTTTTCTCCAAAGTTGATATTTTTGTCTAGTTGATCTTATACTTTCTCCAATGCTTTTCTAAGTGAAAAGATTTCTTCCTCAAGTTTTGCGATTTCATTTGTCTTGGCTTCAATTAGGGCTTTTTGTTCTTTGTTCTCTTTCCTTACACATTCCAAGTATTCAAGAGTAAAAATAAGTTCACCTTAAAAATCAACTTCACATTCTTCTTCATCTATAGTCTTGTTATAAATGTAAAAGATTACCATAGCCATAAATAATGACTCTCCTCTTTCATCATCTGATGAGTAGTGATCTGCTTCTTCCAAAGAGCTATAGTCTTCTTTGGAAAGGAGGTTTCTTTTAAAGTTGCTCCTTTTGAAACCCTTGCTGCTATTTTTATTTTCTCCAAAAGAACATTTAGATGCATAATGACCAATTTTTCCACATTTAGAACATTTGAAAGGTAACTTACCTTTATACTTGCCTGAACCCTTTATCTTTCTCACAAAGTTTGCTTCTTCTTCCTCAGACTCACTGTGTGGACCAAAAGTTCCTTCTTTCTTTGTAGCTTTAAAAGTAGTTTCCATTTTGGATGTACCTTGGACTTATTTCTCATCTCATAGGTAGTGAGAGACCCAAACGGATCATCCATGGTAAGTGCATTTAGATCTTTAGCTTCTTCAATAGTAGAAACTTTTGAATTATATCTATGAGGGAGAGATCTCGGGACTTTCTTCACAACCACTAAGTTAGTCACTTCTTCACCATGCCCTCTAATTCCATTGACAACTTCATCCACCTGGAGAAAATTGTTAGAAATGGTTTCTTCCTCTTTCATTCTTAGATTCTCAAACATTTCTCTGTAAGTTTGTAATTTTGCTTGCTTTACTTTGGCATTTCCTTCATAGAGATTTTTGAGATTATCCCATATTTCCTTGGTTGTCTTGCACTGCATTACCTTGACAAACTCTGAATTGGTTCAACCACTTAAGATAACATTCTTTTCTTTAGCATTGTTTTCATGGGCTTTCTTCACATTTGGATTAGTAATAGGATGAGCAGGCTCGGTATAACTATCCATTGCAACTCTCCAAACATCATACCCAAGGGAAACTCTGGAAAACTCTGCGGTAACTTTTATGCTCTAAAACTTGAAACATGCATACCTCTTGTTCATCTCTAGCTATCCTCCAAACTGCAAGGTCATATCTTCATTTGTGGTAGAATGCGGTAAAATCTTTTGAGCTCCTTTAGTACAAATCCATGTGCCTTTGATAATTGAAACATTGTACACTTTCCCTCATATCTCATACAATGCTTTTCATCAAGAGGAAATGAATGCAACATTCACAACACCATAGACAACAATCTTAACTCTTTTCATAAAAAAATAGAAGCCACAACTTCTTCATGTCAGCATATCCTTCAACCTGACAACTTTCACTTGCCCATGAACTTTAGAAGATAAGGTACAACTATGTACAGATGATACTGATCCAACAACATGCCCAAGACTTTCATCACCATATCTTTCACATCACAACTCCTCTAATCATCACTCCCTTTTTGACATCAATGATCACCACTCTTTTGACATCAATGACAACATATGCAACAATACTTCTTCATCGGTGATTAGAACCATTGACAAACCAATTGATTTGTGAAACATGACCTTAGGTAATCTTCTTTGCAAGTTGCTCATCTTAGAAAACTCCATGGGCATTTCTCATCAGTATAATTCTTCATCAGTGAACTAGTCAATTCGTGAACTAGAATTTTCACCGATTCTAGCTTGAACATGATTGACACTCTTTCTTTATCAGTGATATTGATCATTAGCGAACCAATGAAAATTCAAACTTTGGAATATTTTTTGGCTTTCTTTCTTCATCAGTGATAAGATGAACTGGTGAACTTCCAAGACAAAGCCATTGATGGAAAACTAGGCAAACCATCAAACTGACTTATAGAAGGGAAAAAGGTTTGGTTTGTGAAGTACAAAAATAGCCAATAAAGAACAAAGGGAAAGTTTTCAAGTGTTTATTTTTGAATTGGTAGGTTCAGAAAATGATGAACTTGCTGAGCAAGTTTGTGAAAACATAAAACTGTTGATCAAAGACCAAAAGAGATGAACAACTGGTAAACAAAAGGGAAACAAAGCACCAAAGTTCAAACTAAGAAGTCATCAAGGTATAAGGACAAAAGTAGGGTAACAACTAGCTCTGACTAGGGACAAGGACTAAAAGGATGTAGAGAACTCAAAAGCTCTAGTTTGGCGTAGCCTTATTCATTGGGCAACAGAGTCATACTCAAACACACCAAAATTGAAGAAAAACAAAACAAAACAACTGAAACATATACTATGATACAAGATGGGGGTTACCCATATTACCAATTGTAAATCTTCAAATATTTCCCATTATAGGCAAGAGGCAATGGAGTGCCATCTAAATATGCCAAGAAGAAAGGATTATTTGCAATGATCTCCTTGATAATAAAAGATCCTTTCCAAAGTGAATTAAATTTTTCATGTGCCCCTTTAGGTTCTTTTCTTTTATCCTAAAGAAATACAAGATCTCCAAACACAAACCTTCTCTATCTTTCCCTTCTATCAAAAATCATTTTCACCCTCTTCTGATGCTTAGTTATCCTATCTACCACCTCTTCTCTCTATTCCTCAATCTTGGAAAGATACAGTATCCTCTTCTCTAACACATCTTGAAAATACTCATCCTCAAAAGTTTTCTACAAATTCAAGGTTGAAGGCTCCAGAAGAATAGGCAGAGAACTCCCACACCACAACAAATCCATGTGATTAGCTTCCTTTTTTGCCCCTTTTTTTGCTTCCACCCACTGTTTTAATGTATTTTTCTCTAATTTTTTAAAAAAATTTGGCGCTATTTATCAGGATGGAGCTATTTTTGGCATTTTCCACGCTGATCAGAACAAGTAGGCACTAAATTAGGCACCAATTGGCACCTAATTTAGTGCCTATTTTAGCATCTAATGTAGCACCTGATTTAGCGCCTTCTTTAATGCCTGATTTAGTGCCTTATTTAGTGTCGTATTTAACACCTGATTTAGTGCCTGATTGAGGGCCTTATTTAGCACCTAGTGTAGCACCTAATTTATGGTTAGTTGGGTTTAGGAGTATTATTTAGGTTTAGGGTTTATGGTTTTGGGGTTAGGGGTTAAGGTTTAGAAGTTTAGGGTTTAGGGTTTAGAGAGAGATAGAGGACCAATAGGGAGATATAGAGGAGACTGAGGGGAGAGATAGGGAGATAGAGAGTGAGGGACATGGCCAAAGACATAGGGAGAGAGATTGAGAGGTAGAGGGACAAAGGCGATAGGGAGAGAGGGGAGAGATAGGGAGATAGAGGTTTAGGGTTACTTGGGTTTGGGGTTTAGGGTTTCTCAGGTTTAGGGGTTAGGGGTTAGGGTTTAGGGTTTATTGTTTAGGGGTTAGGGGTTCAAGTTTAGAGGTTTAAGTTTTAGGGTTTATAGAGAGAGAGGAATGATAGGGAGATATAGAGGAGACTGTGGAGAGAGATAGGGAGATAGAGAGTGAGGCACATGGATAGGGACATTATAGGGAGAGAGATTGAGAGGTAGATCAGGGATGATAGAGATATGGAGATAGAGGTTTAGAGTTGCTTGGATTTAGGATTTAGGCGTTTGGGGTTTAGAGTTGCTCAGGTTTGGAGATAGCCAAAGAGAGAAGAGACAGATAGATAGGGAGAGAGATAGGAGACAGAGGGGAGAGATAGGGAGATAGAGTCAAGTGAGTGAGATATCCAGAGAGATAGGGAGAAGGATTGAGAGGTAGAGGGATGATAGAGATAGGGAGATAGGGTTTAGGGTTTCTCAGGTTTAGGGTTTAGGGGTTAGGGGTTAAGGTTTAGGAGCATTATTTAGGGTTTATGACTTAGCATTTAGAGGTTTAGGGTTTAGCATTTACAAAGAGAGGACCAATAGGGAGATATAGAGAGTGAGGTACATGGCCAGAGACATAGCCAAAAGAGATAGGGAAATGGAGAGTGAGGGACATGGCCAAAGACATAGGGAGAGAGATTGAGAGGTAGAGGAATGATAGAGATAGTTGGGAGATAGGGAGATAGAGGTTTAGGGTTGCTTGGGTTTAGTGTTTAGGGTTTAGGGGTTTGGGGTTTAGGATTTAGAGGTTTAGGGTTTATCAGGTTTAGGGTTTATGGGTTACGGGTTAGGGCTTAGAGGCATTATTTAGAGTTTATATATGTTTTAGGGGTTAGGGTTTAGGGTTTAGGGGCACTATTTAAGGTTTAGAGGTTTAGGGTTGCTCAGGTTTAGGGTTTAGGGGCATTATTCAGGGTTTACGGTTGCATGTCAAAAGAAGTCTCTCTCTCTCTCTCTAAATCCCTCAACCCTAAATAATGCCCCTAATCTCTAACCCCTAACCCCTAACCCATAAACCCTAAACCTCTATCTCCCTATCTCTCCCTTATCTCCCTCTCTCTATCATCCCTCTACCTCTCAATCTCTCTCCATATCTCTCTAGACATCTCACTCACTCTTTATATATCTCCCTATCTCTTGCTCTATCTCCTCTATCTCTCCCAATCTATCTTCTCTCTTTGTACCTATCTATCTCTCCCTATTTATTGCCTCTCTCTCCCCTATCATTCCTTTATCTCTCTATCTCTCTAGACATCTCTCTAGTCACTCTAGTCTATCTCCCTATCTCCCCCTATCTGTCTCCTCTCTATCTCTCTCTACCTAGCTTATATCTCTCCCTATCTCTCTATCACTTGCCTCTCTCCCCCTATCATTCATATATCTCCCTATCTCTCTATCACTTGCCTCTCTCCCCCTATCATTCATATATCTTCCTATCTCCCCCTTCTATTAATTCTCCCTCTCCCTTATTGATGAAGGAAATGAACAAGAAAAATAGGACTCTCTCTCTCTCTCTCATCAACTAAGAAAATGGAAACAAGAAAACTAGGACATGAAAAGAGGGATGATGATATAAATTGGCAGGATGAAATGGAAACAAGATAAAACTAAAGTTCATTGGATGGGAAGAATGATGAGAGGAGAGGTGGAAAATAGTAAAATAGGGAAAAATTGGTGGGATCTAGAGAGAGAGAGAGTTGTGCCTTGGGGTTAGGGGTCAGGGTTTAGGGGCATTATTTAGTGTTTATGAGTTTAGCATTGCTCAAGTTTAGGGTTTAGCACATGGCCAAGGACATAGGCAGAGAGGTAGAGGGATGATAGAGTTAGGGAGATATGGGGAGAGATATGGAGATAGAGGTTTAGAGTTTAGGGGTTTGGGATTTAGGGGCAGTTTAGGGTTGCTCAAGTTCAGAGATACCTAAATAGAGAGAGAGAGAGAGAGAGAGAGGATTTATTGTTTAGGGTTTAGGGTTTAGTGTTTAGGGTTTAGGGTTTTGAAGTTTAGGATTTAGGGGTTTAGGGTTTCTCAAGTTTAGGGTTTATGGGTTAGGGGTTAGGGCTTAGGGGCATTATTTAGGGTTTAAGGTTTAGGGGTTAGGGTTTAGGGTTTAGGGGCATTATTTGGGGTTTAAGGATCTTCAAGGATCTAGATAGTGTGGCTATACACATTTCTACAGATGTTGGTGGCTAGTTAGACACATGGAACATCAACAACTACATGTTATGCTTCCATACACGTGTGCCACCTAATGACATTTGTACTTTAAAACATAATCATATAATTGGCACTGTATGCATCTAACACATGGTGATGTCCATGTACACCACATGCCACAATGATCTAGTTGGTAGCATACAAGTTTGAGTACATTTGTTCATCTTACCTCTCTATATATTTCCTTCGTTCATTTTGAATAGAAGTGACATATATGTTAGAACCCTTCTATATTTGAATGTGTTTTAGTTTACATATCTATTTTCCTTTATGTATTATATGATCTTATTACATTAATAGATAATATGGGATTGTCCCTTAGTTCACCTTGGGAATTAGATTAAATAACATCTAAAGTTGACTATAAATTAACTACAACATGGTGAGCATTTTGTTGAATTTCTTGCTTATTTTCACCCTTTTGAAAACTAAATTATCCTATTGAAAATTTGAAGGATGAGATCCATATTTAAGTGCATTAGACTTAAGAAGTTTTAATTCAATGTTTCTTACATTTGCACACAAATCTATGGAAGAATAATAGTTGTTTAGGTACATTGCCTTAGCTTGGATGGTAGGTAATAAGCCCTTAAAAAATATTCTTTACAATTCATCAATAGGAATTTGATAGTGTATCTTTGTTGACAAAGCTTGAAATCCAATAACATAATCATGATTGCACTCATTTGATCCTTGTTTGATGCTCTCCTATTCCTTCAATCTATCTTAGTGAAGGAAAATAAATATATGGGCAACCCATAGGGAAATTTGTCATCAATTTTGTTCCTCAAAATTGTCTCATGATATGGTGAAGGAAAAAATTACCAAAGATAAATTGTGATCATTATTCATCGACCCAAAAACTAATGCACTATTAGAAATGTATACACCTAAATCTTACCATGGCCTTAGTGGTTCCCTCCTTGGGTTAGGGTTTTAGGTTTTAAAAAAAAAATCTTAACTTTCCAGTTTCGAAAGCCCTTTGCCCCTTTCCTTTAGGTCATGCACTTTATTGTTATATTCTTGTGTTGACCCTTATCACCGGTTGTTGATCTTTTAAGTCACAACCTTAAGTCTTGGTGCTCGTGGGTTGACCGGCGCCTTAACCTAGTCATTACCTATTTCCGTCGGTAGGTCTTAAAGTCTTATAAAATGAAAATCGCATCATCGCAAAGCATGTTAGGATCATCAGTACCTGGCCGTGACGTCATGATAGGCCACCACCTGTCCATGTAACCAGGGTGCCTATGAAGTGTTTGCCTCAGCCAACTATCCACCACCACATGTCAAAATGTTAATGCTCCACAGAGAAAACTTAAGATCCAATAGTTGCGCTGGTGCCTAGGGGAATCTTTTTAGAGGGAATATTTGCCACGAGATGGTGAGATGATGACACGTGGCATCTACCGATTAAAAATCAAGTATAATAAAGGCGCATGGGTGCTATGTCGCAGCATCACATGGTAGATGTATGGTGGGCCCTCTTTGACTGACACCACGAAAAGGTGACATGTGTCCAGTCCGTGCCGAAGATGATTTGACGTGCAGATGATTTGGCTCATTCTCATTGGGTGGAGACTTGTCAACCAAGATGACTAAGATTGTCAAATCTAGTTAGTGAATCCAAGTTGTGGATTTCAGAAAGGTGACAAATGATCAACGGTCTGAATTCAAACATGCAAACAAAGAAAACCTTCGAGTGACTGTGGCATGAGTAGAGTTATAGTTTTTGCGACTTCCATTAATATGCAAAATGGTATAGGATTTCAAGGTATTTTTTTTCATTCTTCAAGGAGAAATCACATTCAGAGCAAGGAGAATCATCAAAATGAGCAAGGGGAAACAATTCTACACCTTTGTTGCGTCAAAAACCAATAAGTCATTGTCTCTCCCCTGCACTTGGTTTTCTATCTATAAGAATTTTCTAAGACATTTAGGGTAGACATTAATTGCATAAACCCTAGGGTTGCCTGCATAAACTACAAAATGAGTCAGTCAGTTCAAGCTTCGACCTCAAAACATAGCTTGGATGAAGACATCATGATTCAGTGTCCTAGATCATCTAAGAGACCTCTGATAAATTTAGGAGAGGTTGGCAGAAATGATAAAATATATGATCTTTGTGTAGATTGTCAAGATGCTAGGATCCTTATGTCTGCTTGGAGTCTGTTTGAATATTGGTACAATCGAAGTGATTACAGAGCCCCAATCTACCATGCCTGGACCCTTGACTTAGCTAAATTAATATGCCCTAATGTCTTTGTAAACATAAACTTGATGAGAGCTGTAGCAACTAGGTATGACCCTAAGACCATGTCTGTCTTGTCTGGAAATGGCAATGTTATCAATAGATTCACTAAGGCCTATATTGCCACTTTCTTCAATCTTGATCCTACTGCCGGTATACCTATAGACTTGAATGCCTTCAAGGAAAAATACAAAACTCTTAGATATGCATACAGGTCTCATAAATTGGCCAAGCACAGATTAAAGGGGGTTGATGGAGCTTTGATCAAAATCCTTAACTCAGAAGAGGAGCCTCTCCAATGTAGCCTGTTCATGGAATATTTTGTTAAAACCTATCATAGCTTGTGTCATGTGCTCGAAAGAGACACATCAAATAGAATGTCAGTTTCACTAATGATGATGGCAGCATATATCCAAGATTATGGAGCTGAGAAGCCATATGATTATGTAGGTTACTTGTCAAAAAAGATGCATGAACAGGTGATGGCCATTAAGAACAATATGTACACTCCAGGTCCCCATGTAAAATTCACTTGGTATTCGTTAATGTGCCACATGATCCTATATTCTCTATTTGGCCATTGGGGCAAATAATTACATTTGAGAATGACTGATGCAGAAAGTAATTCCATGCCAGTTCAGATGTGGACCTGCATGCTAGACATGCATTTCATATATGCTAGCTATGTCACTTTTTAGGAGCATTTTGTGAGGAAAGTATTTGGATTCCAGAGCCAACAACAGAAAGGATACCAAAGGAGATTAAGGATTTTCTAAGACTAATGAAGAGGACCCCCCATCTGAAGATCAATCACAATTGGGGAGATTTGTTTTTACATGAATATACAACTTGTATCAGAGTCTATGGGTGTGAGGCTCCACCCTATTCCTTGCCAAAATTTGTGCCCAGAAGAATAGGATTTATGGAGATCATCAGACAACTGAATGAAGAAGACAAGGAGCACTTCAAAAAGCATAAGAAGGGATCTCTTATCCCAACATCTCTAAAGCTTCATGATTTTATTACAATTGATAAGAGTGTCTTGGACCAAATTGGTCTCATGTTGCAAAGATATAGAATGAGTATGGAGAAAATAAGGCTCTTTGATCTTGAAGGTTTTATTCATGACACAAGGCATAAAGTTAGTAGGCCTGCATACCCACACCATGTCCTGCTTGATGAGGATACTGTCAAGTGGAAATTGATAATGGATGCAAAGAAAAGGAAAAAGAATGCTAACTCTGCATATCAAGGGGCTTTCATTGAGATTCAACACCCCATTGAAAGAATCAAAATGTTATTTTCTAAAGGAGATGAATTGATTGCTGAGGCACCTGCTGGAGAAGAGAGGCCCACATACCAGCCAAGCAGTTCAAGGGGTAAGTACATTAGGAAAAGTTCCCCTGACTCCCCTGAAGCCCCTCCCCCAAAGAGAGAAAAAATAATTAATCTTGAAACAGAAGAAGAAATGGAAGTTATGAATCTGGAGGAGGGTGATAGAGGAACAAGACCCACATCCCTCACATCAATTGCATTCTCCCCCGAGGATAGCACCATATGCCTCCCCAGAAAATAGGTTGACAAGATCCATAGTCAACAATGAGGTGGACACCAAAGATGTGAGGGAGGTGGTGTGCAATCAGTTTATCTCTGATGATGCATTCATTGCCACTCTAGAAATCAGATCCTTTGTGTTGAGAATGAGGAGTGAAGAATTTCAGAAAAAAGATAAAAGAAGTAAAAAGTGGTGCAAACCCTTCGAAGTATGATGCTATCACAAGGAGGGTTTTTAGTGAAGTGAACAAGGACATCATTGCCATGACTCTTGAGGAAGGGAGAGCACTTGTGAAGAGAAGCAAAATCCTACTATTGCCACACTAGACACTGTCAGATACTATTGTATTTGATACCATTACCAGGGATGATGCAGATGTAAGTGAAGAACAAGCCAGGAGGACATTGCAGGGTGCTATCTTTGACCCTAAATTTGATACCTTGGCTATCTGGACATTGGCCCCAAATGATAAGAAAACAAAGGTAGGTTTGGAAGAATTGACTGGTAATGTGATCATCAAGAGGGTGTCAGACACCCCTGCTCCTCAGGCAGCCAGCTTGAATGTACAGACAACACATTTTGCAGAGGCAACAACACTCAAACTACAGAAAGATTACAATGAATTATTAGGGAAATATACATAGGCAATGGGCAGACTTAATATTTATGAGAGTCAACCTCAATTGGAAGCTGTTCCATCTCAAACACCTCCAATTATACAAACTACAGAGTCATCACCAGTGGATACACAACCCCTACTTCAAGAAATAGAGGAGCTAAAAGAGGAAAATAAGAAGTTGAAAGGAGAAGTAGAAGGAAAAGTGGAAGGTGTAGCCAGAAATTTAATCATGTATAACATCAATAGGATATTGGCTAGGTTGGAGGAGACCCATAGGTCTTACTCTTTGTTAAGGAAAGCATGTGAAAAGCATGAATCAGACAAACAGAAGCTATCAACTATGAAGACCAGTTGGTTACCAAGGATTGGAAAAATTAGAAAGTTTCTTAGGTGTTCTAGATATGATCCGGATGCTCCTCCTGAGTTGCAGTTGGTAGTAGGAATGTTGGAAAAATTTAAGGAGGTGGCTACTTGTCAATTAAAATTGGATACAATACTAAGGGATAAAATGCAAGTAGTTGAGAAGCATGACACAAAATGGTTACCTCACATTTTAGAAGCTGATGGGACAACAAAGGACATGAACAAGTAGAAGAAGGAAATCATCAATAATTGTAATCAGTTAATTCCATCTTGTTGCGATAAGTGAGATCCAGCTCTGCATGTGTTAAGTTGGACACTTGAAAGGGTGCATATGGTGGACATCACATTTGAATTATTTGGTAAAAATGTCAAAAGTATCCTAGATGCACAATATGTCAGCCACAATAGTAAGATAGCAGAAGTCATCTCATTTCCTAGGCCAGCTGAGAGTACATACAGTATGTGGCAGAACAGATATGGATCTAAAGAATGACAACTTGGCTACTATCTTCCAAACACAACAATGCAGATCCCCAGGTAGCTCCTTGTGTTTCTCAAGGCCAACCACTCCTTTTCTTTTTCCTCCAGTGCAATTAATGTTTCCTCAGCACCTTTGGGTACTTCTCTGTATTCATTGAATTTGAAAGACAATGTATTAATTGTTGAGCGTACACATTCCTGTTATATAATGGAATTGTATCACTCATTTTAATGTTGTTGAAGACTTGGAAAATTTTGGAGAAGTAATGAAAATACAGGCTCTCTAGGTTTCTCTATTTTGTGTTGTAAGTTTATGAGTTATATGTTGGATGCCTTATGCATAAAATTTATCAATTTCATGTTATTTTTCAATGAGTAATGCCTTATGCATAAAATTTATCAATTTCATGTTGTTTTTAAATGTTGTTTATCTAATCAATTTTTTTAGTTAGCCAAATTCACATATAAAACCTTATCATAAGATTTGGCATATCCTTAGGGTTTTATAATTTACAAATTTGAGTACCAACAAAACTAATATTGACATTTAAGTGATGTACAAAAGCATTGGCCAAATCATTGAAGGAATGAATAGAACTATGAGAAAGAGATTAAAGCCATTCAATTGCATAATCCTTTTAGTTTCTAGGGAAGAGCTTTGTAAAATGTTTATCATCATAAACATAATCAAAACAAACTCCCAATTGTGTCATAAGGTCCCCTTTACCACTATACATTACAAAACTAGGGGCCACCAAACAAACTAGAAATGGATAAGAAATAACTCAAATGAAAGTGGATTATGCTTGATTTCTCCTATGATATCCTTTGATTACTAGGGGTAATGCATCAACTTTACTTTGCATCTCATCAATTCTTTTAAGGATGACATCTATGTTGGAAGGATGAACATTAGGAGTTATGATTAAAATGGGAGTGGAAGTGGCAGCATGAGATAATACGTGGAGTGTAGGTTGATTGGGGGACAAAGAATGAAGTTGGAATGACATCACTAGAAGTGGGAACATGAGTAGTGGGTGAGAAGTAAACACAATCAGGGGATGAGTGGAAGGTACAATATGAGAAGTAGGTACAATGAGAGGATCAATTATAGGAACTATGAAAAATTGATAAGCAATATAGAGAAGAGAAGAAATATGTGGCTTGGCTAATGTAGGAGAAGATGTGGAAGGAGGCACACTAGATGAAGAGGCTTGTGAAGGAAGGGGAGGAGACACACTATTTAAGGAACTTGATGAGCTTATCCTTTGACCTATATTACTTAATACTTCCATCACATAAGGATTATCCATTAACAAGTTATGAAGAACATCAATCAAATTTGAATAATTAACATTATTGCTCAAATTCGTAAAGGTCTGATATAAGTATTTGTGTAGTAAGATTCATGTCTTGCCTATCCATATGTGCAACATATGCATCATGATTGAAAACATCTTCCCCATTAAAATATGTAGTAGTCATCAAATCCTCAATCATAACTTCCTCACAATGAATCGAGGCCATTGTAGAGTTAAGCTTAAGGTTTCTTCCTAGTGCAAAATGAGGATTAGGTTGAGACCTTGACATTCAAGTAAAATATAAAGCAATGAAAAGGAAATTGCATCCAATTAATCCTAATTTTTTCTGCCAACAATTCATACCAAAGATTAAACAATTTAAGGATATTGCAATAGGTAATTTGTATCGACACAAATAATATTACTGAAGCTATTCAAAGTTTAGGCCATAAGAATCATCCTTTTTTTAAATATGGATTGCAAATAATTCTAAAAATTTAGAAGTCTTGGTCATTAACATTATTGTCTGCTACAATGTCATCCAGTGTATCATTGTCAATGTTCATATGTTCTTTCAAGTATTTAATATTATCATCATCCTCATCTTGACCTGCATCATCTTCATCATCATTGAAATTTGACTGTAGACCATCTATATTGTTACTAGATGTATTTGGATCATCATTTTCTATACCATCCATATTGTTGTCTTCCATAACATCATCTAACTCTAGATTGTTGTCTTCTTGTGCCTGAACATAACCATCTTCAACATCATCATGGATGTCAATTTCTTCGATGTTCTCTAATCCCTCTCTCATTTTGTTGGCCATCATTGTTTTACTCAATATCCACTAATGCATTGTCAAATACATGCCTTAATCTTGGATCATAATGTATGACAAATATCCATTTCAGGTCTAAAATATCTTCATAGAAAAATACCTGCACATGAACGACATACATATATTAGACGTATGGTATAACAATTTTATTGATTAATAAACACATGTATATATTCACAATAAACTATGAATTAATAGATTAATGATCACTATTGCTTCTTGTTTGAGTTAAATAAATACCTGCTCACAATGAATTGGTAGAACATAAGGCTCCTTATCCTCCGGTAGGAAACATAAGGAATCTATAGAAAACAATCCACTATGGGTATCATGTCTTTGTGTCCTCTCAAATGCTTCATACCATCTACACTTAAAAATACAACATTTAAAAGAGCGGTAATCCAACTCAATAATTTCTTGTATTTTCCCAACATATTGTAGATTCCATTCAATTATATTCTTATCTTTTGAGCTTGATCGACTGGATTGCTTGAAGTCAACCATGATGTCACAATCGAAGGATCATCTCTTTACATCTACACTTTCTACACGATAATGTCGACCATACGCCCACATTACTGGATATTTCCTCACCTATGAAAGACCATTTATTTTAGTGAAAACAAATATAATGACGAATATTAATATAGTTAATAGTGTCAAAACTGTAAGGAAACAATATTTTGTAAAATTCCAATTGTACCTTTCACATCCTCTACACATGTTGATTTCATCTTCTGTTATGTTTGAATCTATACCTAGATCTTCTATTTAATTTTGAATTTGTTCAGTAACCCATTCTAGTGTGCAATCTTTTCCCCATTCCCCAAGCAGATCAGTGGGAAGTGGATTATTCCTTGGGTTCAATCTCTTAAACCGTCTCCTTGCTTCCAACACTTCTCTCTTTTTATCATATAGGTCAATCCATTTGTTCATAAAGTCCATGTGGTACAGAATGAACTTGTCGAGTATAGCACTTTCGTCTACACCTATTACATGTCAACATGTTTATTTCAAACTCCAAATGTTATGCTGTTAATTTGACAAATAAATTACAGAGTAAATTAATGATTGCAAGAAAAACAACCACACTGATCATGAATTTACTTACTAATTTCTACTTGAACACCATTAGATTGTGGTTTTTCTCCATCAATAATATCTAATGCTCATTCTTCATCCCAGAAGCGTGGACCATCTTCAAAATACTTACCAAGGAATTCACATAGGAAGAAAAATGCTTCATTTAATACATACCCTTCAGCCATGCAACCCTCTGGATGTGCCTTTTGTCAGACATATATTTTTAGAGTTTTCATATACCTCTCAAAGAAAAACATCCACCTCATTGATACAACACTTGCCAATTCAATGTCATCAACTAGGTGTATAAGTAAATGGACTTGTAGGTCGATGAAACTTGTAGGGAGCTCCTTCTCAAATACACATACAATTTTTGCAATTTCCTTCTTCCATTTTGGCACTTCACATTCATGGATCTCCTTGGAGGTCACCCACCTAATATAAGAATAGTAAATTAGTATGAACCTTTAGTCAAAAATTAAAATGCAATATAATATCTCTATGTCTCTCACACATGAACATTTCATATAACCACATACCTTGTAAATGCTGACAATCAACTTATGGCATTCCTTAAGTCAACTGTAAGATAGGAATCCCCCCTAATTGCCAATGGCATGACATGCTATCAAACACATTTATGAAAAAGTCATTAGTAATTTTTTCTCACACAACAAAATATCAAAATATATTTAGTACTTAATCAATGTTACCAGTAAATGTTAAATGATGATATATAATACCTTCATAAAATTATGAAAATCATGTGTTTTAAATCCTGTGATATGTCCATCAACTATAAAAGCTTTAGCCAATGATGACCCATAGCCAGTAGGTGTGCTTACTGAACGGATGACATTTTTTAGTTGGTCTAGCTCTTTTTTTTCAAAATCCATGGAGCTTCTACATATGTTTCATTTTCCCTGTTTGGCCACAAATGTTTTCTATCAATTTTGGTACGTGAAAGAGCAATATCTCTCGTTGAAGACAAGGTGCCCTTCTCTTTGCCTGATATATGTTGAAATATAGAATCTAGGACATTTTTGAAGATTTGCATATGATCTAATAGGTGAGATATTAATAGATCCTTCCAGTAAGGGAGCTCATAAAATATGGATTTCCTTTTCATTCCTTCTGGCATATTAACTACAACTTGTTCTGGTTCTTCAATTGAATCACCTTGATCAAAAAAATCCTCCCAATATTTCAATTCAGCATCTTCATACTTCTTAAGCCAATCACCTAGACCCATAATCATGGGAGGGCCTCTATTTTCAACTTTTCCATCAAATTGATCCTTTAGGCGATTTCTAAACTTCTGGTCTAGTGGTAGAAAAACCCTGTTGTTTGAGTAAATAAATTTATGTAGATCTTTAGAATACCACCCTTGAAATTGTTCTACACATCTTGGACATGCAAATATCCCCTTTGTTTGAAGCCCTGCAATTCAATAAGTAATGTTAATAACATCAAAAAAATAGTATAAAACTAAGTATGAAAGTTGGGATGAAAATAAATTATGAGTGTAAATACGTAAATATTTTATCTTACTAGAACAAGCACCAAGTCCTGGGAAATCATGAATAGTCCAACATAGCACACCATACAACATGAAGGACCTATTTGATGGGGGACGTGATATGTCATACATTCTTATGCCTTTCTATAGCAGTTGCATCTCATCAATAAAAGGCACAAGATAAACATCCATGTTTTTAACTTGATGTTTTCTTGGAACAATGAGAGTCGACATAAGGTGCTCCTTTCTAACACTCATCCATGGGGGAATATTGTATACTATCAATCCATCTGGCCAAACACTATAATTTGAGCTCAGGAAAGAGAATGGGCACACTCCATCAATTGCAAGACCAAACCTAATACTATGAGGTTCATCTTTGAATTTTCTTGGCCATTTTTTCTCTATGTTTCATTGCTTTGGAGTCAGCCAAAATTCGCATGAATCCATCTTTACTCCTATTCTTTGCATGTCAGTCCATCAATTGTACAAGTGACTTGCAATGAAACATTTGTTGAAGTCTAGGTATAACTGGCATGTGACGTAAAACCTTCTTTGGAACTGTAGGACCTTGTACATCTGTACGATATCTCTTATCTTTGCATACAAGGCATTCTACCTTATTTTGATATTCATCTCTATATAAAATACAATCATTTTTACATGAATGAATTTACTTATATTCAATCCCCAACTCAACCAACAACAAATGCGCCTCTCTGCAAGTTGATAGCAACACATTCTCTTCAAAGAATATTTTAGTTTTTAGTGCCCTGTAAGATTTCCAGAGATTAAATCAATTGAATGTTTGACTTATGATGAACATGTTTGATATGTCAATCTATACTAGGACTATTTATATACAATATATGGTTTTAAAATCCCCTTAAAGAAAAATAAACGAAGTTGATGAATGTTTACGATTTATGTACACCAATTGACAATGCAAAGTAAGAAATAGATTTCAACCCACTTCAATAGGGTAGTGAAACCTTTGTCTGACCAACCAAATAGTGACTTGATTTCTAATAATATTAATGTGCATGCCAATTTTGAGGTTCTACTTGCACCTGATTTGAACACGGGTGTCTTCACTGCTTGCTTGATGGAGTCTTTCAGGTTGTTATCATCAACATTACGTTGGTGGTAATTACCCCTACTATCATCATTACTGTCAACCATATGTTCATTATTGTCATCATTGTTTCCATCCCCAAAGAAATCTGTAAGCATTTCATTCAATCCTTCTTCATGCACTGCATTTTCACTATTATGATCATCATCATTAAGGCTAGGTGGCATGTCATTAGTGTATGCGGATCTCATCAGCTCTTCAAATTTCTCAACTGGTAGTATTCTCTTCAATGTTGATCTTTTCACCCTAGTATGGTTTAAAGGATGGCTTTGATCATCTTGACCAAATCTTAATAACCTAGTTGGATCTTGGGTATTAGTATGTGTTTCATCAACATCTTCTACCTATCAACAAATGCAAGCATTATTTAATGTTTGGCAACAATCGGATAAATCATAAATGTATCAATTTCAAAGAAATATAATCAAATATCGCTTAAAAATCAAAATATAAATTGTATGAACATATATACATCAATTGAATAATGGAACATTATTTTATAGACTACCTTTTTTATACAATAATTTAAATAAAACACAATTTTGACAACATAGTTTATAAAACATCAGTCCACACTCATTTATTATTCTTTGGTTTTCTGCCCTTACAAACATCCTTAGGGAGACCTTGTTCTTCCCTCTTCTTTCACGCAGGAGTGTGTTTTAAGAAGGGGTAATCAATCAATAACTCATCCCCAATGGTAAGGTCCATAATAGCCTCAACCATTATGAATCTATCAACCTCTCTTTCCATATCTCCATCTTTATCATTTATAACCTCAACAAATTGACAATTCAGTCTTACAGTAGGGTCCCTTCCCTTACTACTATTTATAAATCCTGCAATATTTTTGTGTGTATATACATCCATCTATATACATAAGATGACCTCTATTCATTTCTTTTCCACTTTCCAATTGGAGATGATGTGTATACATATTCAAATTTAGACCATATGTTGACATGCTAGGCTTACATTCTACTAGCCTTCTCCATTCACCACTGTAATATGATGGACCATAATATGGCATTAATCTCCTAGTGGTTTGTTCTAAATTGTTTCTATGTTTAGATCCCACATGTACATTTTGGACAATAAAGAGGCCTAGATTCGCTCCATGAATATTGGAGGGTCGTATCATGTAGTTGTATCCTCAAAATTGAAACACCTCATACACTCTAGGTAGTTGTTGATCACTAGGCCAAGCGCAATATAGTTGATGATCAAATGTCTCTTTGTAAATTGTAAATTGATCTCAAACTCATCATCTCCATCACATTCATTCTTATAGGGTATGTAGTCCACCTTCCCCTTGTCTTTAAGCAAATTATGTATCTTTAAACTGGTTCTTGTTCTGTTGCTTGTTTTCATCAATTCCTCATCTTCTGAGCTAGTATATTGGTACATATTTTTATTGGATGTATCATCTGATAAATGATCATTGCCCTCTAGGTTGGAAGTCGGTGATCCAGGAAACTTCAAACCAAGAAATTTATCCTGCAAGTATCCATTAAGAAAAAAATTAGTTATTTAAATCATATAAAACAATGTTTAAACGAAGTATACATGTTATTTATATCAAATTGGAAAATTCCTTACCACAATTCTTATTGGATTTGAATCGATTATAGGAGGCATACTACCGACTAGAAGCTCATCATATATGTAATGTCTTTGTACAATCACTCGTTTGAATTGTTTCTTTACACGACATATAGAACATCCACAAACAACAATTTTCTCAAAGTATTCATCCCATGTACTATAGTCCTGACCAACCTCTTGTTCAGTGCATTCATTTGTTGTGTCTGTAGGATCCATTGTCATATTCTCTTCCACCCACTGTCCTCTATGTGATTTAATAGTTTTAGGTCCATGTCCACGTACATATCTTTTTCTTTTGCTAGTTGAACACTCAGGCTCTGCATTTCCTCCAATCTCAATCTAAAATAATCAACAACATGCATTAATTTATGTCAAGATTGGATAATACATTATAAATTTCAATGATACTGTAAAAAAAGATGGACGTATCATAAAATGCCATCAGATCATTTTTTCCTAAGTTAAGTCAAAATTTGAGTACCTGATGTCCCGCTTCATCCATTGTGTCCTCATTTGATATGACACGATCTGTTGCCATGGCCTTGTCTGGCCCCTATAATACACAACATAGTAAATAATGTTTAGAACACCAATTATATCATTTCAATAAATATGCTATCCAACACAAAACCTCACTTTAGTCATATATTTGACATATTGATACCATGTTTTGGCCATCTTAATTTTTAAACTTTTCCCTTGATCATAGAATCACATTTAATCAACATTCTTGTGCATTTTCAACCAATAAGTTTGACCTCAGAGGCCTCATGGATAGAAAATGACTTTATCTCCTCTATGTTGTAGCATTTGTGAATTTATAAACACCTTCCTCCTTTGGTTGAGTTTGCTTTCTCTTCTTACCTCTATTGTATCTGCAGATTCCGTTGACATATCTATTTCCACCCACTTTCCTCTCTGTGATTTAGTAGTTCTACGTCATCCATGTCCTCTCTCCTCTGGATCTTGTAATACACAACAATGACAATAGTCACATAACAGTTGTGCACCAAGAGAATATTTTTGAAATTATCTTGTTAATACACTCGCTTTTCATTAAGACGCACTATGAAAAATAAAATAGGACATTTCAACATTTTGCTCTTCACAAAAAGTTTACACGCAGAATCTTGACAACTAGGGCTCAAATCTTACGATTACAAGATGACTACAAATTCACATCAAAAAGACATTTATTTCATATTTGACTCTCCTTTTTCTTTTATGGGTCATTTTAAGGCTATCTATATCTCTCCAAGTGGCCATAAAACCCTCAAAACTATCATAGAACCCTCAAAACAGTCTCAAAGAGTCTTTGGCACCAAAATTTTAAATTCTTGATGGAGGGAAGGATGATTTGGATGTTAATTTTGAAATCACATCATTAGATCTTTGTTAGGTTTATCACATACCTAAAGCCTCTTAAACCGGGCCTCAATATTACAGTGAAGTCACATAATATAAACAAAGATTGTCATGACTTAGCTAAAATGTTGTCAATCTCCTATCACATATCTTAAGGTTGTCCTTAATCCCAAATCCAACTCTAAAATGTTAGATGGAAGGTCATGTCTCCAACTAAAATAATTGGTGTCAAAACAATAAGTCAGGGGACCATCATAGTGTTGATCTACTATTGTAGTAGGATCTTGAGGATTCAAAGGTTGTCATATCATTGCTATCATCCAAATACCACCTAATGTTGTACTAACAATGATTTAGAATCTTTATTAGCAAGTTAATGGACTGATATGGGAATAAAGGGCAGCCACCATATGATATCACCCACCCACTATCATTATAGGGGGATGATATCAAGGACCATCATTATGCCTTGTTATAGCTGATGGACAATCGTCCTAAGTATTGTTACAACCCAAAAGGTCTATCACAACCCCAAAGGACTATCACAACCCCAAAGGACTATCACAAATGTTATTAGGTCATCCAAACCATAGCTCCAATATTCACCATCATATGAATATCATAATTAACATTGTAGAGGTTGTCATACCATGAGGCATAGGTAACAACCATAGGAGGTTTAAAAGCAACACTAGCAACATTAAATTATTGTCATAGTACACCTAGGATAGCTAGGTATGCATCCATAGAGTTATTACTATAAAATTGTCTCATTAATCTTGTGACCAGGTTAAGTCACTATCATAGTAACAATGTAGTTAGTCACCAATCAACATGTTGTCTTTTCATTTCAATGAGATCAATTCTTGAAAAATGACAATCCAGAGGTTAAAGAGACAAGTTGATACCTTACCCAAGTTGTCATGTTCTTGAAACCTTGTCACTATAAAGAGGAGATATCTAGAGAGTAATGTCACAAGGACATAACCAAGGCATGCTAGTGCAAGTGCACCTCACCCACAGTGGCCTCTCTGAGGCATTTAGTTGTTCTATGTTTATTTTTATGTTTTCAATAAGGTCTTAAATGATCATTAAATGTAATAAGGTCTGTTTGACCGATGCATGCTATTTTTAGGTTGTTAGTTAAGAGTTTGTTAGTCAGTTAGATCTCCCAGCCGCTTGGAGATAAGTCTGTACTACTGTGGGTAAGTGTATAAATACCCCAGTATAGGTCAACTGAGGAGAGAGACACTGATGTTGAGAAGTTGTATTGTGCTGTTGGAAAATAGAGTACTGTAATCGCATTTTCTGAAAGCAAATAAAGATTCTGTTTGTGTTTTGATCATCTAATTGCATTGTGTAATCAAATTGTTGTTTTGGTGGCCGGATGGATTTTCCATTCCATTCCACTGGTTGATTCTCTGAATCGGTGGAATGGTTATGTACAGTAGTTTAGGGTTTAGTTTTGTATTTTTTGTTTCTGTTCGCATGCATGTTTGCAGGATTGCAGGTCTGAGGTGTTGAGTAACCCTAGCATGGGAATGTGCTCGGTCGTGCAGGTTGAAAAGAGCTTGAGAAACCATCCAGGAAGTGTATTGGGTGAGAAAACAGGTCAAGAATAAATGTTATGAAGATGCAAACCTAAAATCATATTGGATAGACAATTCCTATGTATATCACTTTTATTTGTCGAGTGCAGTATATGTGTATACCCCTACTGCATGTGCAGACAGCTCCTGTGTATCCATCAATTATATCTGGCGGGTTTGTATGTGTTAAATGTACATCACAAATGTACATCAGGTTATACAATTAATGAGTATATGTCTTTTGTATGTCAGAGATAGTTTGTGTATATACTACAGTTGTATGGGAGAGACAGTTTCTGAATATCTATCATTTGCATTTTGTGTTGTATGTGGTGAAAATACAACGAAAGATACATTGGTTGATAGGTCGAGGTGGTAACCCACATGTATGTTTGAAAGGTTTTAGGTCTGTGGATACAAGGTGTGACCGACAGTAGGAGGTAAGGGCACCGGCAGAGTAGGTAAAGGTTTGTATGTATTGGTTGTATATGGAGAATATACAATGCGCAGATACAAGTTTTAAGATGCAAGCGGCGACTGATAGAATGGGTAGCGGTAACCGGTGATCAAAGGTCAGGCGTTGTATGTCTGAGTGTTCAGTATGAAGCTATGCATGTGGATTTATGGACGCAGTAGGTAAGCGTTTGTATGTGCAAGTGCTACAGTGATCGGATTTAGGTATTTTGTGAAGCCGATGGTTTTATGTGTGGCCGATAGGTGAGAGGAAGGAATTTTTATAAAGCAAAGTTGTATGCATATTTAATAATGCATGGACATACAATTGAAAATGTATGTTAGAGGTTAATTGGTGGATGCTCTGCATCATAGTGGTATTAGAGCTCAGCAAAAGGTTTGGGCTGTTGTATGTTGATTTTGTCACTAAGAAGGCAGAAGTAGAAGGATTGAGAGGTTGACAAGATGCCTCCAAAAGGTAATGGTACTGCCAGAGAGTTGCAGGAGATGAAGGAAAAACATGCTAAGGAGATGAGGAAGATGAAAGAGCTTGCTGAAGCACTTCAAGCCAGGCTTGCAGCCTTGGAGACAAATAAAAGAAGAGAAGTGGAAGAAAGTGAATCAGAAAAGTAAGAAGATGATGCTGAAGAATTTGAAGAGGTAGATGAAGAACTGAATGCTGAAGATCAGAGATTTGCAAAACTGTTAAGGGTAGTCAAGAATGACAAACCTAAGGTAAAGATTGATGTTCCAAAGTCCACTGGAAGTTTAAATGAGGAAGAGTTACTTGATTGGATTGCTACATTAGACAATCACTTTGAATGTGAGGAAGTTCCTGAGGAGAAGAAGGTAAAGATTGCAAAGACCAAATTGACAGGTCATGCTTTGGTATGGTGGGATTATGTATAGTCAAAGAGAAGAAAGAAAGGTAAGTCAAAGATTTCTTCATGGGACAAGATGGTAGCAAGGATCAAAGGTAAATTTTTACCCCAGGATTATGAAATACAAATGTTTAAGAAGCTTCAATTTTTAAGACAAAAAGAAATGGATGTGAAGGCATATACTGAGGAATTTTACAAGTTGAGTATGAGGTCTGGTCATCATGAGAATGAGGTTGAAAAAGTTGCTAGATATTTGGCTGGTTTGAGATTGAATATACAGGATGAATTAGTTTTGGCTAACCCTAGGAGTGTGGAAGAATGTTATCAAATGGCAATCAGGATTAAGGAGAAGATGAAAAGGAGACATGATAAGCCCATGAGAGGAAGAGGCAGAGGATCAGCTCCTACAACAAGGCAAGCCAACGAGAATCCAGAAGAGGCTAGTAAAGGACAAGAATAGTCTGATTTCAGAAGTGGATGGAAAGGCACAAGAGGCAGATTTGGCAATGGAAAAGGTTCCAATACATTTTCAGGAAAGTGTTATACTTGTGGTGAATATGGTCACCCAGCATTTAAATGTCCAAAAAAAGCAACAAGTTCAGTAGGAGAAAGGAGGACAAATCTGGTCCAAGAATCTGATGATCAAAGTGGGACAAGCTCAAACACTACTACAAATTATGCATATCCTGAGATAGGAGAAGCATTGATGTTAAGGAGGACAATCTTGAAGACATCCAAGGACATGTTACAAAGGAGAGCACTTTTTAGGACCAGTTGCAAAAGCAAAGGTAAAGTATGCAAGGTAGAAATAGATTCTGGTTCAACAGATAATATGATATCTCAGGAAATGGTGGATAAACTAAAATTGGAAAGGATTCCACATCAAAATCCTTACAAAGCATCTTGGGTAAGTGATAGTCAATCACTTTTGGTATCTGAACAGGCATATGTTGATTTTCAGATTAGAGATTATCAGGATAGAGTTTTGTGTGACATATTGCCCACGGAATGTTGTCACCTACTGTTGGGTAGGCCATGGCAATTTGATAGGAGAGCATTGTATGATGGGTATGCTAATACCTACACCATCATGAAGGATGGGAGAACTATTCTATTGGCACCTATGCAAGTGGATGTTGAAGCAAAGAAGACAGGTAAGATTATTTTGGTAGGTAAGAAAGAGTTTGTGAAGATGCCTATAGCAGAGTCAAAGGCAGTTGAGGATATCTCAAGGAAAGGAGATCAAAGTTTGAAGAAGTTTTTAGTTCTAACTGATAGAGATCAAGTGGATCAGCAGAAGATCCAGCAGTAGGTTTGTACACAGCCACAAGTTGATTGGAATGACAAGGATGCAATCATCATAGGGACTATTGTTTGCCCTCTAAGAGTTGAAAAGCAAACTCATTCTGCCATAGCAGTAAATGGGGTTTCCATTGTCCATGTTTAGACAGAGTTGATGGTCAGGAAGAATGACCAACAAGGTGTGAGAAGAGCCTACAGTGCTAGGCATGTGTATTTAGTTCCATGGCAGCAGGTTGCAACAACGAGATCATGGGACAGATATGCGACAACAGAAGATACAGGTGGATTCAGTCCAAGACTTAACTCATGGGACATGAGTTCTTTTCAAATTGGGGAGTATGGTGTAGGTGCACCTCACCCACAGTGGCCTCCCTGAGGCATTTAGTTGTTCTATGTTTATTTTTATGTTTTCAATAAGCCCTTAAATGATCATTAAATGTAATAAGGTCTGTTTGACTAATGCATGCTATTTTTAGGTTGTTAGTTAAGATTTTGTTAGTTACTTAGATCTCCCAGCCACTTGGAGATAAGTCTGTACTACTATGGGTAAGTGTATAAATACCCCAGTATAGGTCAACTGAGGAGAGAGACACTGATGCTGAGAAGTTGTATTGTGTTGTTGGAAAATAGAGTACTGTAATCACATTTTCTAAAAGCAAATAAAGATTCTGTTTGTGTTTTGATCATCTGATTGCATTATGTAATTAAATTGTTGTTTTGGTGGCTGGATGGATTTTCCATTCCATTCCACCGGTTGATTCTCTGAATCGGTGGAATGGTTATGTACAGCAGTTTAGGGTTTAGTTTTGTATTTTCTGTTTCTATTCGCATGCATGTTTGCAGGATCGCAAGTTTGAGGTGTTGAGTAACCCTAGCATGGGAATGTGCTAGGTCGTGCAGGTTGAAAAGAGCTTGAGAAACCATCCAGGAAGTGTATCAGGTGAGAAAACAGGTTGAGAATGCATGTTATGAAGATGCAAAGCTAAAATCATATTGGATATACAATTCCTGTGTATATCACTTTTGTATGTCGAGTGTAGTATATGTGTATACCCCTGTTGCATGTGCAAACAGCTCCTGTGTATCTGTCAATTGTATCTGGCGGGTTTGTATGTGTTAAATGTACATCACAAATGTACATCAGGTTATACAATTGATGAGTATATGTCTTTTGTATGTCAGAGACAGTTTGTGTATATACAGTAGTTGTATGGGAGAGACAGTTTCTGAATATCTATCATTTGCATTTTGTGTTGTATGTGGTGAAAATACAATAAAAGATACATTGGTTGACGGGTCGAGGTGGTAACCCACATGTATGTTCAAAAGGTTTTAGGTATACGGATACAAGGTGCGACCGACAGTAGGAGGTAAGGGCACCGATAGAGTAGGTAAAGGTTTGTATGGATTGGTTGTATATGGAGAATATACAATGCGCAGATACAAGTTTTAAGATGCAAGCGACGACTGATAGAATGGGTGGCGGTAACCGGTGATCAGAGGTTAGGCGTTGTATGTTTGAGTGTTCAGTATGAAGCAATGCATGTGGATTTGCGGACGTAGTAGGTAAGTGTTTGTATGTGCAAGTGCTACAGTGATCGGATTTAGGTATTTTGTGAAGCTAATGGTTTTATGTGTGGCCGATAGGCAAGAGGAAGGAATTTTTATAAAGCAAAGTTGTATGCATATTTAATAATGCATGGACATACAATTGAAAATGTATGTTAGAGGTTAATTGGTGGATGCTCTGCATCATAGTGGTATTAGAGCTCAGCAAAAGGTTTGGGCTATTATGTGTTGATTCTGTCACTAAGAAGGCAGAAGTAGAAGGATTGAGAGGTTGACAAGATGCCTCTGAAAGGTAATGGTACTGCTAGAGAGTTGCAGGAGATGAATGAAAAACATGCTAAGGAGATGAGGAAGATGAAAGAGGTTGTTGAAGCACTTCAAGCCAGGCTTGCAGCCTTGGAGACAAATAAAAGAAGAGAAGTGGAAGAAAGTGAATCAAAAAAGGAAGAAGATGATGCTGAAGAATTTGAGGTAGATGAAGAACTGAATGCTAAAAATCAGAGATTTGCAAAACTGTTAAGGGTAGTCAAGAATGACAAACCTAAGGTAAAGAATGATGTTCCAAAGTACACTAGAAGTTTAAATGAGGAAGATTTACTTGATACAAGGGGTAAAGAGACGAGTTGATACCTTACCCAAGTTGTCATGTTCTTGAAACCTTGTCACTATAAAGAGGAGATATCTAGAGAGTAATGTCACAAGGACATAACCAAGGCATGCACTATCATGATCCATAGGGTCAACTTGCTACACCATCCAAAACTCAATTTGAACTAGCTACTATCAATAATTCACATTATTGGGGGCTATCATGAAGAAAACACGATGCATAGGACTATCATAGTCAAAGTGGAGAGGATTGTCTAGTCATTTTATGACTGTCATAATAGCTAGTGGGTTAGTTACCATGCTTCAACCTAAAATAGGTTAATGAGAACATAGAAATGAAAATCACAATACCATAAGCATTGTCATAAGCTGCCAATTTTGCACCGATAGGTGCTAAATTAGGCACACTTTGCACCTCCTTTTGTGCCCCCAAAAGATTACATGTAGGCCTAAAAGTCAATGCTAAAGTCATCACTAACTACTCCGACTATAGCGCCGACTAATGGATCAAATTTTTTTAAAAAATTCCCACCTGCACATACCCCAAAACAAAAAAACAAAACAAAACTTTATTGATTTTTGGTGTTCATTTTGTGTTTGGAAATTGAGTTTTGGGGTTTTTGTGTTCGCCCTTATTTTGGTTAGATCCTTGGCAATGGCGGGACCTACATTCCAACCCCAATTTCCTTTCCATACCTTTGCTTCTAGATATCTCAACCTTTCAATTCATGTTTCTCTTCTTCTATTCATGCTAGGTAAAGGCATCGCCTCTCTTTTTTTTTCGTCAGATGTCAGATTCATTTGGACAAATGTGGGTCTTATAATATTCATAGGGCATCTGTTGAAGATAATTCCGAGCAAGGATTTTCATAATAGACGACAAATTTCCACATTCCATAATATTATAAATGTGTGCTTTATTTCAATTGATGTATAAGCTTACTTTCTTGCAGCAAACTTATAGAGGAAAATAGCTTCATGATTTGCTCTACAAAGTAAAGGTCAAAAACTAGATGAAAACTTTCATACCTGGCAGTGTGTACTTTGTTTGCCTCCACAGACTAGACGAAAATAATTTTCCCTAGGTCACCTCAAAATGTCTAGCAATAGAGGGAATAGAGCAAGGGGAGCAGACTCTGGCCACAATGAGGTAATTCATTGTCAATTTATAGATTTGTAAATGTTTCCATTGTTTCTTTGATTTTTAGTTTTTTATTTATAAATTCAAAAGAAGAAATTTATTTTTTTATATATATATATAGGGACATGAGACTGAAAAGGATAAAGAGGCATTAGCTTCCATATTGGGGGTAGAGGCAGTGAACAAATTGGATGGTGTGGACTTCACAATGCTTGCCAAATACATAGAAAAATGATCTAGTAAGCCCCTGAAACATTGCAACCAAATCAATAGTGTCAAAGGGAATCAATTGATTCCCCAACTAGTCATGGATCAGGAAAAAGATCCAGGAGGAAATCAATAACAGTAACCTCTAAGAATGTGGAACAGGGAGCAGAGGCTTCCAATGTCCTAGCCACTCCTAGGACACAGACTTCTTCGACCACCACGCCATGTTTTGCATCTTGCATTGGTAGCTATGATACCAAGATAGAATAGATGTGGTTTCAGGGGAAGTCCGAATGATAGATGCTGGAAAAATGTTTGTGAATAGGTTGAAGGAATCATGCCTTCAATGGTTCAAAGACCATCTACATTTTCTATTCTCAAACATATCCATGCACCTGGAAAAAGCAATTATCCAAGACATGGAGACTGAATTTGGCACAGGTTGGTCTGTAAAGAAGATAAAGCTATGAATGTCTCAAAACTGCAAGAGATTTCGGTACAACCAAAAAAAGAAGATTAAAAAACTCCCTCTCGAGCTAAGGTTCAAAAAAAGGCCAATTGATGTAAGTTTGAAAGTATGGAAAGAGCTTGTAAAAGCATATGAGAAGTCCGATGCATGAAGGAAGTCTGGTGAGGAGAGTATGCAGGTATTTGAATTTGGTCATAAGATTATATCAAATTTATTAAACAATTTTTAAATTTTATTTGTGCATAGTTAAATTGAATTAGTATATGTTTCAGGACAAGGCCTCCAAGGCTAGGCTTGACAAACTTTGTGCCACACATCACAGTGGCCAGAAAGGTTTACAGGCCTTGATCTGTACATTTGTAAGTATATTTAATAAGTTAAATGATTTTTTTTTATTTCCTAGGAAAAAGTAAATGATTGCATATTAATTAGTTTAACTAGTCCATGTGCCATGTTTTGATAGGAGGAGAAATATGGCCGGCATCCAAGCCAATTTGAAAAGGAAATGTTACAAAGCAAAAAGTGGACCAATTTTGTAATCTGGATGGAGAACGAGGTATCAATAGTTGACTTTCAATAACTTAGTTGGATATTGTTGTGTTAATATGTGAATTTACATTTCTTGTGTTGAGTTGTTTATTGATGTGTAGGATGACTTCTAAAGTGCTTCTTTGTTTGCCCTAGATCCCACTCAATTGTCCCATTATTTGCAGTCATGGACATGTACACATGTCCTCCTAGTTACCTTAATGCAATGTTGAGATTTGAACTTCAGTCACTCTCATTATGAATGCACCTTTTTACCTTTACAAAACAATCCTTGGACATTTTTCACAATAATTTTAATCCACAAAGCTTGACAACTGTAAGGCAATCACTTATATACAAATTTGAGTTATGTGAACAAGCCACTAAATCATCCACACATTTGTTTATATTGAATTAATGTATAGACAGTAGATCTTATTGAATCATTAGGTGGTGATATAACTTATGAAAATGATAAGTCCCTTATCAAAGGCACATCATTGATATCTTTATCAAAGGCACATCCTTGAATATTCCAATAGTTGCAACAATGTAGGGCAATCCTCTAACTTGTGATCAACATCATAATAAGTATACATTGGAAAATTTGTGCAACTATGAGAGGTATGCCCAGGTTCTCCACACTAGTAGCAATAGATTCCTCTATTGCATACTCTACCATGGCCTCCTTGATTTCATCCATGCTCCATATATTATGGCTCCTAATAGCACAATGCCATCTATTGTGGTTGTGACTGGGGTTGTGTAGTTGTGTTTAATTTTGTTTTCCTCTTGCCTTGTGGAGGACTTGTACTACTTTGTAGGTGGTAATGTCATGGGTGGATGTGTGACAAACCTTGCACAAGTAATTGAGAGGAACATCCTTTCACTTTTGCAGTAGTGGACAATTTTATGAGTCTCATGACATATGGTGCAATTAGGTATGTGTTGAGAAAGAGAGAATTATGTGGCATTAATTACTTGATCTCCCACCACTAGATAGTTTGTAGTTGTATGCGCCTTAGTGTGGCACTTTGTTCATCATAAACCACATTGATTAAGAGTTTCACTTGCAAGTTGTGCTATTTGCATGACCATTTTTCCATTTGTTCTTTTAGGCATGTAGTAGAATCATATGTTGGGGGCTCCCCTAATTCTTATAATCTCAACACAAATTTTAAGGCAACTTTTTAATTAGGGAGAGTGAGCTAAACTAGTTCATGTTGGATATGTGCAATTAGCCTACCAATAAATCATTCCTTCTAAATTTCAACATTTTATAGTTGGGTCAATCTTTAACACCAATTCCTTAGAGCGTCGATCATACCTACACACAATCTATCTTGATTGTTGCCTTATTTCCTTTAATGCCACAATATTATGATGCACTATCTTAGGGCAATTGAAATTGGGAAGGAAATCTCTTAGTAGTTTACCAAGATCATTCTTGGTGCCATTAGGATCATGAGTATACTAGTCTTGTGCTTCCTTACAAAAAGTGGTTGCAATTAACCTAATCGTGTGGTCATTATCCACAACATTTTGTGTGTGCCATGCTATCTCATATGCTTAAGTTTGATGGGCTAATAATGGACAACAAACCCTTGTTTGTTTGCTTCCTTCTTATGACTGATCCCATTTTGGATTCCTTATGAAGTCAGGGTGATTTGAAGGAAGGTCAAAGTTCACTTTAGGTTCTGCCAGACCTAGGTATAATTGACTACCTGCATGGAAAATGTTTAATAAAAACTAAAAGGGAAAAAATGCACTCTCAGTACACAACTAACATTAAAAATATCTCCTAGGGTTGCTTCAATTCAAACATAGGGAGGTAGAAAATGTTTGAAGAGTCAATATATATGTTTTATATCTTTCCAATTGAGATGTCATTCTTTTATCTTCTTTGATAATGGGGCTATAGTGATTGGTCATATCTCATTACAAGCTTTGGGGTACATATCTCCAGCCATCATGGTGGTCCAAGGCCAAACATAAATTTATTTTCATTCTTTATGTGGAGAAAAGACATGCAAAAGTAGGCACAGAAATATGACCCCAAAGAGGACCAGAATTTTTTTTCACAAACTCCATTTGAAAGAGAAATTTGGTGAACTGTTGCAACATTGGGCATGTATATGTACATTTCTCTAGAACTGATGCCCAGAAGCAACATGGATTCTACATGGCAATTACAACATGGTAGAACTAGAAACCTCAATGATGAAGAGGATGTGCTCTTTATGAAATAAGAGGAAAATATCTATGGCATATTATAAAGCTGGAATTCCTATTGTATGATCCATAAAAGTACTAAAGGGAGAGAATTTTATTAGTCAGTTACTAATTTTATGGTCTAACTTTAAACACAAACATGATAGGCCTCATACTAAACTAGATTTGCCAATGCTGTCCAACCAAGGAAAATTTTGGTTTAACCATTTTCCTATCATTCCATTGCAATTCATAGGAGTGATATCTCTGACTATAGGCCCATTGGCCTTCTTTGTAGCTTGAGATAACTGCAAATTGAAGGTTTGTACAATTACTTTTTGATAAAAGTATTTCACCTTGAGAATCGTACACATCTTTTAAGGGATGTACGGAACCTGAACCTCGTTCTCAATCCAAAGGAGCGGCTCTGATTGAAATTAATGGTGGTATGATCCATGCTTAGTAGAAAAAACTTCTTTTGGTAAAGAAAACAGAGAGTTACAATTAGAAGAAGATTAGTGAAATTGTATATACAAAAATTGTCCAAGTTAGAAAGGTTTGTGGATTCAATTCTTTAAACAAAGAGAAGAGATGCTAAACATACATATCTGGTTGCATCTAAAAATGTCCCATTGTACCTCATTTGGTTATTTAGAGATTGCATGATCCCCCAATAAATAAAGTGCTTCGCATATGTTCTTTCCTATAAGTTTATTGTTACTAACCTATCAGCACCTTCTAGATTCCTCCTAGATTGTCATGTAGTTTGATCACATCTTGTAAAAGTGTATTGCAATTTCTATGGGTTCTTGGAACAAGAAGAGACATGGTGTAAAAGACTTCAAGAATTGATGGGGGGCCATAAAAACAAGTCTTCATGATTAGTGCAGACTTGATCAACCTTCACAATGGCAAATGGATGTGAAGTAGATGTGTATAAGGTTATGAGATATAAAAGGGTTGTTATAAAAAGGTTGTGACCAGTGCCTAATGCTACTGGGTAATGGGGTCAAGGCTTTAATGATTTGCAGAACTACTTGGCTTAACTCTAATTTTTTGGTACCTTCTAAATGTTCATGACTTGTATGAACGTGCAAGATGGTTAGCTATGTTAGGTCTCAAAAATGTAGGTTACAAATCCTAAGAGAATGCCAGGCTCTATGCTTAGATTTGCAACATTTTTGAACTAACGAAACGGAGCTAATCTATAGTGTTGATGATTCCCTACACTTCAGGTTCTGCTAGACCTAGGTGGGTGTACCTTACTAATGAAGTGGATTAAATGGATGTGTGATCTTGGCTGAGTGATGGATCTACCCATAGTGGAAAATGGTGTGGAATAGATGATTACTTGCTGCCTACTTTTACTTCTAAGGTCTGAACAGTGATTGAAAATGGTATGGTTCTAATTTGGTATAAATTGTATAAGCAATATCAAGGCAAAACTAATGAATATGTTCAACTAATGAAATGAGTAAGACCAGTGCCTAAATCTATTGGGCTATTTGAGTCAGTGAATGGAAACATATGTATGTGATTGGTGAGCTTATCTCCTAGCTTAAATCTAACAGTTGGGCACTTTGGATATTTGCACCTTGTGCAAATGTGCAGGTTTGTATGTGACAGTGCTCTTCTTATATAATCCCAATGATATTCCCTTGAATTACAGTGGAATTATGAAAGGAATTTAATTCTTGAGTTGATGGAAACCAATCACAATAACTTCTTCAAAAGGATTTAATCTTTGACAAGAACTAATTAAAGTCAATTATCAGAAAAGGATTTTAATTCACATCAACTGGAAACCAATCAAAGAACTTCACACAGTGACAGCAAATGTGTCCTGACAAATGTAAATCTGAACAATTCAACATAACCACTTTGGAGACAGCACGATAACATATAATCATGAAAATCTACATAACTGTTGAACACTGAAATAAATCACCATGTAGAAATATTATGTTCCATTATGCTTTTTAGAAAGTATACATGTCTAATAGAAGTTCTTCAATTAAAACAAAACTGACAATATATCTTCCTTTTTTATATAATATATAAAGTCCTTTTCAAGTCAAGAGAGATGCCTAGTAATCGATGATCTTCTTACCATCATATGTTCTAACTTTTATATCAACATTAGTGAAGAGATCAAGTCTCTTCATAGTGTCTTTTGAGGACTAATAGAATTATGGAAATAAACAAATACATTAATACTAAGCCCTGCTGAGCCATAAGTAGATTTGAGCAAGATGATCTAAATATTCCTGGCTTAGGTGTGTCTCAGTATACTTAATGGCATCCCTAACATCCACCTCTATTGAAACCATCTTCTCTAGATGCAAGTAAGCTTCCTTGGATACCAAATCTTCATGTTTTACAATTTCTAGGGCCTCATCCAATATCCCCTAACACTTCTTGACCCATTCATCCTTGCTCTTCAAATCTTTGTCATTCTTGAATAACATAGGTACACCTATCTGAGAAGTCTCCATGCATTCTTTCACTTCATCTTGGAGCCTATAATGGTACTTCTTGTTTTTCTTAATAAGATTATCTGCATCAGATGTGCTTGCACTGTCAAAGGTATGTTTACCCTGTATTTCATGTAACTTATCATGCACTATGTTATTTAGTCTTTCATGTTCTTGAATGACCTTTTGATTTTAAGAGAAAATATCCCACAATTTATGCATCTATTGCATCAAATGAGCATGCCTATTCTACAGGATTGTAGTGAGTGTATCTATTCTGACCTGTGCCATTTGATCTTTTGAAGGTGATCAGACCTGCTATGAGCTTTCTGCTTGTGTAATCATTTTAAGAGGGACTAAATCCTTTAAGAAATCATTTTCTTTTTTCAACCTTTCCTAGCTCATTTTGTAGGTATCCCTCTCCTTTATCAACAGCTGAATTTGAGCTTTATTTAGTTTTGCCACATTCACTCCAAGTTCTACCATGATGATTGGATCAGTTTCTCCAGCTCTCAATGTCATAACATGGCCAAAAGCTTTTTCAGTGTCAATGACAGCAAGCTTTTTGTTTGGTGGGTATAAAGTCCATATCATGAGGGATTTCTCATCTGAGTTGTATTTTGTTCCAGTATATACTTCAGCAACCCCTTCAGAACTAAGATTATGTTTTGTATCATCGTTATGCAGAAAACTGTCAAAAACAAGTGTTGAATTCGAATCAAGGCCCGGGAAGATCATTACACTAGACTCTTTGAGTAATTCCCTTCCTTTCTCAGGAGTTATCTCTTTCATCTCCTTTTCAACTTCTAATTTTAAAGAATTCATTAATTGCATCTTGTTGTCTGGTGTAACATCTGAGACTGATTCTCTGATAGCCTTCCCCTTGTGTTTGTACAAAAAAGATCTGAACTCAGGGGTATGAACAAACTGGTCGTCTGAAATAAAAGATTTATATGCAACCTATCTAGCATCATTATCACTTTTTTCTTCAATCTCCAATTCTCTTTCCCAGGGCTGATATGGTTCAATTCTACATTTTGAAATTGTATCAGAAAAGTCATGGGGTTTAGATGCCACAGATCCTTCACTGTCAGAGGAAAGAACTTCAATTTATTATGCTTTCCTTCTCACTTTTTGGTTATACTCATCAATGGCTACTTCAGCATCTGCTTCTTCCAAATTTCTGATTACATCATCATGAGGGAATGGTATATGAGCATATCCACCTAGTTTTGCTTCTTTCTAGCATAATCAATAAAGCCTTCCGAGTCAAAAAAATTTCTCTGTATTCCTTTCCTAAGATTAAAATGAGACAATTTATCAAGAATGAGATCATAACCTTCTCTAGCTAACACAGTAAAGTCACCAAAACATAAGGTGCTTGGCATAAAAGATTGTTTATCATATGCACTGAGATTCATCACATTTGAGTAGTCAAGCTGTCTAACTATTTCCAAGTATGCCACCCTGTCTGGTACAATTTTTGGAAATAGAAAAGGGGTATCCTCAAACCCATATACTTTGATCATTGTGGAATCACAAAAACTATACCAATCCCCCCAATTGTGGTTCACAGTGGGTGGCCCATCAAAATCCTTGGGTCTCAGAAACCTTTTAATTTCTTCTGACAAAGTGTAACTGCATGGGTAGCCATAGCATCTATACAGGGTTTTCACAAAGAATTCTTCAAACTAAACATAACTAGAATTTCTAAACCTACTGTCCCAAACAGAGGTCCATAATTGTGGGGGCAGAGGTTGACCATCTTTATCAATTTGTGAAACTTTCAACTGCTCTAGCCATAGATTCAATTCTTGTCCAAAATACAAAACCATATGCATGAGAATAGAATAGTGTCTAAAGCCTACCATAGGGGAATCGCTCTTTAAGGCCTTCAACCCTAAGTCTATTTCCTTAAAAATAAAAGTAGCATAGTCAAATGTCTTGGCTTGATGACACTGGATATCCGCACAGATGACCATAGGCACTATAGACATAAACTTCAGAACTTTAGTCCCCAATACCTGCCTTACTGAGTAATATGTGTATCTTAGGTAAAGTTCAAACAACTTGACATGAAACGGTGGTTCATCACCTTCGTCAAATGGCACTAGATTCCCCTCATTCCGTGGCCTATGTAATGGTAGTCTTCAACCCTTGTATGTGGTATCCAATCTGAAATATTCCTTTTCTAGGTCTTCATGTATGATAAGGGTGTTATATGTGTCCTTCAAATCAAAAACTTCACAGACTGCATTCTCAGAGATGTGAATAAAGGGTTTTCCTTCTAGATTGCATATGGCCTTTTTGTCGGGATCATAATGGTATGCTAGCAGTTTTAAAAGGTCTATATTGACAAAAACATCTGGGACTATTAATTTCCCTAAATTGAGTTGTCAAGTGTTGCAGATAGGTTCCATCTTATGTCTCTTGTGATAATGGAACATGAATAATTCATATCCCCGAATAGGAGTCCATACATTTTTGACATATTTGTATTTATCCTCTAGTTTTTCCACATTTTCCCTTAATTGTGTAGTTCTTCTAGCCTTGGGTCCGGACCTGGGCAATTGGTCCACAAGATCTTGGTTCAATTTCCTTTCTGGTATTTTTTTCTCCCTTCTTTATTTCAATTTTCTATTTTTTGCCTTTGGTTTGGCCTTTTTCAGTGTGTTGCCTTTTCTTTGTTTCAGAGGAGCCTTCCATTTTATACCAGAACTTGACTGTATCAAAGAAAGTTTAGGGACTTACCTACATATGCTCCGCACAGATCCCCTGATTCCTGGTGAATTCCTTCTAATCTGTCTACAACCCTTGTGTTGATTTTAGTGGGTTTCAGAATGGCTTTTACAGCATTATGTCCAATCATTCATTAATGGTTGTCACCAGAATTGAATGCAAGGGATTCACAAATTTCAAAATGTCAAGGCGATGCTCTTTTTATCATATCGGTGAGACCATTTTATTCTTTTGTCGATCTTAATATTGTTTTGGCACCATTTTCTTTCATATGTTTCTAGTTGGTCGCCAAGGGTGCGTTCGTGTCTCCACGAAATACTCTTTTCATAGAGTTATGAACCCTTTATTGTCATTTCGGTGAGACATTATAATTTTTATCCTGATTTCATTTTGATCAGGTGTGGTGAACATTCTCCTTAGCATCGGTGAGTGTTTCTTTGACAGACAGGGATTACCTTGTTTTTATCGGCATGACAATATCCATTGTCAAGAGAATATGATAGTCTCCTGATGGGTTAGGTCTTCCCGATAATCTTTATCTCGATCGCTCCTTTTTATTAGAACATATCCATGAGAGTCTCACCAAAATCTTTTTGTCTCTTTTTTTGGGGTGACTCTTATGGTCGGGGAAGCTTAAGGATCTCATTCCGACTATATATGTCATGCCGATAGTCTTAATATTATGCATCGGGGAGAGATTGTTTGCTTCCTGGTGATAAGCATTTGATCAACATGACTTAAAGGCTTGGTGTAACTTTAGGATTTCACTCTGATTGTTCTACTCGCACTGATGAGTATGCATCGATGATACATACAGAATGTCTCCTTGATCTTTTGACATGTGTAATTTTGATTGTCCAGACATTGATCATCTCTCACTGATTATCACATTATACTTCAAAAATGTATTTTGTTGTTCGGGGTGAGTTACTTAAGGTCTTGCCGATATAGATAAATTAGTATCAGAATTAAGCTATGGTCAGAGAGCTAGGTATATTCATGAGATTGTCTATGTGCAGATTTTGAAATGGATCTTGTCACACAAATTTTTGGTGGTTGGTTTTGAAAATGAGGGATATTATTCACATTATGTGGAGACTTGGTGAATTCTTAGCAGATGAATAATGTGAAATTTTTTAGTTCCAACAAGCTGCTAGACTCTTCTTTAATATCTAGTTGATTCTTTCAAGTTATTGTGTTTGCCTGAAAGGATTTAATTCTATTTGAAGGAAACCCACCAATATGATTTATTTTAAAGGATTTCACTCAAAACAGAGACCAGTAAATATTAAACCACTCAGAAGGAATTAAATCAACTTCTAATAGAAACCAATCAAAAAGCATCCACACAATGACATCAAATGTGCATTGATAAATCTAGGGATTTAAATAACTGGAAATAGCTAAGATGGAGACAGTCAAACAACTAATAAACTTTAATATCAACAAAATATCAGAACACCATAGATATATCCACAATTTTGAATATTAAAATATTATGGTAATGTCTTGAACTTGAAATATGATTGTAAATATATAAGTATGAATTGTCTTGCAGAGAATGGATTGAATGATGATGATTTCTAAGGCATTGGTTTCCCTCATATATATATGGGAAGTGAACAAGATTCAAGCCTAAATAGATGCAACTATTCATATTTTGTATCTTTTCATAATTAAAAATAATTAGGAAAAAGCGATTATAGGCATTAACAAACTCGATTAAGATCTAAATCCATTAGTCTTCATAGAATACCCATGACCACAGGCTTGGCAAGGTATTCCTCTTTATATTGCAATTTCTATCAAATATGTTGTGCCTGTTCCCATTACTGAAAGCAATACATTGCTTTTATATATCACCAAAACTTTCAAAACTTAATTCTTCTTTCTATGCTTTTCTCATACTATTCTGGCAATAAACAGGTTTACCTTGGCTATGTGATCAATGTGCTCCTGAGATACACAAGTGTCTGTGGAAATTATATCCATCATGACAAATTCTAGCTTGAAGATTTTATCCAATTGTTTATGTGTATTCTCTATCACCCCATCTTCATCATTGACCTTCTCCATAGCTATGGGTAATATTTGAGCCAATTCTTCTTTCCACAGACCTTTGTCCTGTATATTTCCTTCATTATTGAAGAAATTAGGAAATGCCATGTCCCCTTGCAGGTCAAAATCACTAATATCTCCTATTAACAAGTTATTAAATCTTTCATGTTCAGTGATCAGTTCATTACATTCCCTAAGTGTTTGGTCATTGATGTTTGCCTTAGTTTTTAGCTCTTCTTTCTTCTCAAGAATTCTAAGATGCAATCTTTTATGTTCCTGATGAACATTATGGGTCCTTTTATGTAAATCCCATATCTGATCACTGTGTTTCATCATCATTTCAAAAAAAAAAATTATCAACTTAGAAGCCATTTGGTATTTGACAACCTTTATATTATTTTCTAATTTGTCACTTTTCTTTTGGAATTTCTCAGCCTTTACTCTCCAATAATTTGCATCAGCTATGGCTTCCATCATTCTTTTGTCTAGTTCTTGAAAAGATAAATGACTACTAGATGATGCCAGTTTATCTTTATACATAGCAATTTCTTGTTTCAAATTCGTATTCTCTGCTACATAAGCATTGTTATTTCTAACCAATTTTTCTGTCTAAGCCTTTGTCAATTTGGCAACATTTACATTCAATTCAATAGTATCAAGTGGATCAGTATCTTCAACTCTCTGTATTATAAGATGACCAAATGCTTTGTTTGGATCATCAATGATTTGAGGCGTTTGGTGTGGAGGGTAGAGTGCCCATATCAACAAAGTTGCTTTATCAGGATCATACCCAAAACCTGTCTTAACCTTGTCCATAGCTTTAATGCTTAACTACACTTTCTTATCATGATTTATTTTGAAAGTATCAAAAACAATAGCAAATGTCATATCCTAGCCAGATACTAACATAACCCCTGCCTCCTCTAACAGTTCTCTTCCCTTTTTGGGGGTCATGTTATCCATGGCTTTTTCAATTTCTTTTTGGAGTTCATGCAACACTTCACTTTGTATCTTAGGGGAAATATCCTTCATCTTTTCCCTAGCCTTTTTGCCTTTGAATTCATAGAGAAATGTTTTAAACTCAGGGGTTTTTATAAAATCTTTATCTGAGACAGATTTTTGACTAGCCATATGTCTCATATCCTCTGATATTTCATCAGGGGATTATGTATTGTCTGCTTCTCTGTCCATAGGAGGGTCATATTTGTCAATCATGGTGATGGACAAAACTGTGGATCGAGACTTGAGATCAAATTGCTATAAAATTTTTACATTAACTTCCTCAATTTGTTCCTAAAATGTCAATCTGGGGATCGTAGACTTGTGAAAGGTATTGTGTCTATCTACCAAAGGGATGAAGATAGTGAGCTGAGTGAGGATGAAATGCAGCTAAGAAAACACAAAAAATGCATTAATAAAAATATAATTTAATTCTTCTATTCTAATTATACAATAAGAATTATGATAGTAACAACAATAACATATTAATGAAAATGAAAACACCTCACCAAATTGAACATTAATGAAAATTACAAACCAAAATTAAATTACAAAATCTCCTATCAAACTAAACTTTAATGAAAATACTAAAATATAAATTACACTACATTTAAATCTTAAAAGCTATCATAATTAAATTAGATTAAAAAGAAATAACATACACAAAAATAATAAACATCACACTACCTTTAAATCTTAAAGTCTATGATAATTAAATAAAATTCAAAAAGAAATAACACCAAAAAAAAACATCCCCGAGCTTCCCAAAGGAATGTGCCCTTGCTCCTGGTCTGCACGGTGGAAGAAATATGGTTTGATCAAAAGAAATAATAGTATTTTATTATAAAAAAGATACAAGTCTTCTCCGCTTTCCTTTATGATATTGCCTTTATATAATGAAGGCATATAACAAATTCTAAACTAATTCTATTCTCAAGTTGCCTTAATTTTTTAACATTATTCATATGGTTTTTCTCCAACACCTATTTTCTAGCATTTGTTCCTATTTTCATGCCACTTTTCTATTATTTTGTGGCTCACATTTAGTTGGTTTATTTGTTGGAAACAAATCACCCTAAAATGAAGGAAACAATATAAGATCCTAAAATAGAGGAACCTAAAATGGTGGAGAAATTTTGTAGGATCCTAAAATAAAGGACAAAATAAAATAGAATATTAGTTTTAACGTGAGGAGATATCCTCCTCCAAATTAGAACTAAATATTAATTGGTTATAACTATATAACCAAATTATTTTATGAACAAATAATTTCATAATCGAAATTAATGTGTTGTCAAATGCTCCCACGCTGGTGACATGAAGTTGCTGCATGATATATTTTCTCAACATAATAGAAGTGAATATTAGTAAATACAATCTAATATTTAGTATTCATATATTTTATCTAAAAACTAAATTAGATATTACTTATTTATATTAAATCATATGCAACATAAAATGGTAAAATGGTATGGAATGAGATAGAAATGGAATATTAGAATGGGATTGAACGCATATGAAAATGGCTAAAATGTGGCAAAGAATGAGACATGGATGGCTCTCATCACACTGGTTTAAAACTTTGCACAGTCTCATCCTCACCTTCTAATCCTTCATCTTCTGCAAAGCTAGTATCCATAAAAAAATTGATATCAAGCGTTGAGGAGATAGGTGACTCAAAGCAGTCTCATATCTGAAGAGACCTAATGTCTCAAGTTACTGCTTGGACCTCATTTATTTAATCGTTGGTTTTGCTCATGTCTTGTTCTTCGTTCATCGAGTTGACTGGACACTATCGGCATATCCATGTATGTGTTTCACTGATGGTAGTGACCATCGAGATGACGTTCACTATTGGCGGGCGTTCGAAGTCTTACACCGATCTACAAGGTCTCACCGAGAGTAGTAAGTTATCGGCTAGACTTTCACTATCGGTGAGAGTGAGAATACTATGGCCGATATGCATGGTTTCACCGATGACTTATGTCTATCGGCATAAGGTTGGCCATCGGCCAAGATCTTGGTAGTCGCTCCGATGTGAATGGTCACCCCGATGGAAGTTGGTGAAGCATGGGCGTTGGTATGAGAACCTTCATCAGTGCAGTGTAAAGTGTTTGGGCCGATGGCAAAGGTCACTCCGATGAAGGGCGGTGAACTTGGGGATCGCAGAGACTATGTGTTATCGGTGAAGGAAGCAATCCGATCACCGATGGAGCGGGTTAGGCCATTGGGTTTTTTGGTTTGGTATCGTCGGCAAGCCTAAATTGCCGACAATAGTATAATCAAGTCATTACCCATATAAACTATAGAGAAGTTTGCGACTTGATGCATGTGGGACTAAAGGCCTTGCTGGAATGTGAACCGTTGCGACGGTTAGAAGGCAGCGGCGCTGGAGAAGTTGAGATCAATCAGTTAGGGCAAAAGTGATGTAACAGTTCTTTGCCCTTGGAGACTGATAATATAATCTCAATCTTCTGGCATCATCAGTAATGATGAAACTATTCAAATTATACATTTTTATTCTGTAGATGTGCAGATGCAAATAAATGGCTTTGTATAATTGTTATAGTACCAATACCTGAACATGAGAGCTAAGGATCTTTATTGTAACTATTCTATTTACTGTAATAAAGAAAGCTTCTATTGTGGTGGTGGGTTTTTTACCTGAAAAGGTTTTCCCACGTAAATCTGGTGTCATTCTCTGTATCTTGTTTGTTCATTCTGTGTTGTCTTGAATGTGCATTTAGTTTATCTGGTGTATTCATCTGTGGTGTTTAAAATTGCAAGTTACTTGTCTGCATTATCCCCTTTGAATTAACATTAGGGAAGCTATATTCCGCGCCTCTGCTTTCCTTACAAGTGGTATCAGAGCCTGGCCCACTGTGTTATCCTTGTTGGTAGGTTGGGTTTTTTGTGTTAGTTCAGAAAGTGGGAGTTCTATAGAGGTTTATTTTGTTAAATAAGATGGCAAGTACATCAGGAAAAATAGACATTGAAAAGTTCAATGGCACAAACTTTGAGTTGTGGAAGATTAAGGCTGAAGATTTGCTGGTTGACATAGATCTTTGGATTACTGTGTCTGGGGTTAAACCTACAAGCATGAAGCAAGAAGATTGGGACATAGCTGACAGAAAAGCTAGAGGACTGATAAGATTAAGTCTTGCCAATTCTGTTCTATTGAACGTCCATGAAGAGAAGTCAGCCAAATATTTGTGGAAGAAGTTGGGAGATATTTACCAGGGCAAGTCCTTGGTGAATAAACTGTTCCTCGGAAAGAAGTTGTATTCTCTGAAGATGGATGAAGGTGCATCTGTAGCAGACCATCTGAACACATTTAATCTTATTGTTGCACAGTTGACGTCTGTAGGTGTAAAAATAGAAGAGGAAGACCATTGTATGCTTCTATTGTGTTCCTTCCCCGACTCTTGGGATCATCTTGTGATGGCTATTGGAAGTACAACAACCACGTTTACAACTGAAGTGGTTGTTACCTCATTATTATCTGAAGAGATGCGGAGGAAATCTTCTGAGACAGCCAAAGAGGCCCTGTCTGTTCGAGGTAGATCAAAGGAAAGAGGCAAGAAGAAGGACAAGAAGTCTAAGTCCAAGTCAGAGGGGAGATCGAAATCTCCTGGCACAAAGTCCAAGGTGAAGTGCTGGAACTGTGGGCAGAAAGGACACATCAAAAAAGACTGCAAAGAGGAGAAAAAGAAGAAGAAGAAGAACTCTTCTGACAATGATTCTTCTCAGAGTGATGTTGATGCCTTTATTGCTGCTTTGGTAATGCCTGCATCTGAAGATGTGTGGCTGGTGGATTCAGGAGCATCTTTTCATATGACATCTCACAGAGAGTGGTTCACAAAGTATGAACCGTATGCTGGTGGAAAAGTGTTCCTGGAAAGTGATTCAACACTGGAAATTGTTGGTTGAGGACAAGTCAAAATCTAGTACCCAGATGGCAGAATAAAGGGAATGAATGGAGTTTTACACATACTAGGTCTGGCTCAAAATTTACTTTCTGTTAGTAAACTTAATGATGTTGGAGTGCAAGTTACTTTTGTGAATGGTGGTTGTAAGATGACTAAAGGTTCTATTGTATTGGCAAAGGGTGAACGTATTGGAACTCTATATAGGTTAGATGCTAAACCAATGTGCTGCAATAGTGTCTCTGTAAAATCTGAAAAAGCTACTATTGTAACACATGATGCAAACTCTATGGAAGTTAAACTTCCTGCAGACAAAATAATGCTCTGGCATCATAGGCTTGGTCACATAGGTGAAAAAGGTTTAAAAACCTTGAAAAACAAAACCCTGGTAGATGGACTGATTGATTGTAATCTGGAGTTCGATTTCTGCGAACATTGTATATATGGAAAACAGAACCGTGTTTCTTTTTACTCAAGTTCTCATAAATCTTCAGGTATTTTAGACTATGTACATTCTGATGTTTTTGGTCCAGTTGATGTTCCTTCTCTATCTAAATCAAGATACTATGTATCATTTATTGATGATTATTCAAGGAGGGCATTTGTATATTTTTTGAAAAATAAATCAAAAGTGTTTAGTCAGTTTAAAGAATTTAAAACTCTTGTGGAAAATCAGACTGGTAGAAAAATAAAATGCTTGAGAACAGATAACGATGGTGAATATTGCAATGCAAATTTTGATAAGTATTGTGTAGATCATGGTATAAAATGACACAAAACTACACCTTATACTCCATAGCAAAATGGAGTTGTTGAAAGGTTGAATCGATCACTGATGGAGAAAGCAAGAAGTATGTTGAGTTATGTTGGTCTTGAACAAAGGTTCTGGGCTGAGGCAGTTGCTACAGCTTGTTACTTGCTAAATCATTCTCCTACTTTGGCATTGGTTGATAAGACGCCTATGGAAGCATGGTCTAGAAAGAAGCCCTCTCTAAGACATCTTCGTGTCTTTGGCTGTGAGGCATATGCTCACATTCCTGAGGTAAAAAGGTCTAAGTTAGATTATAAGGCAATCAAATGTATCTTTATTGGCTATGGAGTTGGTGTTAAAGGATACAAGCTTTGGAATCCTGAAACTGAAAAAGTAATTTACAGCAGGAATGTAATTTTTAGAGAGCTGAAAACTTTGGTTATTGATCCTCAGCCAGAGAAGATAGAAAAGAAGAAAGAAAAGAGTGTTGTCACTATTCCTTTGACCCCTATAGAGGAGGAACAACAAGCACCAAGTGTAGATGGTTCATATGTGAGTTTGAGTAGCTCCAAAGATTCAGATCCAGAGCAAGAACCTAAACCTGCACCTCAGCCATTGAGGAGGTCTACACGTGAAAGGAGTCAACCAGATAGGTATGGATTTTTAGTACTTGATTCCAGTTGTGCCTATGCTTTACTTACTGATACTGATGAGCCTAGGACTGTGAAAGAAGCTATTAGTTTACCTAATTTAGATTCTTGGTTGGAAGCAATGGATAGTGAAATGACATCATTGGAGAAGAATGGAACCTGGGATCTGGTGCCCTTGCCTGAAGGAAGAAAATCTGTAGGCTGTAAGTGGGTATTTAAAAAGAAATATGGTCCAGATGGTAGTATTGATAAGTACAAGGCAAGACTAGTTGCTAAGGGGTATTCCCAAAAGGAAGGTGTTGATTATGGAGAAATTTTTTCTCCTGTAGCTAAGCTGACATCCATTAGATTTCTGTTGTCACTGGCAGCAGCATATGATTTTGAAATTGAGCAGATGGATGTGACAATAGCATTTCTTCATGGGGACCTTGAAGAAGAAATTTATATGTCCCAGCTAGAGCATTTTGTGGTAAAAGGTAAAGAACATCTGGTATGTAAACTTAAGAAGTCTCTTTACGGTTTGAAGCAATCTCCCAGAATGTGGTATCAAAAATTTGATACGTATGTTTTATCTTTGGGATATGTGAGATCTAAATCTGATCACTGTGTTTATTATAAAACTGAAGGTGATCAAATTCTTATAATTGCACTATATGTGGATGACATGTTATTCATTGGCAATGGTAAGGGGATGATCTCAGAATTAAAATCTCAGTTGTCCTTGAAATTTGAAATGAAGAATCTTGGGGTAGCAAAGTACATTCTAGGAATGGAAATCAAAAGGGACAGATCTAAGAGAAAGATTTGGCTCAGCCAGAGCAAGTATATTATCAATGTTCTTGATAAGTTTAATATGTCTGATTCTAAACAGTTAGTTGTTCCAGTGATGCAGGGAACGAAACTATCTGTTGAAGATTGTCCAGAATCTTTGAATGAAATTGACAACATGAAAAGAGTGCCCTATGCAAGTGTTGTGTTGTTGGTAGTTTAATGTATGCAATGGTCTATACTAGACTAGACATTGCCCAAGCAGTGGGAGTTTTGAGCCAGTTTATGGCGAATCCAGGTAGATCACATTAGGATGTTGTGAAAAGAGTTATGAGGTATTTGAAGGGAACTTTAGACTATGATATTTTCTATCATGGAAACTTAGTTGGATCACAAAGATCTATTAGTATTCAGGGATATGTGGATTCTAATTGGGTAGGGGATATTGACAGTAGAAGATCCACCAGTGGATATGTATTCACGTTAAATGGTGGTGCTATCAATTGGATGAGCAAGCGGCAAGTTGTAGTCGCTTTGTCCACAATAGAGGCAAAGTACATGGCAGCTACTCGTGCATGCCAAGAAGCCATTTGGTTGAAGAGGTTGTGTTCTGATGTTGGTTTTAGTACAGGGCAGATACAAATTCACTGTGACAGTCAAAGTGCTATATGTTTGGCCAAGAATCCTACATTTCATGCTAGGACAAAACATATTGATGTCCAATATCACTTTATTCATGATATGGTGGAAGACAGGAAGGTGAAGCTGGAAAAGGTTGACACTTTGGAAAATGTCGCTGATGCCTTAACTAAACCAGTGAGTACGGCCAAGTTGAAATGGTGTTCAGATGGAATGGGTCTTTGGGCCCATAATTCTTTGTAACTGAGTGAGGATTAAGAGGTAGTAGTAATCTCTTTGACAAGTGGGAGATTGAAGAGACCTAATGTCTCAAGTCACTTCTTGGACCTCATTTATTTAATCGTTGGTTTTGCTCATGTCTCGTTCTTTGTTCATCGAGTTGACTGGACACTATCAACATATCCATATATGTGTTTCATCGATGGTAGTGACCATCAAGATGACGTTCACTATCGGTGGGTGTTCGAAGTCTTACACCGATCTGCAAGGTCTCACCGAGAGTAGTAAGCTATCGGCTAGACTTTCACTATCGGCGAGAGTGAGAAGATTGTGGCCGATATGCATGGTTTCACCGATGACTTATGTCTATTGGCATAAGGTTGGCCATCAACCAAGATCTTGGTAGTCGCTCTGATGTGAATGGTCACCCTGATGGAAGTTGGCGAAGCATTGGGTGTCAGTGTGAGAACCTTCATCAGCACAATGTAAAGTGTTTGGGCCGATGGCAGAGGTCACTCCGATGAAGGGCGGTGAACTTGGGGATCACAGAGACTATGTGTTATCAATGAAGGAAGCAATCCGATCACCGATGGAGCGGGTTAGGCCGTTGGGCTTTTTGGTTTGGTATCATCGACAAGCCTAAATTGTCGACAATAGTATAATCGAGTCATTACCCATATAAACTATAGAGAAGTTTGCGACTTGATGCATGTGGGACTAAAGGCCTTGCTGGAATGTGAACCATTGCAATGGTTAGAAGGCAGTGGCACTGGAGAAGTTGAGATCAATCGGTTAGGGCAAAAGTGATGTAACGGTTCTTTGCCCTTGGAGACTGATAATATAATCTCAATCTTCTGGCATCGTCAGTAATGATGAGACTATTTGAATTATACAGTTTTATTTTGTAGATGTGCAGATGCAAATAAATGGCTTTGTATAATTGTTATAGTACTGATACTTGAACATGAGAGCTAAGGATCTTTATTGTAACTATTCTGTTTACTGTAATAAAGAAAGCTTCTATTATGGTGGTGGGTTTTTTACCTGAAAAGGTTTTCCCACGTAAATCTAGTGTCATTCTCTGTATCTTGTTTGTTCATTCTATGTTGTCTTGAATGTGCATTTAGTTTATCTGGTGTATTCATCTGTGGTGTTTAAAATTGCAAGTTACCTATCTGCATTATCCCCTTTGAATTAACATTAGGGAAGTTGTATTCCGTGCCTCTACTTTCCTTACAATATCTAGCTTGTGTTTCTCTAAATTTTCTACCTTTACTTTTAAAAACCTCAGGTGGGACATCTACAATCAATTCTTGTGCTTTGGAAACCAACGTACTCAATATGTCAATTGGATCATCTGTTTCTAGAAAGGCTCCTTTATAATTGGGGTTTTGGGCTACCCTCCAAGCTTCATCTATCATGACCTTATGATACAACTATCTCCTTTCAACTGTAGAAGCTTCATCAGTATTTCTGATTAGATCATCATCTACAAATATAACATGATGATACTTCTTTAACTTCTGATTCATGCTGACATGATTTATAAAGTGCTCAGTCAAAGTTCTCCTTGGTATTTCCTCTAGGTAGCCCAAAATAATCTAATCGCTTTTCAATTTCTTCATACCCTTTCTCAGAAAAGGTAGTAAAATCCCCAAAACACAAGGTACCTGGCATGAAATATTGCTTATTGTGTTTCCTCAAGTGCATGAAATCAGAATAGGCCAACTGCCTAATAATCTCTAAATATGTCAATCTATCAAAGCAAGTCTTTGGGAGAAAAAATGGTGCTCCTTCATATCCAAAAACTCTAATCTTTATACAATCCCTATATACATACCAATCACCCCAATTGTGGTTAATTTTCTTACTCTTATCCATATCCTTAGGCCTGAGAAATCTTTGTATATCAGGTGACAAATTATAACTGCATGGGTGACCAAATAGAGCATATAAAGGCTTTACAAAATATTCCTCAAAGTATAGATAATGTGATTGATCACATCTACTATCCCATACAGCTGTCCACATTTGTATTGGCTTGATATCTTCATTTCTGTCTAGATCTCTAACCCTAAGAGATTCATCCCATAAACTCAAATTTTGCCCTTCATATAACACAAGACGCATAAATAGAGAATAATGCTTAAACCTAAAACCCCTCTTGTTCTCCTTTATAGCTTTTAAATCATTATGACTATCATTAGAGAGATATTTAGCATAGTCTGATGTTTTGGCATTTGGGCTTTGTATATCAGCAGCTAAAACCATTGGAGCTATATCCATATATTCAAGGGCATCCACACCCAATACTTGACAGACAAAATAATAGGTATATCTGAAATATGGTTCAAACAATTCAACCAAATAAGGGGGATCCTTCACTTCTGAAAACACTCTAAGCTTATTACTTTCATCCCGAGGCCTGTGAAACAGTAATCTCCATCTTTTATAGGTGTTACTTAGATTCCAATATTCATTTAATAAGTCCTTGATCCTAAATACCATATCAAAGCTCGTGTCTAATTGAAAAACCATTGAGATATAATCCCGAGTGATAGGAATAAACCCTGACCCATCCTTTAGCTCAATCATACGGGTTTGGGGGTTATAGTTATCTACAAACATTTTGATCAATTCTACATTTACAAACACATTTGGCACTACTAACTTCCCCAAGTTCATCCTCCATGGATTAGAGACTGGCCCGTGTCTATGCATTTTCTTGTAGTGGTATAAAATATTGAAAACAGTCCAGACAACTGAGAGGGGGGTGAATTAGTTGTCCCTAAATTTTAACTTTAAAATCTTCTTTTCAACCAAATTAATGATGAAAACATTAAAGTATTAATCAACACATGAGCAGAAACAATATGAACACATAACACCAGAATTTTGACGTGGAAAACCTGGTTAAGGGAAAAACTAGGGTGGGGGTTAACCCACAAAAATGTGTACCCTGTTAAAAGTACTTAAGAAAATAGAAGGCACATGCCTTTGGGCACACTGCTCAGAGCTCACTGCTCAAGAAGAGGCTCACTGCCTATAAGAAATCTTGATTTACACAGAGATAATGAACTAAGAAATAACATCTACATTCATGCCTAAATTAGTCCCTTTGAAGGCTCAAAAACTTCTGCTCCTATCTTTAAATTCTTCTTCACTGACTCTTCGCTCTATACTTCCTTTGCTCCACTTCTACTCTGCTCTACTTTTTGATCCTTTCTTTAGATTTAACTCATTTGTTCAAGGATACTTTTCGACAACTCCTCAACAAGTATTTATACACTTCATCAAACTTGGAATAATCAACAAGGTCAGCTAACCTCAACGCGGATCTTCACACTGTCAGCCAAAACATAACTGAGATTTGAATCTTCCCCTATTAACACACCATGCTTCATAACATGCTCTTTAGATCATCCGCAACATGCTAGGATCATCCGGTCGGCCAAGAACATGGAAGAACAGCAACTTCAAGGAGAAATCTTCAACAATAGGCTCAACCATCAATGCGGACATTCAACACAGTAGCCACATGATCCAGAGACTTCCATAAGCACATTGAATTCATCAATCACATCCACACTATACCAAATTGCTAGAATCATTTGTATCTTCCTCTAGAACCTCAAGAACACTATCTGCCATGACTGTCAAGCTAGAAAGATTGCTTGCGGACCTCCAAACCACAAACCACTTGAGTTGAGGGAACACACCAGCATCCCAAACATGCCTCTAGATCCGTAGATCATAGAGTGGTAATACCAGACCAATTTGAATGAACTTCTTGTCACACTGTCTCTACTAAATACTGTAGAATCCGGTTCTACTCAGATGGCCATAACTTCTTCAAATCTTCATGCAGATTTCTCAAATCTTAACTGGAGCAACCTCTAACAATCCTCTACACAACCATATGGTCCGCATGTATTGATTGTCATTAATTTTCTCAATATCCTCAACAATCAGGTCCTCTATATAGACAACAATATAGGATACAGTTGACACTAATGACAACAAGGATATGTTGACATCAATGACAACACCACTTAGGCACATATTTGCAACAATAAATAGGTCATATCCTCTGATGGGGGTCCATGAATCTCCTACATGTCTATTACTATCTTCAATTTTTTCAGCATGTGGATTCAATTGGGCATTTCTTCTAGACCTATGCCCAGACCCCAAGCATTGTTCTATCAAGTCTTGGTTTAGATGTCTATCTTTTGTTTTATGTCTCTTCTTAGGGTTTTCATTCCTACTTTCCATGGTTTCATGTGTTTATGAATTTGCAATTGAACTGTACCCTGTAATCTCAAATTTAGGTCTAGAGTACTTACTTGGACAAGCTTTCCTTGTTCTGTAACTTGCTCTTTTCTATCTTTCTTCTCCTCAATTATCCCTGCCTGTTAAAAATCTTTTAGAGATTAATCCTTTTGGCTCTAGTTCATTGATGGCATATATGTGTCAAATAAATATTGATTCAAGAGCAATTAATTCATTTGAATTGTGGGTCGTTTGATAGATATCTAATAGTCATGTCAGCAATTTATCAGGATGGTCGCCCTTTTCCTTCCTCGATATTATTTCACCATTCATCGGGGTATCGGAGTGACCTCTGATAATGTCATATCGATACCATTATGTCTTGCCAATATCCTTTTATATGTTATAGAACCCTTTTTATTTACTTTGAAAATGCCCTTTATCATTGTATCGGTGGGACTAGAGTATATGTCCCTTTGATATCCTCAAGTCCCCTCGAAATGCTTTTACACTTGGATATCGCTATATCGGCGAGACACATTTAAGTGTCACACCGATATGTATCAATCCCTTCAATGTGCTTGATGTTATCGGGGTATTGAAGAGACATATGATTTAGTCTTCCCGATATCCTTCAATCTCTTCGATATATTTTATCTCCTTGATTTTATGATGTCAGTGAAATAGAAATTGACATTATCACATCGAGCTATCGAGGAGACCTTAAAGTGAGTCCTCCCAACATGGTATTCTCCCAACGATATTTTGCTTTATGACTTCTAAACGATCCTTAAGTCAAATTAAATAATTTTATTCTTTTTGGAGGGTAATGGTGGGGATGTTGTGAGATTGTTAGGGTTAGGGCATCAATTGAGCAGATTTATTATTTTACATTTTGCAATACAAGTATGGGAAGATGGTGGGAATAGGTTATTTTGATTTAGATTAATAGTGAAAAAAAACATACATGGACCAAGCAATTTGTGGCACTTAAGGTTATGTAATAGAATTTACAGTTGATAGTTAAATTGTATAACAAATTTTTTTATGATCTTTACTAATGTTTATTAGAATTGTTGCATGTTTTACATAATTGGAATCACATATTAGCTGTAACTTTTTTGAAATTTTATTATGGTATGTGCACTTTGATATGATGTAATATGATTATTGTTTCATTTCATATGTTGTAATATTAGATATATAACAGAAAAATAAATTATTGCATGAAATACATAATAACTTTTCATTTTAAATGTTTTTTTTGCATAACATGGGTCTTCCAGAAGATCAAGATGATCCTCATGATATAGATCTGGATTATGTTCATTCTGGTATAGATCACATGGTAGAGGATGATGATGACGTAGATACAGAAGACACCGAGGCCAATGACAATAATGATGATGACGATGATGATCATGATGATCATGATGGTGATGATGATGATGAGGCAGTTGCTGGTAGTAGCCAGTGACATTCATGATCATATAGACTGCATCATGGATCATTACTGATATATCGTTATGATGCCTCTTTTCATGGTTACTATCATATGTATCATTTTCACGGCCTGCAGTACCACATTAATGAGTTGAATCATAAATTTATGTATCATTTTGACTTATATCATTTGGACATGTATCATCTTGACTTGTACCATTTTGGGCTACATAATTTATCATTTTTACTTATATCATTTGTACATGTATCATTTTGACTTATGTCAACTGTTGGACATGTATCATTTTGACATGTTATTGATCTACTGGCATATTTGACTTTCACTTGTTTTAGTTATATATGATGATGATCTTATCAGTACTGACTTGTCAATTTATATATATTGAAAGTGGTCGATAATTTTTGTATGGATATTTATTACGTATGATGATTTTAATTTACTGCTCAGGATGGATGTTCTCAAATTCAATTAAATCATTGCTCTCTTTTCCTACCCTTTCTCCTAATGATGGATCATGGAGTTTGATCTGAAACGTTGAGATAAAAACTTGCACACAGTTTATTCCTAAAGTACTAAACTTAACATCATGGACTGTGGAAATTTGATGTCTCTTATTTGACTCACTTGTTTTAATTATAGATGATCATATTTAAATTATTATCTTGTTATTCTACATAAACATTAACTCTCCCATGTGAATTAATTATCATGTTATTCCACCTTGTGCAATCGACGCCAATTCCTTTCGGACAAGACGTTCATCTAATACTTCATTCATTGGCATTTAAGGCATTGTCAGTCAAAATTTTATAAATTTCACTTGCCTTATGAAATTGCAATTCATATTTTCAGAATGGAGACTCCTATTCGTCTCACCAGCAATAAGCGACAGGTTGCTTTTCTGGGCCAAATTTCCAATGCTCAGTTTGGAATTTGCAAAGTTTGTTCAAAGATGTTTATTGAAGCTACGAAGATGGTGTTGGGGCTCCGTTTCCTTTCATCTGTGGATCGATATCGAGTTAATACAGATATCACCTCCCAGTTTCTTGCGTCATTGTTGGACCTGGGAATGTAGAAAGTGGACACATTGGTGTGTTTGAGGGTGACTTTCAAGGACCATATCCTTGGTCATGATGTTGAAATTTGTGTTTTTGCAGATCTCCTTAATGGAATTCTGAAAGCAGGGGATTTGCTGAAACTTCTAGAACCTGATGCAGTGGTTGAACGCCTCCCCTTCCTCACAGATCTAGTGACCGGTCAACAGTTGATCACACATCACATTTGGGCCTCTAGGGGGAGGGATTTTATTCAATGAGCAATAGGCATGATTCAGGAGGATTCTCCACTGTGGATCCAACTATTTGACATTTTTGTGGCATCAGATGATTCTATCAACATGAGTAATTTTGAAGCTCTTCTTTTTGGTGTCTGTCATTCAGGTTTTTTTTATGGCACATCTAGTTGATATGTAGAAATGTAATTTTTTGTATAAGCTTGAATATGTGCAGTATATCCAGAGAATGGATAGTTTTGTATGTAAACCTTTTTACATAATATCAATATATGTGGGCACTATAATGCCTTTTACCGACCAAAAAAATATTTATCTTGTTATTTAATCATATGAGTTAAATAATTAAATTACTTACTCTATAATCATATGAGTTATTTAAGAGGCATGATATATTTAACTAATTAAATTGAAATAAAACATATTAAATTAATAAATGTAAGAAAAACAAGAAGTATTTTTAGAAGCAAAAAAGGAAGCAACAATGGAAGCCAAACTAGAAGCAAACCAGAAGCAATCTTGGAAGCAAAACTTGGCGTTATCTAGGAAGCAAAAAAAGAAGCAATTCAAGTAGCAAACAAAGAAGTACTAATGGAAGCAATTTTAGAAGCAACAAAAGATGCACTAATAGAAGCCATATTAGAAGCAACAAAAGACACAAAAATGGAAGCAAAATTGGAAGCAACAAGCGACGTTATATCGGAAGCAAAATTGGAAGAAAAATTGGAAGCAAAACTGGAAGCAAAATTGGAAGCAAAATTGGAAGTAAAAATGGAAGCAAAACTGGAAGTAAAAACAGAAGCAAAACCAATAGAAAAATTGGAAGAAAAATTGGAAGCAAAACTACAAGTAAAAACGGAAGCAAAACCAAAAGAAAAATTGGAAGAAAAATTGGAAGCAAAACCGAAAGCAAAACCGAAAGCAAAACTGAAAGCAAAATTGGAAGAAAAACCAGAAGCAAAATTGGAAGCAAACCTGGAAGCAAACCTGGAAGCAAAATCGAAAGCAAAATTGGAAGCAAAACCAGAAGCAAACCTGGAAGCAAAACCGAAAGCGAAATTGGAAGCAAAAGTGGAAGCAAACCTGGAAGCAAAATTGGAAGCAAAACTGGAAGCAAACCTCGAAGCAAAATTAGAAGCAAAACCGGAAGCAAACCTCAAAGTAAAACTGGAAGAAAACTTGGAAGCAACACAAGAAGCAAAACCAGAAGCAAAAGTAGAAGCCAAACTGGAAGCAACAAAATCCAGCACTAAACCTGGTGCTAAACCCAACGGTAGCCCGGCGCTAAACTCGGCACCAAAGTGAACATGCATGTTTGCACTAAGTTTGGCACCGGCAGAAGTGTCCAATCCATGAACTCAAATGCACTAAATTTTGACGCTATTTTAGGTGCTAATTGTCTATTTTGTTGTAGTGTCAATTCCATATACAAGTTCAAAATGGGACATACCAATAGCCCTTTTTAGTGTGATTCTATCTGCCCATAATGCATCATAAAGTATTTTATATCAATTCCTCTCGTTATCATCTACCAACTTTCAGACAATGGTAATCAAGTTTTTATTGCTAGATTATGCTTGCCCATTGCCCTAAGGGTAATAATCTAAAGACTGTGCAAGACTAACTCCATGATCATAACAAAAAGTGGAAATATCTTAAGAAGAAAATTTTGAAGAATTATCTTTGATGATATTCTTGGGTACTCCAAAATTGACCAATATATTCTCCTTTATAAAGTTACACACAATTTCAGAAGTAGTGTGTTTGACAGGAAGAACTTCTACCCATTTGGTGAAACAATTTGTGGTAGTCAAGATATGTGTATGGCCCGCACTAGAATTTGGATTAGTTGGTCCTATGAAATCTAGGCCCCACTATTGGAAAGGTTCATCAATAATCACTTGTCTTAGAAGGAGAGCATCTAATTGAGGCCTACTTGTAAATCTTATACATTTCTCACATTTAGAAACTCAATTATAGGCATCCTTAAACATACCTAGCCAGTAGAAACATTGCCTCGAAATTTTGAAAGCTATCACAAATGGAAAGAAATGCCCCCCACATGCTTCATTGTGAAAAGACTCTAGGAGTTTTTCTTGTTGCTCTTTGCTAATGCACCTAAAAATGTACCATCAATTCCTCTCTTATATAAAGTATCACCCCAGATTACATATTTAGCAGCTTTCAACTTTAAGTTCCTCTTTCCCTAGCTGAAAAATGAGATGGACGCTCCCCATAAGTTAGAAATAAATAAATATTAGAGAACCATTCATCAGTGGTATTCACAAATAGAGTGAGAGGAATATCATTTACTTCTTTAGGTTGATTTTATGCTAGCATCTTACAAAGTCCTTTCCCTCTAACTAAATTTATGGGTTTAATGTCAACATCACACTCCTAGACCTTAGCCACCCAAGCCCCTCTCTTATTACAACCTATCTCTTGTTGGGTCAAAATAGATTTGACTGTAGAGTCAAGGACAAAGATAATAGCATGAGAGTGAAGAATATAGAACTTGAATTGCTTGACTACCTTCACCACTGCATAAGCATGTTTTTTCACTGGGGAGTAATTTAGTTCATGATTATTCAATGGAGTAGTCATGAAAGAAATAGGAGACTCAATACCTTGCTCATTCTTTTGAAGTAAGATGGCCAACATGGTATGAATAGATGCGTAACAATATATGATGAAATATTTGTCAATATTTGGGTGTATCGAGGTTGGTGCATTATTTATGGCTTCTTTAATTGCATTGAATGCTTCCTTACCTTCTTTATTCAACTTGAAGAAAAGATTATCATTCATCATTTATGTGATATGTTTGGTTAACTCTGAAAAATTAGGGACAAACCTCCTCAAGAAATTCACTTGACCAAAAACGGATCTGGTATTGCTTTTACTAGTGGGGGAGCTTAATTGTTGGATAGATCTAACTATTTCTGGATCCATCTTGATTCCTTCTTTTGAAACAATGTGTCCCAAGATTTTTCCTTCAGTAATAGCAAAAATAGACTTTTTAGGATTAAGGGATATGTCATGATCCCTGCACCTTTCCAAAACAATAGCCAAGTGGTCAATATGATCAGCTCTCCTTTTAGAGAAAACTATTAAGTCATCAAGATAAAAAAACAATAATTTTATCTTTTAAATATCCAAAAGATAAATCCATAGCCCTTTGGAATGTTGCACTAGCATTGATAAGACCAAAGGGCATCTTGTTGTATGCAAATGTTCCTCTAGGTGTAGTGAAGGTTGATTTATGTTGGTCATCTAAGGCTATGCTTATCTGATTATATCTTGAAAATCCATCTAACATGGACATCATATCTAAGCTTGAGACTCTCTATAAAATATGGTCCATCACTAGTAAGGGGTGATTATCTTTAAGTGAGGCCCAATTCAAATTCCAAAAAATGACACAAATCCTTATCTCTCCATTCTTCTTCCTAATAGGAACAATGTTAGCTATCCACGTAGAGTGATGTATGGGATATATGATTTTAGATTTCAACATTTTATCAATTTCATTGAAAATGGCATCAACAATTTTTGGGTTATAAGAGTGTTGCTTCTGCCTAAAAGGTGTAGTACCTGGCTTAATAGGAATGTGGTGCTGAATTTTTCCATCCATAAAGTTTTTGAGGTCTACATAGCACCAGGAAAAAATGTCTCTATATTTGATCATTAGAGAAATCAAGCATTCTCTTTCTTGGGGCATACAACACCTACCAATACACACCAATTTGGGGTCTCCCTTTGTCCCAATATAAACATAATCATACTTAGCAGAGGAATTAACAATTATTTGAATCTTTTGTTTGATATATCTATCATGCTTATCCATAAGTTCATCTAAGGACACGAAACCTTTGGGAATTTTATTCACCTTAAGTTGTATCACCTCTTCTCTTTTATCATTAGACGAGTTCATGGTACCCTCAATAATATCACTATTTTGAGAAAAACTTCCTTCAAAGAACAAATTAGCAAAAGTGTCAACTTTCTCCAAAAAAGAAATAATTTGTTTTTCATTGTCAAATACTTGCCAATGATTCATGTTATCAGGTACACTAGGTCTATAAAGAATTTCTAATCTGTAAGAATCATCCTTAAAATTAGTATGTGGAAGAAGTAGAGATGTTGAAACTACCAAAGAATCTACTCTTGTATTTTGATATCTAGGAATGGATTCAATAGAGAAAACATTGAAATAATCTAGGCTATCCCAAACTCTATTCCTATAATGTTTTAATCTCCCATTCTTTATAGAGAAAGTATTTCTTACCTGTTTCACAATAAGCTCTACATCATCTAGAGCTCTCAATTGCTTAATTCCTTTTTCTTTCACCATTGCCAATGCTAAAGGAAATGCTTTGTATTCTATAGTATTATTGGTATTTTCATATTATAGCTTGAAAGCAAAAGGAAATTTGTAATTATCAGGAGAATCAAAACTACACTAGCTCCTGACCCAGATGAGTATCAACTGCCATCAAACTCTAGGGTCCATAATTCATTTAAAAAATTCAATCCAATCATCCCAAAACTTTCCTCTTCTGAAGTAGAGGATACCATATAAGTACCTGGACCCATTTCCATGTATAGAATATCCACTCTAGGATCTCTAGGCTTTAAGACTATAAGCTTGGCTTTAGGTTATGGATCTAGGAGAACTTTCTTCCCATTTACAAGAATCAGGGCATGTGAACAACCCATTTGAATTTCTCCCTCAAGATCTCTGAGAAACTTCTACTCAAAAGCATGCCATAGATTAATAGAGTGTCAACTACTAGGATAGTCAATTTGACACTCTTTTTAGGATAGGTTGCCAAGGCTACTTGGGCATCCCTACTTTTCCCAATAATAGGAACTTTCTTTGAATCCATAGAATAACACTTCCCATGAGAAGAGGTAAGAGACAGACCAAGGGCTATAGCAACTTGGGCGGGCATAACATTGTTAGAGGCTCCAGAATCTGACACAATTACTCAACTTATATCCTGCAATAAAGAGAGAAATATAGAAAGGGTTTGGTTTCTCAAAAGTGTTCTGAGGTTCAGAATTTTTAGAATCTGAAGTCTGATCTATATGAATTTCTTCCCTCTTTTTTATGTCTTGGGATGATCGGGCATTTATATGGGTGGAGAAGGAGGAAGGTTCATGTTTCACATACCTCACTAATCTATCCAATTCAGTAGGATTCAACCTAAGGTATTCATCCTGTGAAATTTGAATTTTGGTATTCTTACATGATTCAACAATATCAAACATAGGTGAAATAGCTTCTTCAGAAGATGGGAGAGGAGATACCTTAGGAGTGGATGTCTTGGGGGTATTCCATTATGTTTTCTTTGGTCCTCCTCAAGCATTCTTAGATAATATGAACTTTGGAGAGACAAGGGCATTACCAAGTTGGACCTTATGTTCATCATCCTTTTTAAAACCTTGTTGACTTCTGGTAAAACAACACAATTTGAACTTTTCCAATTCAATGTACACATCTTCACTTTTGTCAAAATCAGACTCGTACTCTAGGAAATTCACGCTGGCATTACCAAGATGGACAATAGTATCTTCGTATATGATAGGCTCATCAAAATCTTCATTCATAGATAACATTTGCATAAACCTCATCATCTCTGGGCAAGAATCCCCATCATGATTAGTGGTAAGATGAAAATTACATACCATATGATTTCCCTTACTATTGGATGAAGGACCTTCTATAGCCAACCTTTGTGCTGGACCATCCAAAGCATAAGGTTTATTATTGTTATTCTGCACACCATAGTCTCTCCTAGGAACATCATTGTAAAAGGTTGATGTTGACCCCTAGGCATCTACCTTTTTAAAGCAATTATATCATTAGCTAGAACTATTGCACTACTAGATCAATAGAAGTACTCACCTAACCTTTATTAGTTGTTAGGAGATCATCTTAAATTGAGATAGATCTCTCTTGTGCTCCTTGTAGATCTATTGCCCCTGCCCTTTTAGACTATAGCTAACATCTGGAGGCAATGTATTGATAAAGAAACATTTTAGAATGTCATCATTGGGTCTCATATTTTGGGATATCCTATTCACAATCCTATTGAATTTAGCCAAAAATTCTCTCATAGGATCATGCATCTCTTTCTTCAAGGAAGTTAATTGAGCCAAGAGAGTATGCTCATTCTCTGTAGTTTTGAACCTATTCTCAAATTTCATCATCATGGTTACCCAACTATCAATGGACCGAGGAGTCAAATGATAAAACCACTTAGCTACAACATCAGATAGAGACTCCACAAATAGCCTAATAGAGACATCTTCATGTTGGACACCCAATATAGAGCAGGTAGCGAAAAAGGCATTTATATGCTCATCCAATGTAACTTCGCCATCTTTGAATTTAAGTAGGATCTTTCCAGAAACATGAGGCAAGTGATGTAATTGGATGAACAGGTGATTGTCATTGTTGTTGTTGCATGTGAGCCATATTTGGATGAAAATTAACTACTACAGGCAAAATAGTGCAATGTAGAGTCAAAGCTTAACAAGCAAGAGATGAGGTGACCCGAATAGGAGATGATTCTCTACTAGAAAACTTAACCTTTCAATTTAGAGTGAATGTAGACAAATTAACAGATCCTAGAAGTTAAAAATTAGAATCCAAAATACCTTTCTTTCTGTCTCGTCGTGTGTATCTTTTTGAAGCTATCTTTAATAAATCCAAGTCATTAATCAATAGAGTCGCCACCTCAAGAAAATCACTAATTATTTTGAGGATTATCTCATTGGTTGTTTTGATGGTTATCCTACCTATTGTCTGGAATGTCATAAATCTAGAAAGGCCTGTCTCTCCTTGGCATAGTGATAATTCTTTCAACAATAAGATTCTTGTGAACTACTCCAAATTCTCTAGCGTGTCTTCTAAGATTTTGGCCAAGATCTTCTTCTTCATCCAGAACTTGGTTAACTTGATGAAATTATTGGTTTGTTCTCATGTCTCCAAGCCAAGTTACGCAAGTTAGTGATAATATCTTTGTATTCATTGTTAAGCCAATTGATGTTGGTTTGAAGGACTGGTCCAAATCTCCTCTAAAGTACCATTAATACCAGTGATATTTATCAGTGTTGTCTTCTCAAGACTTGATTAACCAGTTCTTCCAAATCTCATTCTAAACGGTCCTTAGGAAGTCTTTGAGCATTCTTCTTGCTTAATCACCTATTTGACTTCTTGATATTGGAGTTTGGAAGTTCTATTATGCCAACCAACCACCTGAAAGTTTGAGATGATATCTTCAATATTACCTCCCAACCACATACCACCAAGCTGCAACATAGGGGTTCTATTGGACAAGAATCCCATAATAAAGCATATTTTGGGATAAAGGAAACTTCAATAATAATATATGTCTATGTTAATCCTCAATAGAGTAGCCAAAAATATGTTAGTAAAAAGATTTGTCACCTAACTCTAAACATAAATTTGCCCACAAAAATGACAACTATACCAATAGTTGAGTCAATTACAATTGTGATTCTGTAATTGCTCTCTGCATTTGAAAAGGAGCAGCTTCCTTTGTAAGATAAAACTAATTAAACTAGGTATGCTTTTAACCTGAAAGCAGGAAAGGAGATTTTTTGGTACATAAACAAAACACTAAAACTAGATACTAAAAAGGACAAATTTTAAAGAGAATATATCAACAGCAGATCTTTCCAAACATAGGAATGAAAGGCAACTGATGATAGCAGAACAAATCTTCTAAGAAACCACCAATGCATCAAATTTTGACATACGACAAAAGACACAGATAATGGTGTAGATATATATAAGTAGGTTATCAACAATCCATACATTGTAAATATAAAATCTTTCCTTTAGTAACCAAAAGTATTATAAATTCAACACAAATGCAAAATCAATGACACAACACGAAGAAAATGGTTCAAAGTCCACTATTCTTCTATATTAATGGCTACCAAAAATGAAGCTCAAAGTCTTTTCAGAAAGATTCCAAATCTTGTACAAAATGTCCCCCTTACACTAGAAAAAAGATCCAAAATTGGTTTTCAAAAACCAATGTATAGTTTCAAATTTTGAAACCAATCTTGTATGTAACGAATTCTTTAAAATAAAGTCGATAAAAATAAACTTTACAAAATATTATAAATAATAGTAAAGTTTAATTTATAAAGTCCATTGGATTAATGCCAATAAAAGAAAACAAATACAAGTCATGCAGGTGTATCCTTCATTCTTTCATCTTCTCCTTTTTGCTTTTCTTGATTTTCTTTCTCGACCCGATCATATTTCTCCTTGGTAGAAGTTTTCACCTCTATTGGATTCATCTTTGCCTTATAATTTTTTATTCTATTCACTATTGAAGAAATTGCTTTCCCATTGGGGATGATGATAATGCTTAGCCTAGCCTTCCATATAGAAGTGGTATCATCGACTTTTTTCATTTTCTTGTAGAAATTAGTGATCCCTTTTCTGAAGGATATGAGGAAAGATGGTAAATGACAAAGATTTTCAACAGTGCTACCATTAATGGTGGCTTTGTTACTCAATTCTTCTGTTATCAACTTTTTGAATTCCACCTTAACTGAATTGATGTCAATTGGGTTTTCCTCTTTCCAATCCATAGTATTAATCTCTAAAGCCATAAAATTAGCTTTAAGATCCAATACTATCGAATTATATGCACTCAATGCTTTATTTAATTCAGTTAAGAGTTGTTTGATAACTATGTGTCTCCACTCCACCGCATGAAGCCACTTAGCTGTCTCATTCTCCTCAAGTTTACTCAACACATTCTTAGATACAAGAGTGCTTGTATCCACTTTATTTATTTCTTGTAAATCCCTTAATACAATCATAAGCAATGATTCACCTTCTTAGCATCTTGAACATCAGATGTCACCTCTTTTCTTTTTCTTATAATATTCTCATATAATGACATGACCTCTTTGATATACAGCAATCCATCAATAAGAAATTTTTCTATCCACTCCTCTATTGCCTTCCCAAAGCTCTAATATTTGCTGATTTGGTCGAATACTTCAGGAGCAATCCCTTTGGGGGTATCCATTGAAATTCTTAGAGGTTGAGAAGAAGTATCCACAATTGAATCTATGTAAGATGTGAGAACTAATACCTTCTCTTTAATAAGTTATCTTTCTTTCCTTTCCTCTTCTAACCTCTTGGTGATGATTTCAACAAAAAAATACATTGTATATATCTCCTTCAATGGTAGGAGGTCCCAGGTCAATCTTACTAACATTAAAGTCAGTCATAGTGACATCTTCATTATTATCAACCATGGGATCAACAATCTCAACAACTTGATGCCCAAAGGAAGGATCAACCATCATCCTTGATTCTCTCTGTTCTTTCCTAGGATGATAATAAAGTTGCAACAATCTGGTGAAATCATCATAACTAGGGTCTATGATTTTGGTGTATTTCCTCTTTTTACTAATGGTTTCTTTTAACCAAGTGGGTGGAGGAAGGACTAGTTGAGCATTAGTTGGAGTGTTAGGCACATCATCTGAGATATTATTAGATGCATCATGTTGTTGTGGAGGTGGAGTATCTGAAGACATGGAAACCTTACCTTGAAGAACAAGTCCAGATGAAGTCTCTTGACCTACTTGTTGTTCTTGTTGCGTGTCATTTTCAATAGTTACCTTAGGTGCTCTTTTCACCTCTAATTTCTTCCTTGGTTTTCCACTTTCTTGTTCACATTGTCTTTATATTTTCTCCTTTATTTGGGACATTATCATCACCATCATTCCCTTTCTTTGGGAATTCTCTAACTCCAATGATAGGTACACTTGCAAATGGCCCCAAGGAACTCTGTCCTATAGTTGCATCCTATTGTTTTGTGGTGCGTTCCTTATGGGAAGACTCTCCTAAAGTGTGCTTAGTCATTTTAGAATCAAACCACCTTTGAGTCTTTTCCAACACAAATGAAGACCTAGTGAATATATTAGTGATAACCTTCTTGGACCATATCACTTTGGCTTTGATTTCACAACATAGCAACCTTCATCTATCATATCTGAAAAATCATCAACAATACTAGAAAAATCCCAACCCAAATTGAATGCCTTCATCTAATCAAATGTAAGTCTCATCCAATCTCACCTTATAACTTCATATTCATTAACACAATCCTCCAAATGAGGTATGTGCTCAAGAGAGAGAGGAGCATATAAATTGTTCTTTACATAATTTTTACCATCAAAATATGATCTTGGCACAAATAAATGGAAATGAAATTTTGAGAGGATTCTATCAATATTTCTTGCATATTCATGAGTCTTGCAAGAGAAATAAGTTAGCTTGGCAAGGAAAGGATATTCCTTCTTATAATAATCATATTTCTTGCCTACAATTGTCATTTACCTACACACTTCCAAAATCATAAAATAGTATGAAACATATCTAGGAAGTTTGTAAGGGGCTTGATCAAAACCTCCAATCCTAATGTAAGAGAACATATTGAATTGAATGTAGAAACTCCCAAACTGCATTACCAAATTGGTAGCTTCAGTTGAGATCCTAGCTTTAGGCTTTCCACTGATTCTTTTTACATTGAACATCAAGAATGCATCACTAACTCTCCTATAGTCTTTGTTTCCAACATTTTTCAATTAAAGGTAGTAATCATACACTTGAATTTTATCACTGTACACACCATATGTTTTCAACCTAGGCCATACCTTTTGTGTGCTTGATAAAAGGTAAAAGAGATATGAACACATGTGAAACTGTTTGTTCTTTGGAAAAAATTTCAATTGATCATCCAAATGATCACTAATCATTTTTGCCCAGTCTATATGTTGAGTATCATTGCAAATAACTAGAATGAACTGGCACATCCATTCAACAAATTCATTAGCATTTTGGTCCCCTACAATTCAATGTAGTAAGGTAATCATATTAGAAATGTCTTGTTTGAAATGAGCTCTTACTAAAATCTTGAGAATCTGAGACTTTCCCATCTTTTCCTTTACCAATAAAGACTTTGCAATGCATGTTTTACACCAATCTCTTCTGCCCACATAATAATCCCAACTAGTTTCCCTTGATATATTAGCAAATTCATCATGTTTGGTAGCTTTAAAATGTTGTTGATAGTTTCAGCATCATGTTTGACTATAACATTACCATCTACCCCAATTTTTGATGAGATTCAGTATGGTATTTCTCTACACAAGCAAGAACTAGGTTGGGGCATTGGACTGTAGGGGGAAAAGTGGTTGCGTGGGCAATACCACTTGAAAAATTTTGTTTAGCTAATTTTATCCTGGGGTTAGTATTCATTCTTGTCCAAAAGTAGCTAAATCAATGTGCCCTAGTTCTATATCTCTAATTCCTGCCAGCTCATTTTCAATTATGGAAAACACATCATATCCTTGATATTTATACTTCATTTTAGCAAATTTTACAATCCACCAAATTGAAAAATCAACTACTTCCAACAGAGGACGGTAAGAATTTGAGAGGAGAAAATGCACCAAAATGTTATGAACAATATGTTGTATGCTGGTCATGAAAACCTTCTACAGCAACATCATTCTTTCCAAGCAAGAATTCAAAGTGAAAAGTATTATGAAATTGAAAAATTGACTTGGGTATACTGAGATAACTGTCAAGTGGGGCCTAGCTGTGTATTCTTCAGTATCACCATGCTCTCTGGGTTTGCAACATCATGTTTGAGTGGTGATAAATTACCCTATTTATATTATTGGATTAGCATAAGTGTAATTAATGGACCATCCTTAAATAAATGCTCAATGATCAGGTCATCGCTCAAACATAAGACTAGTGAACCTTTGTAGTAATTCTTCACTTTCAAACTTTGTGAAACTTGGTGATGACTCTTCCTCCATCAGTGAAAACTCTCTTTTACAAACTTGAGAAGGTGAGACCTCTTCATTGTTTTATGAAATACTTCTTCATTGGTGATGGGAACCATCGGTAAACTAATTGATTCATGAAACATGACCTTAGGTGATCTTCTTTGCAAGTTTCTCATCTTAGAAAACTTCATCGGCATTTCTCATTAATAGAATTCTTTGTCGGTGAACTAGTCAATTCTTGAACTAGAAAATTCACTGATTCCAACTTGAACATGATTGACACTCTTTCTTTGTTAGTAATGGTCATCGGCAAACCAATAAAAATTCAAACTTTGAAAGATTTCTATCTTTCTTTCTTCATCGATGATAAGATGAACTGGCAAACTTATAAGACAAACCAATCAGTGGAAAGTTGAGTTAGCAAACCATCAAATTGATCGATAGATGAGAAAGGTTTCCTTCATGAAGTACAAAAATGGTCAATAAAGAACAAAGTTAAAGTTTTCAAGTGTTTGTTTTTTGAATCGGTAGGTTTAGAAAAGAATGAACTCACCGACCAAGTTTGTGAAAACATAAAACTGTCAATCAAAGACCAAAAGAGATGAACAACTAGGAAACAAAAGGGAAGAAAAGCACCAAAGTTCAAACTAAGAAATCATCAAGGTACAAGGACAAAAAGTGGGGTAACACCTTCTAAGGAAAAAATTGCCAACATAACCTATACCATCAGATCTTTGACATATTGATGAACGGTCCAAATTTCTATGAAATTTTTATAACATTTTAGAATTTAAATATACATGTAAAATTTGGCTTCAGGTGTGTTGCCCCATAACCCCCACTGGGGGGATAGCAACTCAAACCCCACAGGAGGGGGTAAACCCCAACGTGCTCCCTCTAGAATGAAATTGGCTCCAAACATAGCTACAAAAACACCAAAGAAATTAGACCTTTAACAAAATTGAACTCTATTACCAACAATCTCCCACTTGGAGACTAATCAAGCTCCATACCAACAATCTCCCACTTGGAGACTGATTACGCACACGCTGGACTAGGCTCTAAATTTGGACTTGGAAAGTTTCTTATCTTCACCATCAGACTTGAAGGCCAATTGAAATTGGCCAAGAAATTAATTTCTCTCGACTTATTGGGTTTGTGAACATGTCTGCAAGATTTCAGCTAGTGTGTATCTTTTCCCGCTTCAACTATTCATCTTCCAATACTGATCATATGAAATGGTACCTAAGTTGTATATGTTTAGTATTATAATTAAGGGCTAAGTTATTTGGAAGATGAATGGCACTTTGGCTATCATTGTGCAACCTATTATTCTCCTTCTTCTTTCCCAATTCCTCCATAAACTTTTGTAACTAAATAATCTCTTTACTAGCTTTTGTAGTAGTGACATACTCTACTTTTGTGGTGGAGAGTGCATCAACCTTTTGCAATCTCAAAATCTAACTAAATTTTGTTCCACCTATAGTAAAAACATACCCTATGGTGCTCCTCCTATCTATATCACCTACCAAATCTAAATAAATATATCCCTATAGAGAAGAGTTTGAACTACCAAAACATCATTCTTGAGTAGTAGTACCTCTCAAATACCTGAGAATCCACATTATTGTGTTCCAATGCTCTTTCCCTGGATTGTTCATATACCTTCTCACAAATTTCACTATTTGTGCAATATCCGGTCTTGTACACACAATGGCATACATCAAACTTCCAACTATCGATAAGTATGGAACCTTGGACATTTAGTCCATCTCCTCTGTTGTCTTGGGACATATCTCCTTAGTTAGTTTGAAATGGTTGGGCAAAGTTATACTAACTGATTTGGCATCCTACATTTGAAATCTTTTCAACACCTTCTCTATGTACTCACTCTGAGACAATTTTGATTCATGATTTTCCATGTCTTTTGTTATTCTCATACCAAGGATTTGCTTTGCAACACCCAAATCCTTCATTGCAAATGAATTAACTAATTTTATTTTGAGCACATTTAGATCCTACGTGTTATACCCTACAATAAGCATGTCGTCCACATACAATAATAAGATACTATAGCTACCATTATCTAGTTTCTTGAAATAAACACATTGGTCAGAATGACTCTAGTTTAACCTTGTTATGTCATAAACCTATCACATTTCAAATACCATTGCCTTGGAGCTTGCTTTAGGCCATACAAGCTCTTCTTCAACTTGCATACTAAGTTCTACTTCCCTTTGACCTCATACCCTTGTGGCTACTGCATATAAATCTCTTCCTCCAAATCCCCATAGAGAAAGTTGTCTTTACATCTAACTATTCAAGATGCAAATCTTCTACTACCACTAGACTTAAAATAGCTCTAATTGGAGACATTTTAACAACAGGAGAAAATATTTCATCAAAGTCTATACCTTTATTTTGTGCAAATCACTTTACAACAAGTCTTGCCTTGTACCTCTTTGTTCCTCCATTGTCTTCATGGATTGTAAACCCATTTATTCTGTAATGCTCTTTTCCCTAAAGTAAATTAGACCAAGTCCCAAGTCTAGTTTTGTATCAAAGAGTCCATCTCCTCTTTCATGCCATGCTCCCACTTCTTTCTGGTTTCTACTAGCATTGCTTCTTCATAACTTTTTGGTTAACCAGAATAAGTGAATAATACATAATACAATGAAGGAGAGTATCATTCAAGGGGTCTATTTAGCTTGGTAGATCTTCCAGAAACACTTACATAAGTTTGAGGTACCTGTTGTTGTTTTTATTGAACTTTTTGATTTTCTAGCACATGTGGAACTTCATTTTCTATTATTTCATCAAGCACCGTATATCTTGTGTTTTCCTTTCCCTGTTTCTTTCCCTGCAACTGATCTTTGTACATGACCTTCTCATTTAATATCACAACTCTACTCCTAATGATTTTATGATTTTCATAATCCCATAAGCGATAACCAAAATCATTAACTCCATATCCAATAAAAGTACACTTCCTTGATTTTGCGTCAAGCTTTGTTCTATTTTCTATATCAATATGGACAAATGCTTCACAATCTAAAGTCTTTAGAAAGGAGTAGTTTACCTTTTTAATTTTCCATGCCTCCTCTGGATTTACTACCATCCAAGAAAATTGAAGGCCCTCTATTTATTAAGTAAACAATAGTATCCATAACATCTACCCAAAATTGTAAGGGCAATCTTGCATGTAATCTCATACTCCTTGCATGCTCAATGATTGTCCTATTCATCCCTTCTGACACACAATTGTCTCATGGTGTTCTTGGAACTATCTTTTGTCTATGAATCCCATGGTATGAGCAATAACTATCAAACTCCTTGCTGCAATATTCACCTCCATTATCTGATCTGAAATACTTCAAATTATTTCCTTTCTCATTCTCAACCAAAGCTTTTCATTTCTTAGAGGTATCAAAGACATTAGATTTTCTTGGAATGAAATAAAACTAAGTTTTTCTAGTTGTATCATCAATAAAAGTAACATAAGAATGAGAGCCACCAAGAGATGATACCTGAGCCAATCCCCATACATTTGAATGCATAAGCTCTAACTTTTCACTCCTTTTTCTTCCCAACTGTGAGAAATATTACTCTCTTATATTTTCCATAAACACATTTTTTACAAAAATCCAATTCAACCTGCTTTAAACCTTGCAACAAACTCCTTGAGTGGAGAATCCTCATCCCCTTCTCCCTCATGTGCTAAAGCCTATGGTGCCACAATGTTGTCTATACTCATGTAGAAGCTAAGGCAGTAGAAAAATCAAAATTACTAGTACATAAATACATCAATACCTACCTTTTCTCCTTTTTCTATTATCAATGATCGTTTAGTGACCTTCAACAAATTATTTGTAGATGTAATTGTACAACCTTCACTTCCCAATTGTTCTACTGAAATTAGATTTCTTTTCAAATCAATAACATGCCTAACCTCTTTTAGCAACCATTGGTTTTCATTTTGTAACTTTATCTATATCTTACCCTTTCCAACAATTTTACATGGTTCATCATCACCCAAGTAAATGTGTCCAAGATCACCTTGAACATAGTCTAGAAAATATTTCTTATGGGGTGTGGCATGAAATGAATCCCTTGAGTCAAACACCCAAGAATCAATAATATTATATAATGAAAGGATTAAAGCGTCTTGCAATACATCACCTTCTACATTTGCTTCCTTATTATTTTCTTGGTGTTCGTCTCCTTGTTTTCCTTTTTGAGACCAACATTGTTTCTTCAAGTGCCCTTTCTTCTTGCAATGCCTACAATCTAGCCTTCCTTTGGATTTGGATCTTCCCTTCTTAGACTTTCCATTATTTCTTGGGATCTTTCCTCTCTCCGTTTGTCTTCACCTATTTTCCACAATCAAAGCATTACCTAATGTCTCACCTATGTTTATCCGTCACATTTCCTCGCTAAGGATAACACCAACAACATCATCAAACTTTAAAGTTCTTTAACTAGAGATAGAATTACTCATAGCCATGACCAAGCTATTCCATCTTTCTGGTAATGAACACAAAATCAAAAGATCCCTAACCTGATCATAAAATTTTACTCCTACAGATCTTAACTAATTGATGACCATGTTAAACTCATTTAAATGATCAGCACCAAACCCATCTTCTGACATCTTCATATTAAATAAATATTTCATAAGAAATACCTTGTTGGAAGTAGAGGATTTTTCATATAGTTTAGCCAATGCCTTTATCAGATCCTTCATTTTCTTTTCTTTTGATATGTTGAAAGCCATCGATGCTGCCAGGCATAGCTGTATTGTTCCTAGTGCCTTTCTGTCAAGAATCTGCCATTCTTCATCTTTCATATTCATTGACTTCTTTGTTATTCCAGTCAATGGTAAGAAAAGATCCTCTTGATATAGATAGTCCTCCATTTGCATCTTCCATAGCTGGTAGTTTGGTAGTTAAACTTCTCAACCCTAAACTTGCCTTCTTCTGTCATTTCTCCCACTCAAACCAAGAACCCTCCTTTCAAGTTTATTAGCCAAATAAATGTATGGATCTGATACCATTTGTTAGGAATATAATCATACAGCAATATATAATAAAATGAATATAGAAATAAAATATAAAAATGCACAGAGACAAATATATGTGGTTCACCTAATATGGGCTACATCCATGGAGAAACAACCAGTCCTTCCTTTGTTTTGTCCAGCAAAATGAAGGGATACAACCTACATCACATTCGCTACAACTTCCACTTCACTCTCTCATAGTCTCTGATAGGCCAAAATTGGGGTAAATAATGAAGATTTAATATTTAACAATTAAATTTAGTTTTGTCTAAGTGTCAATTCAGGGGCATAAACTTGTGAAAGGCATCATGGCTATATGCGCAAGGGTTGTAGGTAGTGAGGTGAGTGGGGATGAAAATGCAACTAGAAAACTTTCATTGAAACTACTACTGTAACTTTGTTGAAAATTATTTAAAAAACTATCTACTACAAGAACTCTACAGTAAAAACTGTTGCAACAGTCTGCTACAGGAACATACCAGCAACTGCCATAATTGAGTGCAAATTAACTCTCACAAAACCTCACACAGGAACTCAAGAATCTTAGCTTCACATAGAAAAATAATATAAAGATATTCTAAAGATTTCCTCAAAATGAAAAAGCATAGATCACACATATGAAAATGCATAGATCACAAAAATCTCATAGAATAAAATCTTAAACAAACATATAGATAACATAAAATAGGAAATAAATAAAATGTCACCAACCTTCCAAAGAGTGGGCCCTTCCTCTTGGTTGGTGAGGCGACTGCAAACACTACAACTACACTTCTTGATTCACATGCAGGTTTATGTAAAAGAGTTTTTTTCTGTATACTATCCTCAAAGGTGAAATTACATTTGTTTATTTAATAGAAAGTTTTTTGAGATAACCATTGATATTTAGGGCCCAAAATCATAGCTAAACATAAACTACATAGTTATGTGGCCTATGACCAATAAGTGTTTGAAAGATTATCTTAGCCTATGGTCGAATTAGTTTATAACAATCAAAATATTAATGGAAAACCATTAACATCGGTTAGCATGGAGATTCATCCTTTGAGCTAAGAATAATTTGTTCTCCTTCTTTTCTGACCAATTATAGAGAGAAACAATATTACTTGTAACAACAACTATTTTTGGCACGTAGCTTACAAATAGAAAATGATTTTGTTTATTAACAAATTATTCCTTGCCATATAAATTTTCAACATACTGCAGAAGCTAAAAAATGATAACTGTTATTGGTAAATACAACCTAATTATTTTATCCTATTTTATCCAAAAACTCTATTGAATATTACTTATTTGCATTTAATCAGATATAGAAAAAATAATAAAATGGTTAAGGTATGATATGGAAATGGGGCACGATGATGGATTACAGTGTAGGAAAATGGCTAAAAGATGGAATGAAATGGAATGTGAAATGATGGCTCTCATCAATCTCCTCTCATAATACATAGTCATAATACAATGCCCTCACGTAAAGAGGGTTACCTTCTAAAGAAAAAATTGCCAACATAACCTCTACCATTAGATCTGTGACCAAATGATGAGCGGTCCAAATTTCTATGAAATTTTAAAATTTTACAATTTAAATATGCATGTAAAATTTGGCTTTGGGGGTTCTACCCCTGAACCCCCACTAGGGGGATAGCCCCCTAGACCCCATAAGAGGGGGTAAACCCCCCTGCACTCCCTCCATAATAAAATGGGCTCCAAAGGCGACTGTGAAAACATGAAAAAATTAGACCTTTAACAATATCAGGCTCCATTACCAACAATCTCCCACTTGGAGACTGATCATCCTCCATACCAACAATCTCCCACTTGGAGACTGGTCAGGATCCATACCAATAATCTCCCACTTGGAGACTAACTATGCACCTATTGGACTAGACTCCAACTTTAGACTTGGCAATTTTCTTATCTTCACCATCAGACTTGAAGGCCAACTGAATCTGAGCAAGAAATCAGTTTCTCCTAACTTACTACCTTTGTGAACATGTCTACATGATTTTGGCTAGTTTGTATCTTTTCCAGCCTCAAATGTCCATCTTCCAAAATGGATCATATGAAATGGTACCTGAGTTGTATATGTTTAGTCTTACAATGAAGGGCTAAGTTCTTTTCAAGATGAATGACACTCTGGCTATCACTGTACAACTTGTTAGTCTCCTGTTTCTTTCCCAGTTCCTCCATAAACCTTTGTAACCAAATCATCTCTTTACTAGCCTTTGTAGTAGCGACATACTCTGCTTCTGTGGTGGAGAGTGCAACAACCTTTTACAATCTTGAAATCTAACTAACTATTGTTCCACCTATAGTAAAAACATACCCTGTGGTGCTCCTCCTGTTATTTATATCACCTGCTAGATCTGAATCAACATATCCCTGTAGAGTAGAGTTTGAACCATGAAAACATAATGCTTGAGTAGTACCTATCAAACACCCAAGAATCCACTTTACTGCATTCTAATGCTCTTTTCCTAGATTGTCCATATGCATGCTCACAACTCCCACTGCATGTGGAATATTCGACCTTGTACACACCATTACATACATCAAACTGCCAACTATCAATGAGTACATGGAACCTTGGACATGTAGTTTATCTCCTCCCATGTCTTGGGATATGTCTCCTTAGTCAGTTTAAAATGGCTGGGCAAACGTGTACTAAGTGATTTGGCATCCTATGTTTGAAATATTTTCAACACCTCCTCTATGTACTCACTCTGAGACAATGTTAATTTATGATTTCTCATGTCTCTTGTTATTCTCATACCGAGGATTTGCCTTGCAACACCCAAATTCTTTATTGCAAATAAATTAGCTAATTTTCTTTTGAGAACATTTATATAATGCATGTTAGATCCTGCAACAAGCATGTCCTCTACATGCAATAACAAGATAATATAGCTACCATTATCTAGTCTCTTGAAACAAACCCAGTGGTTAGAATGAAATCTACTATAACCTTGCTCTATCATAAACCTGTTAGATTTTAAATACCACTACCTTGGAGCTTGCTTTAGGCCATACTAGTTCTTCTTCAACCTACATACTAAGTCCTTCCCTTTGAACTCATACCCCTATGGCTGCTACATATAAATCTCTTCCTCCAAATCCCCATGGACAAAAGTTATCTTTACATCTATCTGTTCAAGATGCAAATCTTCTATTGCCACTAGACTTAAAATAAGTTCTAATTGAATTCATTTTAACAACAAGAGAAAATATTTCATCAAAGTCTATACTTTTTTTTTGTGAAAATCCCTTTACAACAAGTCTTGCCTTGTACCTCTTTGTTCCTCCATTTTCTTCCTTCATCCAGGTGGTGCTTGCAACTGGAGTTAAGGTTTCAAGCATAAAAATCCATAGGCATTTTCATCTTAAACCTTCAAAGAATTTCTAAGTCCCTCAGCCTCCAGTTGTATGCATGTATCTTTGTATGTGCATCGTTGCTTGTATGTATGTTTGTATGTGCAAGTGCAGATGTACAATGGTGGACCCGAAAAATAAGTCAAATCGGCTTCAGAAATGGTGAAAATATCAGTTGTATGCATAAAGGCTTGTATGTGATATTCGGGTGCAATTCCGAGCATGCAAAAGTGGATGTACATGGTAGATTCCTAGAATATTCTGTGGTTGTATCAAAATGATTGCATGTATATTGTGTTGTATATTCGATATACAACGGGTGAGATACAATGGCGGACGTCAAAGAGTTTCAAATCAAGTTGTGAACAGTGGTTGGGCCCACAGGTGTACAAGGGGGATTGTATGTATGTTCGATATACAATATGACATACAAAGCAGAACATACAATCTCAGATTCCAAATTTTATCAAATGGTACCTGGCGGGCGGTGATACAACGGCAAAGTTGAAAAGTCAAAGGTATTTCCTTGTATCATGTGTTGTATGTATCTCCAATATACAATTGCATATACAAGTGAATGTACAAGAGGACAAGTACAAAAGTGGACGCGGCCAGAAAGTTTGCAGTATTTATGAGCCAGGTGAAATCCACGGTTGTATATTAGGATTGTATGTTCCCAATATACAATCAGACATACAACGAGCAGATACAAAGAAACATACAAGGCAGGAGCAGTCAAAGTCAACATTCTTCAAGAACCTGGTGGGGCCCACACAGTTGTATGTCCCGCGATTGTATGTATGTGCATATACAATGCAAGATACAAAGGGCACACATACAATCCCAGACGCGAAAAGAGAATTTGTTGTGGCTGATAAGTGGTTGGGATCCAAGGTTGTATGTTGCACATTGTATGTACGATATACAAGGTAATGTACAAGAAAGGGAAGATACAAAGCCTGGACCCGATTGCAGTTTTAGATTTGTTTCATAAGGATTTGGGGTCCGCGCTTGTATAGAGGGTGATTGTATGTATATACAATCTCGTATGCAACCACAAATGCAAAAGGAGATACAATGGATCACTGATGAAGAGGCCAATGCTTAGCGATGGTGATCCAATCAGTGGGTGACACATGTCCAAGTCAGTTGTATGTATATACAACTGCATATGCAAAGATTTGAAGGCGAAAAAGGCAAAATGGGTGAAAAGGCAGAAATGTTTATTCAAGCTATGAAAAGTCTACGATGGGAAAAAGCTGCCTGCGTGGCACGTTTTAATTAGCCGATGACTTTTCAAAGCTGGTGACTAGATTGCCCGATCAAATTGAAGCCATTGATCTTGGTGGGAGGAAATGAATCGACAGCCCTGTTTCAAAATTTCATAGGAGGATTTTCCTATGCATTCGCAGCTGCATTCCAGGCGGGAAAAATTCTTGAACACGCAAACTGTTGCATTTCCAAAAGCCATGGGTAGGTTGGCCATTAATGGCAAATTTGCAGAGGTATGGGTCGAATGGACAGGCCAGCTACCATTTTTAGTGGAAAATCTCCAGTCTGCTGCACGTTTCCCAAACTAACCTGCTCTTCCTTCTTCTTCTACCTACTGCATTGAATATTTTGGGCACCATTTTGATGGTGCGATGTATCTGGTGGTATTTTGAAAAGACCATGTAATTAATTGCTGAGTACACGTTCTTGGTTTATATCAGAACTGTGTTACTCATTTTTCTCTGGTAGAAGACTTGGGCAATTTTTGGAGGAAATAACAAAAAATAGAGCTTTTTGGTTGTTCTGTCTCTTTTGGAGTTTATGAGTTGCATATGAATGCATGTTGCACATATGTTCAGTTTCATGTCATTTTTATATGAAAAATGCTTCATGGCATGTGTTTAGCTATTTGTCTCCATGGCTGTATGCATCCCTTCTTTTGAATTTGGTTGCTAAGGGTTACTAAGATTCTAGGATACAGATTTGTTGTATTGCATGCTTGATCTCTAACTTCCATTCAAGGAGTGGATTAAACTGTTTTAGGTTAAGTATGAAGAAGAATGTATGGCAGCAGGGATATTTGTAGGTAGAGATTGCTAAATACTCATTCTTGGGTGATGTTTGTAAGGCAAGCACCAATCTAACCCCTTGAAACTTGAATCTCTGTTGAGTTTGTGCAAATCATTCACATGTATACATCTAGTTGACTCCTTGCCCTGAGATAGGCACCGGTCTGCTCTTGTGTTGAGGTTACAATCCAAAATCCCTGTCTTGCATCCAAAACATAAAACACAAATCATTTCAAAACTTCAAATCTGTTAGTTTGTAGGATTAGAAATAGGACCCTTGCATACTCTCATCCTCAACTAGTTAGATATGTCCAAGAACATTGCCAAACTTGTGATTTATCATGTAAATCTTGGTCCACACATGAGAGTATTCTGCTTGTTGTTGTAAAGCTAAACCTTTATGTCATTAGGTGAGTCAAAGTTAAATCTTTAGCTATAGGGATACCCCCCTTGGTGTGGCAGAACCAGAAGTGAAGGGGAGGCAACTCACGCAACGTCCTATATTTGTTGGCCAAATTTGCCTGTGCATTGGAACTGGCAAACCCTTTGTTGATTTGAGAAAAACTCCAACAAAGTGGCGACTCTACTGGGGAGTTGAATTAAAAGTGTTATTTTTGCCCATCTGAGTCACCAACAAAGTGGTGACTCTATTGGGGAGTTGAATTAAAAGTGTTATTTTTGCCCATCCAAGTCACCAACAAAGTGGTGACTCTGCTGGGGAATGTAACGTCATATCCATAAAAGTTTGAGTCTAAAAGATTGAAGAATCAAACCTGGAAGTGCTTTGTTGCAGTGAATTTAAAATTTTTACATGTGGCTCTGCTGTTGGAGGACCCAGAAAGGAAAGAAATGAATTTTCAGCTTCATGTTATTTGAAGCTCATTCCTCTGCCAAGGAGGTGGCGACTCTGCACAAAAAAAACCTGAAAAGGTATACAAAGATGTGTTAGATTTTCATTCTTTTAGTCAGGGAAAGGAATTTGCAGTGGCTGCAACATATCTAGGTATTTTCACATGTTGTGGTTTTCAAAAAAACCAAGATGTATAAGTTTTAAAAGATTCCCTATTTGGTGAAATAGCACTGGTTAAAAGGGAAATATTGGTGAGATATTGCATGCTTTTGTATTTGCTGAGAATGTAGTTTCTATTTTCAAATGAGGTATGCAATATTGTTGAAAGGACTCATTTAGAGGACTTTCAGCAAGCTGAAGTAGCAGTTTGTATTTTAAAGGCCTAAGGTCATTGATTGAAAATCTAAGTTGAGAAGAGGGTTGCAAAAACACATAAAGATGTATTATCAGCCCATGCACCCTTGTGAGGTGTCAAATGCAAAAATGTATAGTGATCAATCCCAACCGTGTAATAAAAGAAGTTTTAGTATTGATAGATATAAGCCCATCAATTTTAATGGCATTTGTGGTTATCCAAATGCTTTTCCATCTAAAATTAGAAAGTATTTGCCTAAGTTCAGTGGTGTAAAGGATGAATCAACTAAGAGACACTTGCAACAATTTATAAATGTTATAGATGACTTTGAGGTTGACCATGAAGATGTAGTTATGAGATTATTTGTTCAATCTCTAGTTGAAGATGCAAAGGACTGGTTCTCCTATCTTCTGGCATACTCTGTCAACTCTTGGCAATAATTTAAATCTACATTTATAGAACAATTTGGTGAAAGAATATCTAAATATGCAATTATCAGTGATTTCATGTATATCCATATTGAAAAAGATGAGTTAATTCTAGCCTTTAACCTCAGATTTATGAAGGCATTGAAAAGAATTCTAGAATGTATGAGACCTAATGAAGCATTGTGCCTGGTGGTCTATCTGGGAGCATTTGATAAGAAAATGGGCTATAGATTGAGAGATAAGGAGCCCACCATGTTGCATCAGGCACATCAGTTTGCAATAGACATTGAAAACAACTAGAGGTATGGAATACAGAGGGGCTATTTCTCTGCAAATTTTTTCTGTCCTGTGGTCCCCAATGTTGATGAAAGATGTAATTTGGGTGTTGGATATGAATGCCAAATCACTCACACCCCTTTTGTCCCAGTTTATGCATCATTCCAAGGAAATGATGACTCTACCGTGGAGGAGGATGCCCTGATTTGCCCAGCAAATGAAGTTGATAATAATGATTTTTCAAGCGATATTAATATGCCAATCAACAACGAAGAGCATTCATGTTTAAATGATCCAGTTGTGCATGGTTGTGTTCATATGGATCAAGAGTCAATATTAGTTTCATCAGGAAGCATTAGAGGGCTAGAAATTGATATAGATAGTGTAGCTTCAGAATGCATTGAAGTAACATAGATCTTGTACGTGGGGCAATCAGATGATGAAGAAGAGTTGGATTGTCATGAAGAAGAAGTAGAGACCTTTGCAATGAGATTGAATCCCCTATATGATGAGCCTTTAGATGCATTGAACGTTGTGAGTCATGACCTTCATTGGTGCAAGATTAACCCTCTTTTTGCAGATGATGATGAATATGAGGAGACGGCTGACCTGGGTGTTGCATCAGTTTGTGAAGAAGGGACATATGAACCAAAGGCAGAGATCTTCAGCTCTTGTGAAGATAATATGGATATGTAAACTATGGATAATGAATGTCCAGCTTCAGCTGTGCCGGATGTATGCAACTATGGGTGTATGGATCAGGATTTGTTTTCAATGTCAATAAGTGATATAAATGATATTGATGGTTTCATATATTTTGAATGTTTTCAGTTTCTGGATCAGCTGGATGAGTGTCTGGTAGTGCGTAGTAGCCAGGTAGATAATGAAGAATACCAAATGCAATATGATGATATACTGTTTGAGGAATATAACATACATATGTTGCCTAATGCTGAAAGATATTCTAGTATGTATGGTTATGTTTCTAATTGTGAGATGCAGAGTGACAGAGGCAAGTTTTCAAAAATGGTGAAGTATGTAATTGACAAGATCAGCATGTGGGCAAATTATGTTGATGTTTTCAGCTATGTTTGGGATCATTCAAATGAAAATCAGGTATTTGACATGGGAGGCTACTGGTTCTTCCTTTTTGGTGGCCCTGGGCCACCAAGTATTTTTCAAAAATGTGATCTATAATGTAGGTTGCTGTAGTGTTCAACTCTATAGCCCAATGGATAAGGCCCGGTCTGCGTCCCAGAGATCTGGAGTTCTCACCATGCTTGCAAGAGGCATGCGTCCCCAGACAGAGCCAATGGTGGTGCCTACACCTAGAGTTAAGGTTTCAAGCATAAAAATCTGTAGGCATTTTCATCTTAAACCTTCAAAGAATTTCTAAGTCCCTTGGCCTCCAGTTGTATGCATGTATCTTTGTATGTGCATCACTGCTTGTATGTATGTTTGTATGTGCAAGTGCAGATGTACAATGGCGGACCAGAAAAATAAGTCAAATCAGCTTTAGAAATGGTGAAAAAATTAGTTGTATGCATCGTTGTATGCATAAAGGCTTGTATGTGATATTCGGGTGCAATTCCGAGCATGCAAAAGTGGATGTACATGGTAGATTCCTGGAATATTCTATGGTTGTATCAAAATGATTGCATGTATATTGTGTTGTATATAAAATATACAATGGGTGAGATACAATGGCGGACATCAAAGAGTTTCAAATCAGGTTGTGAACAGTGGTCGGGCCCACAGGTGTACAAGGGGGATTGTATGTATGTTCGATATACAATATGACATACAAAGCAGAACATACAATCTCAGATTCCAAATTTTATCAAATGGTACCTGGCGGATGGTGATACAATGGCAAAGTTGAAAAGTCAAAGGTATTTCCTTGTATCATGCGTTGTATGTATCTCCGATATACAATTGCATATACAAGTGAATGTACAAGAGGACAAGTGCAAAAGTGGATGCAGCCAGAAAGTTTGCAGTATTTATGAGCCAGGTGAAATCCGTGGTTGTATATTAGGATTGTATGTTCCCAATATACAATCGGACATACAATGAGCAGATACAAAGAAACATACAAGGCAGGAGCAGTCAAAGTCAACATTCTTCAAGAACCTGGTGGGGCCCGCGTAGTTGTATGTCCCGCGATTGTATGTATGTGCATATACAATGCACGATACAAAGGGCACACATACAATCCCGGACGCGAAAAGAGAATTTGTTGTGGCTGATAAGTGGTTGGGATCCGAGGTTGTATGTTGCACATTGTATGTGCGATATACAAGGTAATGTACAAGAAAGGGAAGATACAAAGCCCGGACTTGATTGTAGTTTTAGATTTGTTTCATAATGATTTGGGGTCCGCACTTGTATACAGGTGATGCAGAGGAAAAAGGATAAACTCAACTTCTTACTAACATAGTTCATAAAAATGGGTTTCAAATCCATTATCTTATCATAAACCAAGGCCTCTACATAGCACAACTTTGTGTTTCAACTTCTCAGGCTAAACCAGACTTCCCAAGGCCTTCTCATATCTTAGGAATATCAATTTAACAGAAACAAAGCACATACCAAGGTCTATCTCACCATGCAAGTAACCAACTCTTCATTGACTGTCAAACTCCTAGTAGCCCTGTTTTAGGGATTGTCAGTGCATAACTTTCAATGAAGACCACCATTCAAGACTATAAAGGCATATTTGAATACCCATTAACAAGTTTTAAAACATATCTAAAAACCAACATATGTTACTTTGAAAAGAACTACTCAAATCAGGTCTGTCACCGTGCCAATTAGGCCTATTAGGTCTTGCATACACAGGGTCTTAGTGATTCTCCTATCTCTTGCCTCAATCTCCCTCAACCAATCCATCAAACAATGTTAAATGGACCTACTCATGCTTATAAAACCATCAAAAGTCCAAATTGTTAAGTAGTTCATCAGACACTAAGTCCTATACCTCTTGATTGTTCTCAAGACACTATTTTCTGGACTGTGACACAGAAATGCAGTCATAAACCTTGATTTTTCCCACATCAACCTTAGTCATTTGGTCGAAGACCTCAAGAATATGAAGGCAACTACTACCACCATCATTTTCCACAAAGGATTAGTAACATGCAATGGATAAATTGGGAGAAACACAAGATTTTCATGCCACTATTTACCCTAATCAGAGTTTTTGACATTTCTTGGAAAAATCATAATAACTAATTCAAAATACAATCAAAATGCATGAGACAAACTTCTAGTGGAAGATGATTTAAAGAACTTTCATTTGAAATCAAAAATAAATATCCTTCTGCCCGTACTGGGCTGTACCATGCAAGAAAATAGTAAATTTCTGAAGAGGAATACAGAAAAACATTGCCTTTTACCATTCCATTTCAAACCTCCAATCACCTCCGAATTCTTTGGATGTTACAAGGCCTTTTAAAGGCATTCCCTACTTGACTCTTCAGTTCCTAACTTCCTTGGAATAAACTAAGAGCCAAAAGACTCTTCACCTTCCACACATTTTTTACATTTTTTGAAAGATAACTTTCCCATTTTGCAAAATGAGGATAAAATTTGAACATTCCTAAGGACCTAGTGACTTGATTAACCTTATTACAATGTTGAAGCATTACAAATTTAATCAAACTCAAAGATTTGTCTAGGGCAACATTAATTTGCCAAGGTGCTCCTGCACCAATAGGGTGATTGTATGTATATACAATCTCGTATGCAACCACAGATGCAAAAGGAGATACAATAGATCGTCGATGAAGAGGCCAATGCTTAGCGATGGTGATCCAATCAGCAGGTGACACGTGTCCAAGTCAATTGTATGTATATACAACTGCATATGCAAAGATTTGAAGGCGAAAAAGGCAAAATGGGCGAAAAGGCAGAAATGTTTGTTCAAGCTATGAAAAGTCTGCGATGGGAAAAAGCTGCCTACGTGGCACATTTTAATTGGCCGATGACTTTTCAAAGCTGGTGACTGGATTGCCCGATCAAATTGAAGCCATTGATCTCGGCGGGAGGAAATGAATCGATGGCCTTGTTTCAAAATTTCATAGGAGGATTTTCATATGCCTTCGCAGCTGCATTCCAGGTGGGAAAATTTCCTAAACACGCAAATTGTTGTGTTTCCAGAAGCCGTGGGTAGGTTGGCCATTAATGGCAAATTTGTAGAGGTATGGGTCGAATGGACAGGCCAACTACCATTTTTAGTGGAAAATCTCTAGTCTGCTACACGTTTCCCAAACTAACCTGCTCTTCCTTCTTCTTCTGCCTACTGCATTGAATGTTTTGGGTGCCATTTTGATGGTGCGATGTATCTAGCGGCATTTTGAAAAGACCATGTAATTAATTGTTGAGTACACATTCTTGGTTTATATCAGAACTGTGTTACTCATTTTTCTGTGGTGGAAGACTTGGGCAATTTTTGGAGGAAATAACAAAAAATAGAGCTTTTTGGCTATTCTATCTCTTTTGGAGTTTATGAGTTGCATTTGAATGCACGTTGCACATATGTTCAGTTTCATGTTATTTTTATATGAAAATTGCTTCATGGCATGTGTTTAGCTATTTGTCTTCATGGCTATATGCATCCCTTCTTTTGAATCTGGTTGCTAAGGGTTACTAAGATTCTAGGATGCAGATTTGTTGTATTGCATGCTTGATCTCTAACTTCCATTCAAGGAGTGGAATAAACTGTTTTAGGTTAAGTATGAAGAAGAATGTATGGCAGTAGGGATATTTGTAAGTAGAGATTGCTAAATACTCATTCTTGGGTGATGTTTGTAAGGTAAGCACCAATCTAACCCCTTGAAACTTGAATCTCTGTTGAGTTTGTGCAAATCATTCACATGTATACGTCTAGTTGACTCCTTGCCCTGAGATAGGCACCGGTCTGCTCTTGTGTTGAGGTTACAATCCAAAATCCCTGTCTTACATCCAAAACATAAAACACAAATCATTTCAAAACTTCAAACCTGTTAGTTTGTAGGATTAGAAATAGGACCCTTGCATACTCTCATCCTCAACTAGTTAGATATGTCCAAGAACATTGCCAAACTTGTGATTTATCATGTAAATCTTGGTCCACACATGAGAGTATTCTGCCTGTTGTTGTAAAGCTAAACGTTTCTGTCATTGGGTGAGTCAAAGTTAAATCTTTAGCTATAGGGATACCCCCCTTGGTGCAGCAGAACCAGAAGTGAAGGGGAGGCAACTCACGCAACCTCCTGTATTTGTTGGCTGAATCTGCCTGTGCATTGGAACTAGCAAACCCTTTGCTGATTCGAGAAAAACTCCAACACATCCTATAAACCCATTTATTTTGCAATGCTCTTTTTCCTTAAAGCAATGGAACCAAGTCCCAAGCATAGTTTTGTACCAAAGAGTCCATCTCCTCTTTCATGCCTTGCTCCCACTTCTTTATGGTTTCTACCTGCATTGCTTCTTCATAACATTTTGGTTCACCAAAATTAGTCAACAATACATAATACAATGAAGGAGAGTATCATTCAAGGGTCTACTTAACCTGTAGATCTTCTAAAAACATTTGCAGGAGTTTGAGGTACCTATTATTATTCTTGATGTTGAACATTTTGATTTTCTGGCACCTATGGAACTTCATTTTCTATGATCTCATCAAGCACCATATATTTTGTGTTTTCCTTTTCCTATTTTTTTCCTTGCAACTGATCTTTGTACATGAGCTTCTCATTGAATATCACATCTCTACTGCTAAAGATTTTGTGATTTTCATAATCCCGTAAGAAATAACCAAAATCATTAACTCCATATCCAATAAAAGTACACTTCTTGGATTTTTCCTCAAGCTTTGCTCTATTTTCTATATCAATATGGACAAATGCTTCATAACCGAAAGTCTTCATTAATGAGTAGTTTACCTTTTTACCTCTCCATGCCTTTTGTAGAATACCACCATCCAAGGAACTTGAAGACCCTCCATTTATTAAGTAAATAGTAGTATCCATAACATCTACCCAAAATTGTAAGGGCAATCATGTATGCAATCTCATACTCCTTGCACACTCCATGATTATCGTATTCATCCTTTATCACACACCTTTTTCTTGTGGTGTTCCTGGAATCGGCGTTTGTCTATGAATCCTATGGTATGTACAATAACCATCAAACTCCTTGCTATAATATTCACCTCCATTATCTGATCTAAGACACTTCAACTTATTTCCTATCTCATTCTCAACCAAAGCTTTCCATTTCTTAAAGGCATCAAAGACATCAAATTTTCTTAGAACGAAATAAATGCAAGTTTTTCTAGTCGCACAATTAATAAAAGCAACATAATAATGAGACCCACCAAGAGATGATACCTGATCTGATCCCCATACATCTGAATACACAAGCTCTAACTATTAACTCTCCTTTTTTCTTCCCAACTCTGAGAAATATGACTCTCTTTTGTTTTCCATAAACATAGTTTTCATAGAAATCCAAATCAACTTGCTTCAAACCTGGCAACAAATTCCTTGAGTGGATAATCCTCATCCACTTATTACTCATGTGCCCAAGCCTATGGTTCCACAATGTTGTATCTGCTCTTGTAGAAGCTAAGGAAATAGAAAAATCAGAATTATCAATACATAATACAATGTACCTACCTTTTCTACTTTTTTATTATCAATTATCCTTGAGTGACCTTCTATGAATTGTCTGTAAATGCAATTATACAACCTTCACTTCCTAGTTGTCTTTCTGAAATTAGATTTCTTTTCAAATCAGAAATATGCCTCACCTCTTTTAGCAACCATGGTTTCTATTTTGTAAATTTATCTATATCTTACCCTTTCCAACAATTTTACATGGTTCATCATCACCCAAGTAAACATGTCCAAAATCACCTTGAACATAGTATAGAAAATATTTCCTATGGGTTGTGGCATGAAATGAAGCCCCTGAGTAATACCCAAGAATCAATAATATTATCTAATTAAAGGATTAAAGCATCTTGCAACACATCACCTGCTACATCTGCTTCCTCATTATTTTCTTATTGTCCATCTCCTTGTTTTCCATTTCGAGAACAACATTCTTTCTTTAGGTGTCCTTTCTTCCTGCAATGTCAGCACTACAACCTTCCTCTGGGTTTGGATCTACCCTTCTTAGACTTCTCATGATTTCTTGGGCTCTTTCCTCTCTCCCTTTGTCTTCCCATGTTCTCCATTGATCAGGTCTAGGGTCATTTGAGTGGTATTTTTGGGAAAATATCACAAATTTAGTTTTTGGTATTTTCTACATCTTAGTAAATTGCATTTTCAGAAGCAAAAAGTTTAAATTCCAACAAAATAGCTAGGAGTTATGACCTTGTGAAGAGGAAGATCAAAAATTTTATAAATTTAAAATTTTGTAAAAAGTTTTCACCTTTCAAGAGTTCTTTTTGTTTTCCAAGGGTAATGTGACCCTTCATATTTTATGTAAGCCTATATATTTTGAATTGGAATGAATAAAAATTAGTTTTTGGAGGCAATTCACAACTCCCAACAAGTTTGCTTACTTGTAAAAACTCTTTTGTACTTTTTTTACATGTGCATTAAAATACCACAGGCTCGACGCTAGGTATTATCCAAATCAATGGTATCAGAACCAGGTTCATTTGGTTCTTCTCAATTTGGAGAGGGTTTTAGCCATGAGAATTCAAATAGTGTAATATCAACTCAAAATATTTCTGGGTTTTGTTAGAAGCATCGAAATCCTATCTGGGTATCTCTTTTTTTTTCAAAAAGTGCACATATTTTGAGAAAATAGGTCACAAATCCACGGCCCTATTTCTTGCCTCTACTTTTTTTTTGCCTTTTCAGAGCAGTTTCGCGAAATCAGGTATATCTTTCTCATCTGGACTCCATTTTGTGAAAATAAGATATCAACAGAAAGAGGACTCAGAGAAATTTCCAATGGTATAGGTAATTGTTTCTAATTTTTTCTCAGCTGCCTTCTACCTTCACTAGAAGTCAAGTCTTCTTTTTCAGCATTGCCCTTAGTGTTTTGGGCATATCTTTTGCATACGGTGTCAAAAGTGGACAAACAAAATATCATTGGAAAGGTGATTCAGTCCTCTAGAAATCCATCAGATTATCTTCATTTGAGGTGCAATTGGTCAAAAATGCCAGAATGAAATGATCATTCAGATCCTTTCAAGGTGATGGTTGAAGAAGAGTTAACAAAACAACGTGAGGAGATGATGAGTCAGTTCTCTCATCTGCTACAACAAAATCAAGGAAATCAACAACCCAACATGGAAAGAGTACCGTTTGGTGGTCACACTCCTTTCAAGGTGCAGGTAAATTTTAATATTCCAAATCTTGAAGGCAAAATAAATACAGACGTTGTTGATGATTGGTTGTCAAAACTAGAAATATATTTTTTTGTGAATCACTTCTCTAATGGTGAAAAAATAACCTTTGCTCTCCTCAAAGATAAACATCGTGTAAAATAATCATGGGAAAATAAACTATTGTTGAGAGAAAACCTTGAGTTTAATGGAACAGTAGAGGATGATCCCACCTGGGGAGAGTTTGTGGAACATATCAAGGAAGGATATTATCCTAAAAATTCATACGAGGATAAGTATATGGAGTGGTAGATGCTTCGTCAACAGAAAGACCAATTTGTTCAAGATTACACTAATATGCTTCATGCTCTTTCAGCAAATCTTGGCATCATAGATACAGATTAACATCAAATTTTGAAGTAATGTAGTGGGCTTCATCATCTTATCCAAACAATGATGGAATTTCTCAATATTGAGACCTTGGGGATTGCCTACAAATATACAATGAAGATTGAGGAAAAATTCAAACAAAAGGGAAAAAAAGGATTATTTTTCAAAGAATGAAGGTGACAACAAATTCATGGGAAAATAGACAGCTAAGGATCCCTCCTCACAAGCATCATCAATGGCAAACAACAATGGAAAGAAGATGTGGTGTGAATTCCATAGAAGTCCAGGACATAACACAAAGGACTGTCGAGCTACCAAGACATTGATGACAAGGTTACAAGAAAAGGAAGTTGAAGCTGAACCTGAACCATTGCCTGCAGACTCTTTTGAGCAATGAGATGATGACCAAATAATTGACTCTGACCCCTATACCATAGTTGCCACCGCTAGGATTTTGCCTCGTGAAGAAGAGAAGCATTTATTCCTCACAAATGTGGGTAAATGGCAAGGCCCTCCATTTCATTATTGACAGTGGAAGTCAAAAGAATCTGATCTCTGCTGAGACTATTAAAAGGCTAAACTTGAAGACCACACCTCATCCACAGCCATATCATGTGGGATGGGTAAGCAACCAAGAATGAGATATTCATGTAAATAAGCAATGGTGCTTACTTTATTCTATCAAGCCATTCAAAGATGAAGTCATATGTGATGTGGCACCCTTGGATGTGTGTGATGTATTGTTGGGGCACCCATTTATGTGCAAGTGTCATGGTGTATATGAGTTCAGACCTCACAGTGTCATTATCAAATTGGGAGAAAAGAAGTATTAGATACCTGAAGTAAGTCCTACACAACCAGCACCTTTGATTACTGAAAAACAATGTGAACATCCAATTGCTCATATTGGAACATTTGTTCTAACGGTTCGAACTAAGGACAAGAGGTCAGTTGTAGCCAATATCCATGACAAAATGGTCACCACTACCACTCAGTAAAATAGATAAATGAAAGTAGGACATCACTCTAGGATATGATGGATAACAAGCTGACAAAGTCTACTGCTTCCCATCCACAAATAGATGGGAAAACTGAGCACAACTACAATCATGCCCTACATGGTTCCATAGGGCATAGCCCATTTGAAATATGTCTTGGACATCAACCACTCGCTCCTATTGATGTAGAAATACCAGTCATCTCAAATGCTCCATCACCACATAAGGCAACCAAGTTTGTTGAAGAAATGCAACAAGCTCTAGAGATATTGCGGCACACTAGGCAAAAGTACAAGGAAAGGCATGATCAGCATCATCTACCTCATTAATTCCATGTTGGAGAAAAGATCATTGATGTCTTGGTCATGACACTAAAAAGACAACATATTCCTCTTTACCATGTGGTTCAAGCAAGTAAACTTCCTCATCAAGGCAAGTGGTTCACCAGGGATAAAATTGAAAAGTAGTTTCCTCAATTGTTGTAGACCATAGATGCAATGGGGCCCATTGCCTCTCAAGGGGGAAGTAATGGTATTTTTGGGAAAATATCACAAATTTACTTTTTGGTATTTTCTACATCTTAGTAAATTGCATTTTCAGAGGCAAAAAGTTTAAATTCCAACAAAATAGCTAGGAGTTATGACCTTGCAAAGGGGAAGATCAAAAATTTCATAATTTTGAAATTTTGTAAAAAGTTTTCACCTTTCAAGAGTTCTTTTTGTTTTCCAAGGGTAATGTGACCCTTCATATTTTATGTAAGCCTATATATTTCAAATTGAAATGAATAAAAATTAGTTTTTAGAGGCAATTCACAACTCCTAGCGAGTTTGCTTACTTGTAAAAACTCTTTTGTACTTTGTTTTTCATGTGCATTACAATACCACAGGCTCAGCGCTAGGTATTGTCCAGATCATCCATAGTAAAAGCATTACCTAATGTCTCACCTGTGATTTTCCATCACATTTCCTCACTAAGGATAACACCAACAACATCATCAAACTTTAAAGTGCTTGAACCAAAGACAAAATTACTCACTACCATGACCAAGCTATTCCATCTTTCGAGTAATGAGCACAAAACCAAAAGAGCCCTAACCACATCATCAAAGTTTACTCCTACAAAACTTAACTAATTGGTGACCATGTTAAACTCATTTAAATGATCACCAATAGACCCACCTTCTAACATCTTCATATTAAATAGACATAAATCATAATAAGTAACTTGTTGGAAGCTAAGGGTTTTCCATACAATTTAGCTAATGCCTTCATCAGATCCCCCGTTGTCTTTTATTTTGATATGTTGAAATCCACTGACACTGCCAGGCACAGCCGTATTGTTCCTAGTGCCTTTCTATCAAGAATCTCACATTCTTCATCTTTCATATTTGTCAACTTCTTTACTGTTCAACGCAATGGTAAGAAAATATCCTTTTGATATAGATAGTCCTCCATTTGTATCTTCCATAGCTGGTAGTTTTGGCTATTAAACTTCTTGATGCTAAACTTTCCTTCTTCCATCATTACTCCCACTCAAACCAAGAACCCTCCTTTCGAGTTTATTAGTCAAATAAATGTATAGCTCTGATGCTAGTTGTTAGGAATAGAATCATCAAGCAATATATAATAAAATGAATGTAGAAATAAAATATAAAAACACAGAGACACAAATAAATATATGTGGTTTACCCAACATGGGCTATGTCCATAGAGAAACAACCAGTCCTTAATTTATTCCATCCATAAAAATGAAGGTATACAACCTACATGACATTCACTGCAACTTCCTCTTTTCTCTCTCACAGTCTCTTCTCACAATACACAACCATAATATAATGCCCTTGCATAAAGAGGGTTTCCTTCTAGGGAAAAATTGCCAGCATAACCTCTACTATTAGATTTGTGACCCAATGATGAACAATCTAGATTTCTATGAAATTATAACATTTTCCAATTTAAATATGCATGAAAAATTTGGCTTCAGGGGCACTATTGTCGAACCCCTGTAGAGGGGATAAAACCCCTACACTCCCCGTAGAATGAAATGGACTCCAAATGTGGCTGCGAAAACACCCAAAATATTAGACATTTAACAAGATCATGCTCCATTACCAATAGTGTGTAATTGGTACACCGAGATAGCATGTAAATAAAAGTAATTAGTAATTTCTTGAGAAGAGAGTATATGATTTTGTTGATGATAAAATAGATGGATCTACTATTAGGTTTTGTCTTCCATAGATGTAAAAATAGAAGAATAGAAAAAATGCATCACTTTGATTTGTTCATTAAAGGATACCATCTTTCTATTTTGAAGCCTATCTGTCTAAAGGGGATCAATATCCTTTTTTTGTTCACTAGAATTAGGGGTGCAAAAGTTGCTTTGCATTGTTTGGGTATACCACTCAATTATGTTGTATTTGCATTAAATTGTAAAAAGAAAAAATCTTATCCTCAAAAGTTGGGTAGGAAAAACACATCAAAAGAGTAAATTGATTGAGGTGGAAGATTTGTAGGCCCATATGGACATTTTTTTTTAAAGATAATGCGCTAGTAAACTTTTAACGTGACTGGCGACGCTGGTACGACACGCCCTCCGGCTCCACGTGAATGCTTTTGCCTGGAGCAATGAACCGGTGAGGCCACAACATGGGGGACCTCATCCCCTAGCAAGAACACTTCAAACCCGTGAGCTCGTTGGTCCAGCGAAGGCGTAAAGCCTTGCAAGCTCATTGGCCCAGTGGGGGTTTGAACTCTGGTGGCCGCCACTACAATCGAGCGACTTAACCATCGAACCACGCCATCATCGGCAAGGCCCATATGGACATTATTTTTATTATATGGAGCAAATTTATTTGTACAATCAACATGGGACTAATTAGAGGCTTGGATTTTTCTAATTACAATCCTAGGTTTATTAGTTTGATTAGTCATGTTAGCCATGGTTTCATTTTGCAAGGATTGAATGAAAGCCTAGAGCATGGAAAAAAATCAAATTTCATAAAAGAACGCATGTAGATTTAGAAAATGATTACTATGAAACCTATCACAAGAAACCATTTCAGAAGATAAAGCTCAAATAAAGTATGTCTTTTTAAGATTTAGTTAATATAAGCTATAAATATGTGAATAAGATGGATAAATTGGTATCAAATCTAGAGATAAAACCCATCACAAGAAACCATTTAAGAAGATAAAGCTCAAAGAAAGTATGTCTTCATAATGTTTGTCTATGGAAAATAAAGATATAATTTTTCATTTACCATAGTATGTTAAAGGATTGGTTGGATTTGGAGTTCCAGATCACCTTTTGGGTCAGTAGTGGAAGTTTCAAGAGTTTGAGAAAGGCCTACCATACTTTTACTTTGAATATGTGTATCGTATGTCAAAGGGTAACTAAAATCTATGGATTGAAAGTAATTTTCAGTTTCAAGTAGAAAACATGGCTACATGCATAACCTTCATATGAATAATTATTTTAAGATTTACTATTAGGTTGTGTCTTTATAATTTAATCTTCATGAATGTTTTAATTTGAAACTTTGTTAAGAGTTTATGAGATAAAATTATTGCATTATATCAAACTAAGTGTCTTGTAAATAAGTTTTTTTAAAAGAAATTTGTGTCTTTAAAGATGCATGAAGGAGACGACACTAAGCTTAACTACATAAACATAGTGGAAAAAAGTGTTATGTTGTGTGATAGACTTGGTATTAAGCATTATTTCCATTTGTTGGACTTTCGAGTTAGTTTCTGCAAATTTCCATTTTTGAGCCACTTCAATAAGCGACATTGTTTCCAATTGTATTGGCCATGCCATGTATGAATGAATGAAGCTTGGAGATGGGATGTTGCTATTGTTAGAGACAACAACACTTTAGTGTGAAATGGGTACACTAAAGAGGTCTTAAAGGTGAATTATTAGGTCCTTAAGCAAATGATGTGTTTCACTAATATATTAAGGTTTACTTTTAGTGGTGGGTCTCTTATTTAGAAGGGTTTTCCCAAGTATATATGTCATCTTATCTTCTCTATCTTCTTCACTTATTCTTCTATGTTTAATTAGGGTTACATGTGTTTTAGATCAACAAATTTTATTACTTTCCATTGCTCTTAAATAAGTATTGTAAAACCAACATTTGGTATCAAATCTTTGATTGGATTGATCCTATGAAGGAAGAGATACATTTCTTATGTTTGTTTTTATTTTTGTTGTGGGATAATTCATGTGGATTTGAAATAATATTTGAAAATCAAAAGTCATGGCCAACACTTTGACAATTGAGATTGAGAAGTCTAGTAGGTAAAACTTTGAGTTGTGGAAATTGAAGGTTGAAGGTTGAAGATCTTTTAATGGAGATAGATTAGTGGATCATAATAATTGTTGCACTCAATTTTCTACCATCAACAATGGATCAAGATGAATGGGATAAGTTGGATAGAAGATATAGATCTACTATTTAGTTGTGTCTTTAAAATTCATTCTTAATGAATGTTTTAGTTCAAAACATTGCTAAGTGTTTATGAGATAAAATTATTCCATTAAATCAAACTAAATGTCTTGTAAATAAGTTATTTTTGAAAAGAAATTTGTATTCTTTAAAGATACATGAAGGATACTTTGTAGCCAAACATTTAAATTATTTTCATCTAGCAGTGAGTTAATTGGCTTCCATAGATGTAAAAATGGAAGAAGAGGAAAAATGAATCACTTTGATTTGTCCATTATAGGATATCATCTTTTTGTTTTGAATCTTGTCTATATAAAGGGGATCAATATCCTTTCTTTGTTGTCTAGAACTGGGGGTGTAGAATCTACTTTGTATCGTTTGGGTATACCACTCAGTTATATTATATCTACAAAAAATTGTAAAGAAAACAAGCTTATCCTCAAAAGTTGGGAGGAAAAACACATAAAAAAAGTAAATTGATTAAGGTGAAAGATGTGTATATTTTGGCAAAATAAAGACTTGATGAAATGATTAATTCAATTTGAGGTTTTGATATGATAATAGGTGGAAGCCCCTATAATAATCTAACAAGAAACAACAAGAATGTAAGGGGTAGAGGGGAAGCATTCCATTATTTTATATGAGTTTTCATGGATTGTGAATTATGTAAGGCATGCAATGCATTCAAGTGTAACTTAATATAATAATGAAACAAGATTATCCTCAAAAGTTGGGTGGAAAAACACATAAAAAGGGTAAATTGATTGAGGTGAAAGATGTGCAGATTTTGAAAAAAGAAAGACTTGATGAAATGATTAATTTAATTGGAGGTTTTGTTATGATAATAGGTGGAGGCTCCTATAATAACATGACAAGCAACAACATAAACCTAAGGGATGGGCTAGAGGAGAAGCATTCTCCATGACTTTGATACTTAAGATTTACACGTGTTGAACCTCACAAATATTGTTTACCTCTTTACAATACCACCAATTTTCCTTCATCTACCAACCCATCCTCTTTAAAATGTATTGATTTCTTGGGTACTAATGGATCTTATTTTAAAATTACTCCTACCACTATAGGTCAATGTCAATTTAATATCACAAATTTCAATATTCTTGCATTACATGTTTTTGATTAAAAGTAAAATAGAGGATTTGAAAGGGTCTCTTCTCTTTTAATAGTCAAGAACAAAAAACAACAGTGTAATATGATTTATTTTTCTTTCCATGATATTTCATTGACCTAAACATATTATTTTTGGATCTTCAAGCCCATCATGTTCCACGTTACCATTACCACATTAATAATTACCCATATATATTTTCACTACCCTATAGTTATATGATGTTCATGATCAGGTCCATGTGGGCTTGGTTCCCTCTCTTTGTAACTTGACATTTTTATTTTCAATCTAAAATTTCATCAAACTAAATTATCTATATAAATAATTAAAAAAACATTTAAATCTAGAAGGTACCTAAATTGAAAAGAATAAAAAATTCCCCTATTTTTTTAATTAAATTCTCAAAATCAACTTAATTTAAAAGATACTAAAAATAATCATTACTATCAAATTATAAAACCATAAAAATATCTAATCCCAAAAGGTTGCTTTTGAGGGGCTTTATGGGTTGAAGAACTACCCTTCACCTTTAGGGGGTAAAAAATGTAAAGGCAGTCTGGAAGAACAACCTCCTCTAGGGAAGGGTGGAAAAAACAAAATCAAGAAAGGTGATGGTGGTGAGAATACTGTAGAGCCATCTGTGGATAAGGGAAATGTCAAGCCCCATGAGTAGGGGGAGGATGTTATTTCTAAGGTTAAGAAGGTTGCTGAGGGTAAAGGAAGTATTGTTAGGAGACCCAGTATCTGAAGGTCTAGCAAACTGGCCAGGGGGAAAACCCTTATTTTGAAAATTGTGGATTATTCCTCTACCTCGGACCATGAGGACCCTGAGGATGAAATTAAAATTAAAGTGGTTAAGTCAACTCCGGAGAAGGAGTAGGAGGGATCTAATCACTTTAAGTCTTTAAACAACTCTTTCTATGACACTAACCAGGAAGAAGTGGAGATCCTTGAAACCCCTGAGAAAGAGGTAAACAGTGCTAGGGATGGTGATACCAGCATTCAGCTTCAGCAGGAGTTGGTTGATGTCAAGGGGAGACTTCTCTCTGTGGAGACTAAGGTTAAGTTTCTAGCTTCTGTGTGCTTGAAGGTGATCCACCGGGCAGCAACGACATTAACTATTCTGCAAGATGATCATCACAGCCAGGATGACAAAGATGGGAAGACTGCGGGTAAGGAGGAACTTCTAGAGTTCCTTAAAGAAAACTAGAATGATCTGCTCAAATAGTTCTTGGTTTTGTTGTTGTTTCTGGTTTTGGTTCTCTTATAGTTATGTTTTTTTATATTAGACTGGTTCTTGTATAGTGATGTTATGTCTATCTGTTGTTAATTAGCAGTTTTTGTGTTGTTCATGGTTGCTGGCCTGTTTTGTTGCCTATGGGGCTTTTTGTTATAGGGTTTGCACCCTCTTTGGCAGCTTACTAATATCAAAAACATCAATCTTATTTTTTGGGGTTGGTAAATTAATATAATTTAAAATATTTAATCAAAAATATTTTATATAAATTAAACATATAAATAAATAAATAACATATAAACATAAATACTCCTACAATGCATCTTCAGGATAGTAGGTTGATCCTATCAAATCATAAGTTTTTTTCTTCCACACTGACTCCAATACTCAGAAAAAAATTTGTCAGTTCTTGGGCTTCAAATTGGGAGAACTTCTCTCCCAACATCTTGGGATTCCTTTGTTTTCTAGAACCAACAAAAAAGATTTTTGGTACAAGGTGTTAGATTCGATCAGGAACAAAATTTCCACTTGAAAAAATAGATGGCTAACTTTCTCTGGTAAGCTCACTATGATTAAAGTTGTCTTATCTGACATTCATGTTTACATAGTGTCAGTGTTGAATATGCCAAAGGGAATTATTGCATATTTCCAAAAAATGTAAGAAATTTCCTGTGGAGACGAAATCAGGATTCTAAGGAAAAGAAATTTGTCTCTTTAATTTCTTTAGACAAAGTTTTCAAGCCTAAGATAAATGGTGGAACTAGAATTCAGAACTTAGAGGCTCAAAATTTAGCCCTAGGGGCAAAATTGGCTTGGCAAATGTTTGAAAAAACAAATCAAATATGGTGTAAAATAATGCAAACCAAGTACCTTGACTCTCAGGAGCTGGAAAGAATCTTCATGGTGGCTAATCCACCTATTGGTTCAAAAATTTGGAACTTCATTGTGAAATGTAGAGAAGTTATTCTCCCTTTTCTCTCCTGGGAAATTCATAATGGTGAGAAATCTCTCTTTTGGGAAGACTCTTGGAATGGATACACTAAGTTGGATTCATTTCCTGTGATGCAACAAGCAAAGGATTATCTCTGCCTAAATTGGGGTACTCATGTGAAAGATTATTTAGTTTTACATGATGATCAGACTGGGATCTTCAAAAAATCTATCCTTTGGAAAGATTTTTCAAATCTAAATTTCCCTCAAAATCAGAAAGCAGTTCTTTTAAAAGTATTAAGGAATAGAAAAATCTTCCTCTCTTCTAAAACAGACAACATGTTCTGGTGCCCATCCAAATTAGGTTCTTACTCGGTAAAATAAGGTTATCTTTCTTTGGTTTCTTCTTCTGATAAAGGTGCAGATTGACCTTCTAATTTATGTTGGGGCAAGGCATGTCTGCCAAAAGCAAGAGCCTTTTCTTGGTTGGCCTTGAAAAACAAGATTCTCACTAGTGATCATTTGGTAAAACTAGGCCTGGCTGATCCTTTCAAATGTCTCTTGTGTGGACTAGATTTTGAATCTATTAATCATCTTTTTCTCCTCTATCATTTTGCTTTGGATTGTTGGAATTGGTTCTTTAAGAAAGTAAATTGGTTGGCTCCAATACCAAACACTCTTTTGATTTTGTTTTGAAGTTCACCCACCCTCTTCAGAAAATCCTTATTCTCCTCCATTTGGGATGTGGCTCCTTCTTTTATCACTTGGAATATTTGACTTGAAAGAAACAAAAGGATTTTTAGAAAAGAAATTTTATCTTGGGAAAAAATGATTTCTAAAATAGAAATCTCCATTTTAGAACTAGTCATGTCACAGGTGTATGGAAATTCGGGCGCAGACTTTACAGTTTGGGATGATGCTATGCTGAAAGAATGGAAATACCTTCATGTAATAACATTTGGTTGCCTTGGTTCCAAATCCTCTTCTTCCTCTATTGATAGGAAAAATGTTCATTGGATCCCCCAGCCCTATGGTTGGATTAAAACTAATGTTGATGGGGCTTCTAAGGAGAAACCAGGAAAGTTTGGGATTGGTTGTGTGGTCAGAAATCATAGTGGAAATCTTCTATGTGCCAAAGTTGCTGGGGTGGTTGATGGGACAAATAATGTTGCTAAAGCTCAAGCCTTTCTCTTAGGAATCCATACAACAATAAGTTTAGGAATTAAATTTCTAATTCTAGAAGGTGATTCCCAAGTTATTGTTCATGTTTTTCAAAAAAATCTATGGATAATTGGAAACTAAGTTATATTCTAAATGAAGCATGGTGCCTTCTATCTCATTTTGAAGGTTTTCTTTGCACACATACTCTAAGAGAGGGAAACAGAGCATCGAACATCCTAGAAAATTTTGCATGTCTTCTAAAAGGGGAGGATTCATTGGAAATCAATCAAAATAATATTGACCAATTTCTGGATTTTGCGAAGACCATCAAAGGGGAGATGACTGTGGGATCCTAACGACTTGCTTTTTCTAACGGTTTGTTTTGTTTGATAGGTTAACTTTTTGAATTTTGGGCCCTTTGCATTGTCGCACTTTCTGCCACCTTCCAAGTGGCACTGCATTCTCAGTCTCGTACATGTTTTGTTCCTGTGGACACATTCATTTCTGGGTACGATATATGGTGTGATTGGATCTTTTCACTCTCTACAAGATCACATTTGCCTCTCAATTATGGCTTCACCCACTCGAAGGAATCTTGATCATTACTCTGGTTTGTGTGGGCCTCTTTTTATTCAATTGACAATGGTGGCCTCTTTGCCATTCTTCCCTTGTTGCAGTTTTATTGCCTTCACCTTCTGCAGATTCTTTACTATGTCTCTCATTCCATGAAATGGGTGACTCTTTCTCCTGATTCAGCACTAGGAATAACCCCTACATGGCAATATCAGCTTAGAATTAATGGCAAGGGCATTTAAATTATATGATGAAGAGGTCAAAGTTGCGCTAATGGAGGTTTGTGACAAAGAATTCCTCTATCAATCCAGGGTAAGCTTTGCCTCTCATTTGGTTTCCCACTTTTTGTCCAATGCTATGAACATATTCCAGAATGTAGACATGGTTAAACATTTATCCGCCCTTTATGTTCATGACTATCTAATTCCAGAGGCTAAATTGTTTGAGGCTTTCACCAATTATAATTTTCATGATGGGTCAGCTTTAATTGGAGGATTATTCCTTTGGGATGATCTAATTAAAAAACCCAGCTTCAACTATGTGTTCCAATCAATGGTTTCTAGTCTGTAAACAGATAATAGAGAGTTGTTTAAAAATTCTCTTCAATCTCACAAATCTGCTTTTGGCCGCTCTATGCGTGAGAAGATGGAAGATGTCTTCAATGCCTAGAGTTTTCTAACACACTTTCATCCACCGGCGGCCCCTTTTGTCGATGAAAATGAACTAGTCATGGCGGAGGATAACCCTTTTGTTCTTCATGGGTTTCGAGTTGCAAACCTTAATATGGGAAATGCTTAATTTTCTCATATTGAGGGTTTTTGGTTTTTGTTCTTCATTGATGTATATCTAGCCTTATGGGCTTTTTTGTCATCTGCTTTGGATCTAGCTATTCAAATCTTGGCCAAAAGGGCCTTTTTTGTAATATGTAAATAATTTACTATTTTAATATAATATATTATGATGCTATGCATCCTTAATGATCAAAAAAAAAAAAATTATAATCTATTATTGTATTAGAAATATATAGTAATTTATATTATATAAAATATTGTATACAATAATAAATACAATACACTTATATATTCTATATATAAAATAAATAATATTAAGTAATAAATATATATAAATTTTAAAAGTATACTTAGAGATACGATCAGGTATATTTTTATTTCTAATTCTAAAAGTATACACAATGTAAAAATTTTGAAATCCTCACCCCAATGATAAGTAAACAACCATTTAAATTGAAAGACAAATTTTTAAAATTTGTAAACTTTAATGTTATACATTTTTCATTTCTTTTTGCCATGTTTTTACTCAAATAAAATTGAATTTTTAAATATTGCCTCTTGACTTAATTATTGAATGTAGAAACATGTGCAATGTAAATGACGAGTCATTAAATTTCTTCATTAAATATTGATTATACTCTAAAACTATTAATTATATTCCTCATCACTACTTAGCATGGACACCTAATTACCATCCTTATATATGGAAATAAATTTGATTGGAAAAATAATAGAAAGAATGCTAATGAAACTACTCTAATAATAATATTAAAAGGACTCATGCATGTCTATCCTCATAAGAACATAATAAATCAAGGGTAATCTAGATGTGGGTGCAACAAACACTGGAAATATGGGGTAACCTAGGCAGACTTCCCTCAGAAATATTTTCAGTCACCAAAAATATGTAAGGTAGTGATGGAAATATGAAATGGGTGAGACAACAAACTTATCGTTGTTAAACCATGGATTTGAAAGTGATATTCATTTTGCATAGGGATAAGAAATTAAAGTTATGCAAGAAATAAAATGGAAGCAAAGTGTGCAATTGGTATGCAAGGATTGTGTGGATTGAAAAGTAAAAAGTGGTTTCTTTACAAATGCCCAACAAACATCCATCAATCTCCCTATTTATCATTGCATATTTGTTGGAGGTCCATTAAGGTCTACTCTAGGTACAAGTCTATTTTAAATTAGTCTCTCTATATCTCTCTATCAATGTCCCTCTCTCTCTCTCTATTCAATCCTCTTTATTTCTCTCACTTTTATCTCTTCCTCTCTACCTTCTCTCTCTCTCTCTCACTCTATCTCTCTTTCTTTATTTTTGTTAAAGTGTCATTTCATGAGGCTCCAATAGAGCTCGATGATTTGGACCAACCCATACCAAGCTCTACTTTTTACATTGTACAAGTACCATAGCCAAATCTATAATGTAGGTTTTTCCATTAGAATGCTTGACCATAGGCCCAAGTCTATCATAGAACAGAACACTTTTTGCCACTATGTTTATGCAGTTAAGGCTAGTTTGTAATCCCATTATAGTCAATGATTTTCTATTTTAGGAAATGTATCTTTAATTGTCATGGGTGGTAAAGGTAAAATCTAAAAATAATTATTCATAGTAAGGTTACGCATGTAGCCATGTTTTGTAGTTGGAACTAAAAAGTACTTTGAATCCACAAATTTTAGTTCAACATCATACATAAATAAGGATATGGTTTTCCCATACACCCTTTGTCATATTATACACATATTCAAAATAATTGTGTGGTAAATAAAAAATTATATCTTTATTTTTTGTAGACAAACCTTTGGAAGACATACTTTCTTTGATCTTTATCTTCTGAAATGGTTTCTTATGATGGGTTTCATAGTAATCCTTTACTAAATCTAAGTACTTCCTTTTATGAAATTTGATTTTCTATATCCTCGAGGCATTCACTCAATCCTTGTAAAAGGAAACCATAGTTAGCATAACTAATCAAACTAATAACCTAGGGTTGTAATTGGAAAAATCGAAGCTTGCAATTAGTCCCATGTTGATTGTGCAAACAAATTTGCTCTATATAATCCAAATAATGTCCATAAATTTGAATACTTGTTTTTGCTAACCTCTTCAATTTGGGAGCACCTATGTTTAACTTGAATTCTCTTGCACAATAAGCATGATCATCACTACATCACATCTAATTTTCATCTAATCCACCATCATGTATCCCCTTGTGGGCAATTGAGAGTTCAAGTAGATTAAAATTAAAATTTAGAAATATTATAAGTTTAGGTTCAAAAAGTCTAATTGTCTAAAAATATCAAATTTCTAGGAAAAAACTATTGATTTGGTTAAATTTGCAAATGATATGGAATGATCCCAAGCTCATAAAAATGGCATGCATTCTATGACATAGGAGCTCATTGTGTTTGATCCCACTTTGGTTAGCTCTTCTAAAAGGAGCACAATTCTCAGTTGAAAAAATGACTCATCATTTAAGGGAGGAACCTCTTGTAGAAGAAGAATAAATACCTTCATGGAAGAAAAAACATGTTTTAAAAAAAGATATTAACATCCCAAATCATTTCACCATTATAGTGGATGCCAGCTGGGCAATGCTTATCTCCCATGGCAAGTTGAGGTGGCCGATTAAGGACATCCTAATGAAGACCAATTGTACTGATACCTTTTACAATATGTTGGTTTCTCGTGGCAAGATGAGGTGGATGACTAATGTTGACAGGAGTTTCAAAGGAAAGATTTCGAAGCATGGGAAAGACACGCAGAGAGTGAGAAAGGCGGCAGCGTTTCTGAGTAATGATTACTCAAGGACTCCAACCAATTTCATCATTTATTTCACTCCTATTGTCAGTGAAGATAATTCTTGTAAGAGACACATTGAAGAGAGCCATCGTCAATTTGAGAAGTTTAGTGTTTTTTTGCTCTATGGCTTTGAAGAAAATTTGATCATGGCGGGGGATAGAATCTGAATTGAACCCATCTCTTGTGGTGAATTTAAGGATAATGCCTTAGTGTGGTATTACTGTAAAGAAGGAGGCATTATCCCTTTCTTGGAATGTCTTAATGGCCATGACAAAAATCTGTCTATGTAGTGTGCCCTTTCATGGATAATTGTAGAGTCAAAATTGGCAATGTTGGGTTTGAGATTTCTAAGGAGGTTATTGTGATGGCTACTAGTCTTTCCACTAAAGGCACGAAGTTATTGTGGCATTACTGTAAAGAAGGAGGCATTATCCCTTTCTTGGAATGTCTTAATGGCCATGACAAAAATCTGTCTATGTAGTGTGCCCTTTCATGGATAATTGTAGAGTCAAAATTGGCAATGTTGGGTTTGAGATTTCTAAGGAGGTTATTGTGATGGCTACTGGTCTTTCCACTAAAGGCACGAAGTTGAAGAGAAATGCTAAGGTTGAGGACCACCAAAATTAGACTTTGTTTCTTGGAGCTGGGGAGGAGCTGGTTCCTTATCAAGGAGGGTTTGATTGTGCTAAGCTTCCAGAGCCATGGGATGTTATGTGTTACCTGCTAATGAAGTATTTCACTTTGGAGGGTCACTTTACCAAGTTTTACAACTATCACCTTCCCCTCAACCATTTTAGGAGAAATGCTCTTATTAGCTTTCCTTTCTATCTGATGTCTTCGTTGGAACATTCTATTCACCATGTGAATGCTAAGCATGATATGAAACTCTCAAAGCAGCCTATACCCCTCCACCAAGGCCTTATCCATCGCCTATATAAATTTCATCTTGCCTTGTCTCCGCCAAAACCCATTCAACTCACCATTGTTGAGATCCCTGTGGATAACCCTCAATGACTGATACCACTTCTGAAAAACACACTAATTCTACCCCTACCACCCAGAAGCTAAAAGGGGTTTCCTTTTTTGAACCTCGAAAGAGACTGTTGCGAAGGAATTTCATACTCCTACTTCCAAAGGTAGTGTGAAATCGAATAAACGACTACTTAAGGATGTGGAGTCTACTGTAGAAATCACTGACTCAGGGGCGGATATGGGGGCCCATAAGAATCAGAAAAATGACAGCAAGGGACCATAGAAAAAGGTCAAAATTAATACGGCCAAAGCTAAAACTAAGGGTAACACTTCGGGGGTTAGAAGATTTGACAGAATTGTAGGCAAACCAGCCCCTAAGGCTAAATTGATTGAATACTCTGAAAATGACTCAGATAGGTCTACTCAGGAGAGAGATCCATCTAAAGGTAAAGACATTAAGGTGCAGGAGATTTTAGAAGAGACTGAAGGGGCTGAGGGAAAGGATATTCAAGATGAGGACATTGATGGTGGGGATTTTGTGCCTGGAGACCATACTCAAGATGGGGAGGGGATGTCTGTCAAGAAGGTGGAGGAGAAGATTGAGGAGGATGCTAAGGAGGAGGGTGATAACCAGGAGAATGAAATGTCTGCTCTCAAAAACTGTGTGGAATCCCTTGAGTAGAAACTTCTCTCCCTCAGACGCTTCATCAACAGAATACTTTATTGCTCAGCTATGGTTAATCTGTATTTTTTGCAGGACCAGGATACCCTTGATCATGGAGTGGATGATGAGAAGAATAAGGAGTTTGATGGAATTTATGAATTCTTAGCTAAAGGCTGGGAAGATGTTTAATCCTAGCTTTGTCTACTTGCTTTTTGTTTCTCTTTGTTGTCAGACTGCTACAATTTTCTATCTATTGTTTATTGGCTGTCAATGTTGTAGTTGTTGTTAGTGGCTCATTTTGCTTGTGAGCCTTTGTTTTCCTGTTCTAGGTTGTTTTGTAAGGGTTCAGCCCCTTGTTCTACTGCCTTATATTATCAAAAACATCCCAAAACATTAAATTTTATTTTTTTAAAATAGAAGAAAGATGTATGGACATAATATTGTATTAAAGAAAAAAATGAGTGACAAAATATAATGAGGAGCATATGACTTAAAGAGGGTCCCGTTTTATTTAAAATGAAAATGAAATGTGAAGAGGACATGAAGATTTGAAGAAGTCACTTTAATCTAAAAGGGGGCAATAAAACAAAGAATGATGCAAATACCTTTATAAAAAAATATTTCCTCCATGGCCTTGGATCGATTCCTCGAAGGGTGATTTTTTTATTTTCTATTTGCGCTCCCCTTCAACTCACCTCAGATCTTGCAATTTGATATGGTCTCCTGAGTTATTTATTTTTAACCATTTTCCATTTCCTTTTCATGTGAATCAAAAACATATAACATTAAAGTTTATAAGTTTTAAAAAAATTATTTCAAATTAAATTGTTTTTTTACTTATAATGGGATGAGGATTTCAAAATTTTCACATGGTGTATACTTTTAAATTTATATATATTTATTACTTAATATTATTTATTTTATATATAGTATAATATATAAGTGTATTGTATTTATTATTGTATAAATATATATAGTAAAACTCATGATTTTAGAGAAGGATAAAATATCATGTGATTAAATAATGTCTCATCATACACATTTTAGTTATAATATATAATTTTCTCATTCTAAAAATTAATTATAATTATATATTATAATTAATTATAATTATTATATATAATTAATATGATTTTTATTTCATTGCTTAATAATTAAGAATATTTATATATTATAAATATATAATATATATTAAAGTATCTGGCATGCTTAAATATTTACTTAATTTAAATTTAAAAATTAAAATAATAATATGATATAATAACTTCTACATATATCATATTATTATCTTAATATACATATATGGAATTGTTTAATGATTTTAAAATATAGTATTAGTTGGAATAATAAATTTAATTATATGTAGAATATTAAAGTTTATTAAAAGGAAGTTGTGTGTTATTTTTTATTTAGACCCCGCCATGTTACAAATATGATACTAGGGAAAAATTTATTTCAATTATTTAAGTCATACTAACTATTGAAAATAGTGACGTCCAAATTTAGCATGCAAACCCTAATAACCAAAGAATAAAAACCTTCGACAAAGAAAAGCAATGATGGTGAAGAGGCTTCACAGAAGCCCTAAATATGGTGGTGACATCTGGATCTCAACCTCCAATGACCGTGAAAATCTGGGAAAGGCTTACCAACCACACACTAAATAGGAATATGCTCACCTAAGTTATTTTCTTTAGATCATTTTCCCTTTCCTTTTCTTGTGAAAAATAAATAAATCCCAAGGTATCTGGTGGGGGACATTTAAATGACATGAGACTTCTTCTGACATGATTTTTTTCTCAATGTGAGAACAACCAATGAGTTTAGAAAATTTCCTGACAAAATAGCAAGTGTAAAACAATGGTGAAAGCAGCAACAGATTTATGAATGGGCCAGATTATTTCAACCATCGGTCCACTTATGTGCTTATTTTTTAGCCATTGATCTAGTGATCAAGGTTGTCCCTTTCATTTAGGGAAATCCTTCAGCATAATAAGGCATAACCTGAAAGAATAAACCCTAATTTATTTTTTCTTATGCGTTGATATGGCATGAGTAGAAAGGCATGACAACCATGGCAATAGGAAGTTGGACTATGGGAATGACTAATGATAAGGCAGTGGGAGGGAGCTGATTTGAAAGGTACACAACACATTCTAATGAGTTTTGGGGTCTCTCTTTTGTTGGTTAGTGACAGGGAGATGATATAAATCTATTTTTTCTTGTGTGTTTAATGCAGGAGCATCACTCTCCATCTAATTTTGGTTTTTGAATTTCTGTTTGGTTTTGGGTTTTCTGCTCTATTTCGGTGGTTTGAGTGTTGTTGGTGTATCTTCCTATCGCATTTGGGTCAGGAGCTTTATGTGTTATGGAAAATGATTGTTGAGTCGAATTCAATTATAGACACTATGGTGTCGATGTGGATGATTTCCCATCATCAGATCGAATGCTTTGGAAAATAATTTTGGTTGTATTAATGACAACTATGAATTGGGAAACCATTCCTCTGGGAGTTATGCAGCATGACAATCGAATATGCAGAATTCAAAAACTGTTAGAAAGAAATGGCTATGAAGGAAGTTCTGGAAGAGAAACTGTCAATGAATAAGGCAGGTTCCTGTCACCACATGGAAAGGAGAATAAACAATTATAAATAATGATTGGTTGCTCATCGACGGTTACTAGAAGGGCAGTTTCTATTGTAGAAGTTCAGGAGCCACTAGAAATCATCATTGTCAAAACTGACGAATCAAGAGGTCGCGGGGCATCGAACAGTCGAAAGAGCCGAAGAAAGGAACTGCTAATGTGAAAGAAGTAGCTAATAACAAAACAAAAGAAGAAGACAAAGAGATTGGGGGCGATGGTTAAGAAGGAAAAAGATCGTTAAAAAGATAATAGCTGGCAATGGGAGGACAAAAAATGGTCAAGGAAGAAGACATGCAAAAGATTCGATGGTAGATGGGAGGCAAATCATGGAGGAAGAGTCTAGAAGGGAGGCCAAAGAATTTAAAGAGGATTAATATGATGGGCAGGCTAACAGTTTGATAGGTGAGAGAAGGTCCTATGTGTAGAGGGGGCCGAGTATAAACCAAAAGAGAGACCGTAAAAATTAGAGAAGGCAAAAAGGCTAAAAAGAAAAGGAAGAGGCCGTAGGTCAAATAACACTGAGGCATTTAATACAGCAGGCCGAGTCTTGGAAGAGGTCGATGGTGGGAGTGTGTAGGGGAGAGAGACAGAAGGACGAGAGGAGATAACAGCAGATAGTGAGTCATTGTTTTAGTTTGTACATAGGTTGTTTGTGCAGGCCAATATTTAGATGTATGGTCATGTTAGGATAATTGTATAGAACAGTGTGATGTCATGTTTTCATTCTGTATTTGTGATTTCAACATTAATAAGAATCTTAATATCTCTATTCCATTCATTTGGTATTGAGTGTCAAGATTGTGAGGAATACATCTTAGCTCTGTCATTGGTTTGAATCTCCGATGATGTTTGATGACAGTATGAATATTTAGTTCCTGTCATGTTTGTATTTGAACATTGTGAGGAGAATATCTTGAATTCCTTTCATTATTCTGCATGTCTCTTAGATTGAGTTTCCTATAAATGGATTTGGGTGTTGTGCCTGGCAAGATAGCCATAAGGGAGAATCGGAGCATGTGCATGAGTTCTTTAACTTGTGCCATCAGATTGATATCAGAGCAAGGTTGGTTCTATGTGCTGAGTAGATCACCGAAGTGAGGCAACCTAGCAAAGGAAGGAGAATATTAATGGGTTGTGGAAGAAACCTAGAGTCCCAAAAGATCTGGGTAGTGAGCACTATGTGTGTTCTTGATTTTGATGGGTGTTGTATATGAGTGTTGCAGTCTAATGTATGTTGTAGTTTGATTGATAGAGGAAGAAGATCACTAGCATGGTGAAAGGTATGCTGAAGAGTGAGGTACGAGAAAGTTGATAGAGTTGTGAAAGAGGTGATAGTCATAGACATGAATGCATTTGTTGTTGCAGGCATGAGAAAGGGCTTGTAACTGCTATCCTCTAGCAAAGATAAACTGGGTAGAAGGTGTATGACTTCCTCCACTAAGAAAGAGTGGGTAGAGGGGGTTTTGAGAGATACATCTTCCACAATCTTCTTAGGTAGAGGGTAGTTGTGGAAGGTAAGAGATTTTGTTGCAGTAGTGAGAGGATGGGTATTAGTGTAAGAAGACCCGTCATAATCCCATTTTGGGAAAGATATTGGGATGAAGTGGAAAGCAGAAAATACTGAGAGGGATTGGAAGAGATTGCAAGAAGAATGGAAACTTTGGAAAAGATTTATTTTCCTAACAAGGTTGTCGTTGCAGAAAAAGGACAAGAAGAGAAGAGGAAAATCCTCATTAGAGACAACAAGGAAAAGAGAAAAGAGAAAGTGCAACAAAGAACACTAGAAAAAGAAGAAAAGAAAGTGTCTATGGAAGAGGCACCTGAAGAGACATTCTAGTCTCTTGATTCATTTGCTATTGATTTGTTTGAAAGTGTGGATGCAGGTATGAAGAAGACTAAGAATAAGCCTTTGGAGGCAAAATAAGAAAGGGCAAGAAAAAATCCCGTAGATGAAGAGGAAGTTAAGAAGGAAAGAGGACAAGTTGCAGCAAAAGACAAAAGAAGACCATTTGTAGTTGCGGTGCAATACAAGGAACTTGAAGATGGAAAGAGGGCTGATAAAGAAAAGAAGAAATCCTGTAAAGAGAAATAGGTGGCAAGACATGAAACCAAGGATATAAGAAAATTGGGACAACAGAACAATGAGGAGGTAAAAGTAAGTTTTGGTAGCGATTTTCTTTGCGCAAGTGAAAATAGAAATGTAAACCTCCAAGTTAAAAATGAGAAGAATAAAATAGTGGATCATGGGTATATAATACCATATTGGCAAAAGAAATTAGTTGTAGATGTGCAGCAAAGATAAGGAGTGGTTTGTGCTAACCTGTGTGACAGCAAAATAGAATCAATGATTGAAGATATAATAGAGATTCAGAGAAGACAAGAAGATAGGCCAAGTGCAGAGGCAGCAAGGCATTCATTTAGGAAGATAAAGAGCCTAGAATGGGTAGAGAAGCATGGGACAGCAATAGGAGAAGATGGTGATAAGAAGACAATACAAGAGAAGAGGAAAATTGTCGATGAGGACAAGCCCAATGAAGAAGAGCACATGATAAAACCCTTAGAAGACAATAGAAAAGAGACTAATACCCCAGTGCATATTGAAGAGTCTAAGAAAGAGAAACATGGTACATGTAAGGTAAGAGTTAGACAAACTCCTTTGTATGATGATGATGTTGATGCTTTAAATCAAATTTTTGAATATGAGATGAAAATGTGGAGGTTGGTAGATGATATAGATAGGAAAAGAAGTAAATATTAGAAGAGAGAGGATAATAAACAAAGGCAGATTAGAAATCTTAGAAAGAATAAATATGAATATGGCATGAACCATAGGAATGGAAAGAAAGAATGAACTATAGAAGCTTGGAGTAAGAGGAAATTAAAATGACAAAGTGGAAATGTTGATGAAGGATGTGTAATAGACATTGGGACAATAGAGAATAAAGAAGAAGAAGCTGAGGTAGCTGAGAATAAGGAAGGTAAAATTCATGATGGAAACAAGGTAGATATGGAACTAGAAGAAGGGACAACAAACAAGGATGTTATAGATGGTTTTTGGACTTCGTTTTATGAGTTTGAATCAGGAAGACAAAGGATGAATAATTGTGGAGGCCTGCATGAAAATAGGACAGCAAAGAAGGGTGAAGAAAAAGAGATAGTAGATGGTAATAAAGAGGTTGGTGCAGTAATGTAGGCAGAGGTAAACAAAAATGTCTTTTATAAGAATGTGGATTTTTATTTCTTTAGAGTTTTAATCAATGAAAAGTTTGAGAAAAAGTCTGAGATGATGCATGATATTGAGGTTTGTGATGAGAAAGAAATTGAAAATGAATTTTTGTTGTCTAATTGGGCTATAGGAAAAGAAGTATATGAAATAGTACGAGCAGATTTGTATAAGTTTGAATATGTTCTTGACAACCTGATGGGTGAAGTTGCAACGATTGAAGTAACAAATGCCAATTTATTTAATCATGGTATACTTGGATGGACTGTTTGGAGTCTGCATATGGAAACAAGTAATTTGATAAGGATCAAGTGTGATACTGAGCAGTAGTGTTGGCAAAATGTGTTGAACATTCCAGAAAGAGTATGGAAAAAGAGAAAGAGAAGGATGCAAGAAAATGAGTTTTGAAATAATGGCCCATGAGCAGGAGCTCATGATCTTTTGTGCCCTGGGAGTCTGATGCAGGGGCATCACTCTCCATCTAATTTTGGTTTTTGAATTTTTGTTTGGTTTTGGGTTTTATACTATATTTTGGTGCTTTGAGTGTTATTGGTGTATCTTCCTGTCGCATTTGAGTCAGGAGCTTTATGTGTTGTGGAAAATAATTGTTGAGTCAAATTTAGTTATAGACACTATGTTGTCGATGTGGATGATTGCTCATCATCAAATTGAATGTTTTGGAAAAGAATTTTGGTTGTATTAACGACGGTTATGAATTGGGAAACCATTCCTCTAGGAGTTAAGCAGCATGGCAGCCAAATATGGAGAATTCAAAAACTGTTAGAAAGAAATGGCTATGAAGGAAGTTATGGAAGAGAAACCATCAGAAAATAAGGTAGGTTCCTGTCACCACATGCAAAGGAGAATAAATAGTTATAAATAATGATTGGTTGCTCATCGATGGTTACTAGAAGGGCAGTTTCTATTGCAGAAGTTCAGGAGCCACTAGAAATCATCATTGTCGAAACTGATGAATCAAGAGGTCACAGGGCAATGAACAGTTGAAAGATCCAAAGAAAGGAACCACTAATGTGAAAGAAGCAACTGATAAAAAAACAAAAGTAGAAGATGAAGAGACTGGAAGCGATAGTTAAGAAGGAAAAAGATTGTTAAAGAGACAACAACTGGCAATGGGAGGACGAAAAACAACCAAGGAAGAAGGCATGCACAGATCATGGAGGAAGCGTCTAGAAGGGAGGTCGAAGAATTAGAAGAGGATTAATATGATGAGTAGGCCGATAGTTTGATAGGGGAGAGAAGGTCAAACGTGCAGAGGGGGCCGAGTATAAACCAAAATAGAGGCCGTAAAATCAAAGAAGGTAAAAAGGCCAAAAAGAAAAGGAAGAGGCCACAGGTCAAATAACACTGAGGTGTTTGATAGAGCAAGCCGAATCTTGGAAGAGGCCGATGATGGGAGTGAGCAGGGGAGAGAGACAGAAGGATGGGAGGAGATAACAGCAGATAGTGAGTCATTGTTTCAATTTGTAAACAGGCCATTTATGTAGGCCAATATTTAGATGTATGGTCATGTTAGGATAATTATATAGAATAGTGTGATGTTGTGTTTTCATTCTATATTTGTGATTTCAACATTAATAAGAATCTAAATATCTCTATTCTAGTCATTTGGTATTGAGTGTCAAGATTGTGAGGAATACATCTTAGCTCCTTTCATTAGTTTGAATCTCTAATGATGTTTGATGACAGTTTGAATATTTAGTTCCTGTCATGTTTGTATTTGAACATTGTGAGGAGAATATCTTGAATTCCTTTCATTATTCTACATGTCTCTTAGATTGAGTTTCTTGTAAATGGATTTGTGTGTTGTGCCTAGAAAGATAGCCATAAGGGAGAATCAGAGCATGTGCATGAGTTCTTTAACTTGTGCCATCAGTGTTGATATGGCATGGGTAGAAGGGCACAACGACCATGGCAATAGGGAAGTTGGACTATGGGAATGACCAATGATAAGGCAATGAGAGAGAGTGATTTCAAAGGTACACAACACATTCTAATGAGTTGTGGGGTCTCTCTTTTGTCGGTTAGTGAGAGGGAGATGATATAAATTAAAATAAAATCTAGAGCAGTGATGTGGTGCGGGGGGAGGTTTCTTCATTAGATGAGATCCAAGCCCAACCCTATGGGGTTCTCTGTGTGGGATGTAACTCCACATAGAGCCATCCCACATGATCAATTGGTTTGGATTTTATATTTTTTCTCTTTGTTTTTCTTTTTTTGTCATATTTGAGATTTTATAATAAAAAATTTATTCAAAAAGGATGATGAAAGCTAGGTTCCAAGGCCTATCTTGTCGACATGTTTTCAACATCCACTAAAGAGGGGGCCTGGAAATAAGGTATGGTCTTCCATCAACATGAAAAATAGAGGAATTTTCTAGATGTTTCTATTGCAATAGTCCTTGCACAAACAATATGTGAAAAGAAGGAACATTACCAAGAACATGATCTATTCAACAAATGCCTCAAAGAAAGAGGTCTCAAGGGACACCAAGATTGAAGGGAATGCTTAAAATGGGTTGTTATTTCATTCATATTTATTTATATTCATATTTCCATTATACATTTTTTTAATTTCCTAAATTTATTTTCTATTCTATTTTCATACGTAGTCTGGTTATTATTTAGTTGAGGTTTACTATGATAAATACACACCCTCAAAATGGTTGGGCTAAAATCAACATCAAAAGAAGTAGATGTAAACTCTTCAGCAACTAAGGGCCATTAATAAATATATATTTGTGTAAGAAAATGCATGTTTAAGATACATGAATAGATACCAATCTAAAATTGAATTTATTTATTTTATTTCTATAGAAATGAAGAACAACTCCTACCCATACATTTTTTATCTTATTACAAATACAATACTATGAGGATTATTTTTCACTTTAACAATAGATGTTAGCACAACTCTAAATCTTGTACCAATTATCTTGCAATATGAACAATACATTTACACTTTTAGTCATAAAATTTCCAAGGACAAGGTCTTCAAATCAATATCTTTATGTCAAATCTTTAACACCAAACCTACAAGTCTTCAATATGAGAAAAGATATGCCAAGGAGAGTGCCCACCTCCCAACGATAGGATTGCACAAGAAATCTATCCCCAAGCTAGGAGAACCATCTAGAACCCATCCCAACAAAATATACAACCCAAATATAACAACACAATAAAATCAAAAAGATACATATCTAGGGGTTTATTCTCAAACCCGTCTCATATTCACATGGGAGACATTTATCAAATAAATTCACATACACCCCAAAGATACAAAACACCACCAATTTATGAACACAACCTTCACCATTTCTCTTCAAAAGAATAAATTTCACACAAGATAAGGAGATACCCAATCACAACTATACAAGAACCAAATAAAATTAGGACTTATCTCTCTACATGAAGTTTGTAGAGATGAAGAACCTCCTTCTTTCTCAAAGACTCTATCTCCTATTTCTACCAAATCCCCATCCAAAATCTCCTTTTCTCCCATTCTTCTCCTCTTAGGTTCTCTCATTTCTCTTCCAATGCAAAATTATCCCTCTAAAATAAAACACCAATAAAATAAGTCAAAAATCCCCCTTCAAGTCTAAGGAGTACCATGTCACTCATCCTCACCTAATGAGAGAGTGACACTTGGCCTCCAACTCACCCACTTACGCTAACTCCTAAACCCTAAACAAGGTCACATGTTTCCCATGTGCTCACACATGTGAGAGACCTAGGGAAGAGGAGTGTACTTGTAAGCTCTTACTTAGAACTCATGTAGGGGTGCTCCCACATGTGTGAGGCATTGGGATGGGGGTGTACTTGATACAACCCCTCACCTAACCTAGCTAAAGAGATTAGAAAGTGACAAGTCAACATTCTATCTCCACACATATTATTTCACATCACATCCTTCCAAGGAGGTTTGGAAATGGTCAAATCTTACCCATAGGTCAAGATTAGTAGTCCAAAAGGTCCCCACCTCATTATAGGTACTTACTCTAGGGGTCTATTTTCACCCACCAACCAAGAAAAATGACTTTTTTACCCCATTTAAAATCCCTTATAAGTGCAAATATAAGTTTGAAACTTAAGGGGACTCCCATCCATTAATACATACCTAAAACACCCTAGCACATGATTCACCAAAAAATTGATCCAAAAATTAGAAACTATAAATTATTACAAGGAGAACCTTAGACACATTAAGCCATAACATTAATTAACTAGAAAATAGGGTCACAACTTAAAACTTCATCAAGCGAAACAATTCAATTTAAGGTTCTGACAATTCAACCATTCTCCCATTGATAATTTATTCTTGCACATTCATCACAACAGAAATATGTCTAATATATGCATAGTCAAAGCACCTTAATCATAAATAATCATACTCACTTCTAATTTCATTAGCATCAAAATTCACATTTCAACTAGCATTAATTCATATAGGTGATGTTCTACTTAATTCACCATAGCAATTGAATTATCATTTCAAGAATAATATAACCTTAAGAATTAAGTTTAACATCTCATTATTCCATCCAATTTTTCCTCGAATAATTACATATTATAAAGGTTACTACAAACAAGATACTAAATGTACACAACTTACCACATTCACTTACTTGAGTTTCACCTTTAGTAGAGTTAGCGTTGTTATCACTTGAATTCATTTGTGTTTAATTAGTTTTCAATCTCCTCAAGCCACTTCAATGATCCTAGTGGTCCTAACCCTACTCATGGGTGGTCTTCTCATCGAGGAACATAAGCACGTTAGCAATTTGTTAGAACAATATTACTATAATTATCATCCTTTACTTCCTATTTGAATCAAGATCATTTATTAAAGGAAGGTCATCTTAAAATTGAATTAAGTCACATGAGATTACAAATATAACCTTAGCTAAGTTTAGATAAACACCATTTTGAATCCGATAAAGTAGAACTTCTAGTATGAAATTTATGGTCTAGGGTTAGAGAGTTGGAAGGTCCAATACTTAATCATTAGAAATAACATCATTAGAGTGTAAAGAATACAATGGGGTTACAAGATTAAATGGTCTCTCATTAGAGAAACTATGATATAATAATCAATCATTATCAATACCACACATTACAACATGGTGTCTAGAGACAGAGTTATCCAAAAAGGTTCACCAAGGTCGATGATACTAACACCATACTAGCTCTAGAGTTGCAAATTTTATCAAACAATTTGAATAATTAGAATATTAGGGCCCACAAAAAGGGATAAGGATGCCACAATAGCCATAGATAAGGCTGGGCCTTACATGAATTTTGAGGAGTTGATTGATTGGATAAATGATCTAGAAGAATACTTTGAATATGAGGAGGTTATAGATCCTACAAATGTTAGGTTCACTAAGACTAAACTAAAAGGGTATAGTATTGTTTGGTGGAAAGAAGTACAATTAGAAAGAAAAAGAAGGTGAAAAGAAATGATAACTAAAGGCAATAGGATGGTGGTAAAGTTGAAGAATCAATTCATGCATTTGACTATGAGTTAGAATAATTGAAGAGGTTAAAAAATCTAAGATAGAAGGAGAAGACAATGAAAGAATATATTGAAGAATTCTACAAGATTATCATTAGGAGTATACATAGTGGAGCAAGTAAAGAAAAGGTTGCAAGATACATTAGTAGATTAAGAGGAAGTGTTTAGAAAGAACTAAACTTGGTGAGATTAAATATAGTAAAAGAAGTATATCAATTTGCACTAAAGGTAGAAGAGAAATTGAACAAGAGATTTGAGAGCAAATAGAATTGACAAAGAGAAAGAGGAGGAAGATTCTAGAGAAGTAGATCTCAATACAATGACAAAAGACCCTACAACGAAGATCTAGAAGAAACAAGAAGTATCAACACAAACCACAATGACAACAATTCATACCACAATGAAGGAGGAAGTAATAATTCTTACCACAATGGAAAAGAGGGTAGTAGTTCACACTACAATGAAGGGTGATCCCACAATAGTGTGTCCCACTTTTTGCCTAAGTTGGATGCTCAAAATCAGCATTTTTTTTAGCATTTTTCAATTTGTGTCAATTATAGGGAACAAATAGTCAAAAAATTAAAGATGATGTACACTAATGAGTTATGACATTTTCTATGTATATTCAATCTATAATTTTAAAAAATTAACTAATTATTTCTATATTTTTTAATTTTTCAATTGGTTTTTATTTTTTATTTTTATTTTTATTGAGTGACATTATTCCATAATGCATAACTTTCACCCTACCAAAAAAATTCTATGGTTTATTTGAATTAGATCATTAACTCCAATGTCTAGTGCATGAATTTTTTGGTAATTTTTATTAAATTATTTATTTATTTGGTAATTTTTGACTTAGTACCAACAAAAAAAATTAGATCTATATTATTTCATAACATTTCTTTTAGCGTAAATTTCATTTTCCCTTAGATAATAACAAAATACGTTAACCTTGTGGCTATGCAACTTCCTGCCCAAAAACTAGTTTGAATTTTGATTAGATATGGATTCTAAAAACCCAGGGGGGGCCTATCCCCCCTTCTTCCCTAATATGGGTTACTGATGGTACTACCTCAGGTAGCTCCTCTGAACCCATGAACAAAGCTTTGGATTTAGGTCCCAAATCTTGGAAGAATGTTCTCTTGGGTTAGGATCGAAGAGAACATGTGAGTGGGTCTGCTATCCCAGTGTTGTTGGAGTCAGATGAAGGAACAACCATTAAGTTGCCTAACTCGACTGTGGAAAGGATCATCTCTTCCATGGAACACACTTTGGTAGGGAAATTTTTCTCCTTTGGCCCTAACATTGACATAGTTAGGAGATGGGAAGAAACTAAATGGTGGTTGAAAGGTAGTATGACTGTCAGCACTATTGCAAGTTGTCTTTTCTTTTTTAAATTTACTATGAAGGAGGATCTTTTATTTGTTCTTGTAGATGGCACATGGATTTATGGGAAGCATAATCTATCTCTCTATAGATGGAAGTCAGGTTTTGACCTAGCGGCAGATCTGAATAAGACAACCCTTGTTTGGGTTAGATTATCTAATCTCCCACTAGAATTTTAGGATGAAGAAATCTTCACTTGGATTACAATTTCTTTCGGGAATTTCATCGCTATGGATAGTGTCACCAAGGCTAAAATAAGGTTAGTTTTTGTTCATTTTTGTGTTAGCATTGATTTTCACAAAACCCTCCCAACTTCTATCACTCTTGCTTCAAAATTTGGAAAATGGACACAACCAATCTTATATGAAAACTCCATAGTTTTTTGTCAAAAATGTTCAAAAATAGGACATTTAATCACACAATGCAAAGCTCCCAAAAAGCAAGCTCAAAAGTTAAAGGAACCCGTGGAAAAAAGAGTAGATGCTTTGGAGGGCTACCCCTTTAAAGATGATATTCTTAATATAATAATCTCTTTGCTTAGATTTGATAATACCTAGGAAGGACAAGGATTGGACAAAAATCTAGAAAATGTGGCTCTCAAGGATCTTTCTCTAGTTGAAAAGGAGAATCAGGGTAGGATTAACAGTACTGAGACATTGGATGAACAGCAAATGAATAAACAAACATGAGTCTTTGAGGAAGGGGGGCTGACTCTCCCCCTAAATGGTCTAATAGAAGATAAAGAAGAAGAGAAAATTCCTACTGGGGATGCTTGTGAAGAAGTCAAGTCTACCCATGAGGAGAGACAACCCTAAGGGGGAACTGTGATAGCTTGGACCCATTCCTTGACTAAAATAGAAATTGTTATTCAGAAAATTAATGGCCTTGTCGTATAGTGAGTGGGTTCTCTAAGGTGGAGAGAATTCCCTCTTTGATGAAAGATCAATTTTCCCTAACATTAAGAGCAACGACAAGTAAGCGAAGTGCTACCGAGAACTCCTATGACCAAGATGGAATGTCTACCCTGAAAAAGAAAGGTAAAAATCAAATTAAGAAGACTGTTGATGTAGGTGTTGATGCTAAGGTAGGGAGACCTTCTCAGCAAGAGAGCAGATAATGGGAAATAGCTAGAGAAATATCTAATGGAAGATAAAGAACTCTAGAGGTTTTCTCTAGGAAGCATAGTAAATGAATCTATCCTCTCTTGGAACATTATAGGACTCAATAGTCCTCAAAATTAGTTTTTAGTTAAGAACTACATTTTTTAAAATAAGATTGATATTCTTTTGCTTTAGGAATTCAAAATGATGGCTGACAACTTCAAATAAATTGCTAAGAATATATGGCTTAACATAGATTTCTACATAAGTGAGGCTCTGGGAGCTTCTGGTGGGATTGTTACTATGTGGAACTAAAACAATCTTAAAGGGGTTTGTGTTTCACACTTAGAAGCAGTCTGGAAGTTAGATTTCTTTCTTCTAATAAAATATGGACTCTTATTAATATCTATGCCCTAAATTTGAGCAATGCTAGGAAAGAGGTGTGGGATGATGTCGCTTCTCATATTCTGGATAATAAAGAAGCTATTTGGATGGTGGTGGGAGACTTTAACACTCCTCTTTACCCTTCAGAGAAACTTGGAGGAATAATGGATACTCTGACATTGTGGCAGACCTTGCTGATTTTTTGAATATTGCTGGGTTAATGGATATTGAGTTGAATGCATAGATATTCACTTGGACCAATCGGAGGAGAGGAGATCAACTTATTCAAGTCAAGTTGGATAGGTTTTTAATCTCTTCAAAATGGGATATTATTAGTTGTTCCAAACTTGTTGCTCTACTGAGAAATGCCTTTGATGAGAATCCCCTCCTTCTAACTTGGAGGGATCATTTGCACAAAGGTCCATACCCTTTCAGGTATGAGATTATGTGGATAACTCATCCTAGTTTCAAAGATTGTATTTTAACCTAGTGGAATACCCCTATCCAAGGTTCTACCATGTTCAGGTTAGCTCAGAAGCTTATCATTGTCAAGAACAAAGTTAAAGGCTAAAATAAGTTTTCTTTTGTTAATGTGCTAGAACAGAAGAAGTTGGTATCTACTAAGTTATCTGAGGTTCATAATAGAATGGATGAAGGGGACAATTTAGAGGGTACCTGTGTGAGGGTAAAATCAAGTTTGATAGATCAAGAATGAATAACAAAACTCAAACCTACAACCTTCAAGAAATTGATCTAAACAATAACAATAATTTAATGCAAATGAAACAAAGAATGAAATCACCTAGATTTTATGAATTCCTTAGTTTTTTGTGGATTGCTCTCTCGATTGCATAACCATGGTTGCAACAAGTGGATGTAGGTGATGTGCTCAAAGGTTCGATAAGTGTGCTCAATGATGCGTAGTATGCTCAAAACACTGTTTGAATTCCCAAAGCATAATGATCAAAGAGGATTTGTGAAGAGATGAATGGACATATATATAGCTTTCAGGGAAGATTGATCAACGGTTGAGATAATTCTATGATATCAATGGTTGAGATAAATTAATAAGACATGAAGGAATGTGCACACGACAAGTGTTCATGCAAAAAGATGTTTTATTGATTTAATTGCTTTTTTGGATAAAAATAAGATGTTTTTCATAAAAATAGAATTTTTTTTTCTATTTTATGAGTTGATTGATAAAGATAATAATTTAAAGCCAATTAACTCAACTTATGATTTGCTTTTTGACATGCTAAAAATAAGACTAATTATGCATACAGAAGAAAAGATATTTTTAAGAAGATTTGAAAGATAAAAATAAATTAAATTAATTTATTTATTTAATTTATCTTGCATGATGGAAGAACAAGAAGATACAAGGATAAAATAAATAAATTAAACAAATAAATTCATTTAATTTATTTTGCACGATAGAGGAATATAAATAAAATATTAGTTTTATTTATTTTTAGAAGATAAAGTCAACTTAAATTATTTAAATTTAGAGGAATAACTAGCTAGTTAAATAATTAAAATTATTTAATTGTAGATAAGAGGAAATAGGATGATGAATTAATTAAATGATTGGTTTATTTAATTAATGTGGATTTGAAGATTGAAAGAGGATAATTTAATTAAATAATTAAAATTATTTAATTTGGAAGAATAAAGTGGGGAAATTAATGAAATTAATTAAATAAATAGAATTTATTTAATTAATGTTAGAATTAGGAGAATTAGAAGAAATTGATGAAATTAATTAAATAATTAGATTATTTAATTAACATTGGATGCAAGTGATTTAGAAGAATGTGATGTATGCAAGGTGAATAATGCAAAGGTCATTTTTATGTGTCTATATTTTGCCCCTCTTTGAGACAATGCCTTTTACAACGTTGTTTCAAAGAAAATAGTGATGAAGATATGATTTTACAACTATGCCCTAGTGTAACTGGCATAGGATGCCCCCTCGAGAGGAAAGACAGGGAAGGGATAGAAGGACTGGATGGACTCGCGGCTAGAAAAATGGGATAGCGATGCGACAGAAACAGGCTAAGAAGGATTCGATTGGATTTTGAAGGTTGCCACAATGGAGAAATAAGGCTAACGCAAAGAAAAATAGGACCATGGGAGGGAAGAACTAGGGTTGGGACTCTATATATGGGGCCCAAAGGGTCACTTTCAAGTTATTTGCACACTCAAAGTTTAGAATTTTCAGAGCCTTTTGCCTTCTTGTGCTAGTTGAGAGCTCAGAGCTTTAGAGGAGACTTTGACAACAAAGATGGCACCTATTCCACTCCATGAGCATTGAGGCAAGAAAATCAGGACCTATGGTCGACCAGTAGGAGCACCAGCAATGGTATGTAGTCTAAAACTTGCAAACCATGCGCCTTTGGAAAAATTAAGCACCTTTGGTGCACGCAACTATGTCTTTGGTAGAGTTGATGCACCTTTGGTGATCTAGGTTAGGGTTTAGGTTCTTGATGCACCCATGGTGGACAGCGACCCACCTTTCGTGCGTAGGTATGTGCCTATGGAAGATAAAAATTTGTCTTTGGCATGACAAAGACACACCTTTGGCGTGCAGGTATGCGCCTTTAGTGCGCAGTGAAGTGCCTATGGCAAACATGATGCGCCTTTGGCACTAATGGGATTTTGACCTATTTTAAACATGCTGACTAAGGTTGACTTAGCCTTTTGACGATGTTAGACCTACTTTTGACTTGGTTTGAATGGGTTTGACTTAGCTTGACTAGGGTTGACTTATATTTTGCAAGTTATTTTGACTAAGTTTTTTCCAAGGATAACAAATTTGGCTCGATTTGACTGTAGGAAATTTTATCACCTTTGATATCTAGGGAACGCCATCCTATTGACTTGGCCATGGTGGCCAACCTGGAGTGGGAGGAGGAGATTTTCCTAGAGGTTATGGGCTTGTGGCATGTAGCGCATATAACACCAGTTCGAGCCCATCTATCATTGATGACTACATTAGTAGAGCGATGGCGCAGCGAGCATAACTCGTTCCTTTTTCCGATTAGATAGGTGACTATTACCTTAGAGGATGTGTGGCGCATTTTGTGGATCCCTATTCATGGAGTACAAGTTGATTATGATCTGGATCATGGGGAGATGGCTCTCAGGAGGATATTCATGAATCTTGACTTAGGTGTGGAGGAGCATGAGATTTGATTTGGATGGATTCATAGGCTCTACGACAGGATTCAATCGATTGTTGTTTTACTGATTGTTGGGTTTCTAGTTCCTAACAGACACTCTCGTAGACTCACAGTTAGATGGGGTACTATCCTAGAGGGTATGTTTACTCATGGGATCAGGTATGCATGAGGGCCCTATGTTTTGGGGTAGTTATATCATGATTTACACAACTGTACCTACAGATATGGTACAAGTTTGTTTGTCAGAGTTACATTGTTACACATTTGGGCATGGGAGCATATCCTTATTATAAGGCCTATCTCGCCTCACCAACGAAGGCATGGCAAGCCATTTGTTCACTTGTATGATGGAGCACTAACACAGAGATGACTAGGTGCCTTGGCTTACTAGAGGTGTCAAATCGACAAGCTGGACACTTTTGTTTGGAGGCCATGGCGAGATTGTGATTCATGGGTGGATGATGCAGAGCAGCTTGTTTACTGTAGACAAGCGAGATATATGTTTGGCTAGAGTGTGTACACCATAGAGAGATACCTACTAGAGTGGGTATTGTCCCAGTTTGGGTTGCCCCAGCCTGAGCCTGTGGGAGATACCATATATGCGAGGACTCAACGAGAGGTTCCAGATTGGGATCTAGAGATTGTTGCAGCTACAGCCCTTGCCAAGCTCTGAGGTCTTGCCCCAGTGGCATGGTAGTGGATTTTAGGAGAGGTAGACCCTAGGACAACACCAAAGTATGATTTGTACTGGTTGTAGCATAGGCCAGTATGATTTATAGTACCTGGGGTTGTAGGAGCAGTGGGAGAGGTGGTTGGCAGAGGACAGGAGGTGAGAGCTCACTGTGCGGGGTGGCAGAGACAGCTTCAGTCACACGTACATGTGCAAGGCACAGGTATAGGTGCAGTCCTAGGGTGGAGGAGGATAGGGTGAACAGGATCATCCTGACGTGGTGATGCAAGATGTGGGGGCACCACAGTCGGCAACCCCATAGGTAGAGACAGAGATAGAGCACTTACAGAGGCTCTTACAGGAGGAGACTGTGCGCCGCTCACACATTGAGTTGAGATATCTCAGAGTGCACCAAGAGAGAGACACGGCCAAGGTAGAGGTGCGATAGGCATAAGCACAGCTACAGGCACAAGTACAGGTGCTAGTGCAGACAGTGGACGATGACACAATGGCAAACTTACTACAAAGAGGGATACTATCATACTAGGTAGGCAGAGCGTAGAGGTCTCCCTACAGAGGGTGACTATAGAGAGAGATACAGCCAAAGCTGCACTTGGTATAGATCAGGTGACTATAACATTAGTTAAAGAGTTGACTCGCATCCAAGGTGAGTTGGAGGTAGCAGGCAGAGAGGTAGAGTACTACCAAGGGTTATACTACGGGGTTGTGCCAGCTAAGCAGCGACAACTGAGTTTCAGAGAGAGGAGTAGATGGGGAGCCTTGGCCTCATGCTGATTGGGATCATCTATTATGGGTCCTCTTAGAAGTTCATTATCAGGGGGACCTCCACCTAACACAAGTGGATTGTAGGGACATCATCCTGTAGGGAGCTCTATGCACATCAAAGGCTAGAGCATGTTGTATATATTATGATGTACCATTTTTATATTAGTGATGTATTTATTGGGACTATGATGCCTGCGGGCTTTGATGTATATTTTGATGGCTCATGATAACCTTTTTGTACTATATCATTCATTTTGATGTATATATGCGACATGATTTTTGATGACCTTGATGAGATATCTATGATATACTTGTGATGTTCTATGATTCACGATGATGTTATGGACATGTATATTTTTATGATGATGATGTATTTCTATATGCTATGGATGTTTAGATACTTATATTTGATGACATGTTATGATAATGTTATGGATGTGATGACATATACTATGATCATGGATTCATGTGATGTTTTATATGCTATGGATATATCATAATGATATGTATATGCTTATAGATGTATGAATGAGATGATAGATATTAGGATCATGGATTTATGTAATGATATACTATGATGTTTATGATCATGATGCCTAACATGTATGTTTTTGTAGGTATGTAGAAGACAATTGATGATGTTAGCATGGATAGAAGAAATGATTTCGATTAGAGAGAAGGATGAAAATTGATTGATCTTGTATGAAATCTATAATTTTATTAGGATAGATGGATAGGTAGTTGCAACAACTATGCTTTAAATATATAAAGAGTAATCCTTATTTTTGATATAGCATATGGATATTATGCACCAGGGTATATAAGACCAAGGTGTTGATGTATCCAATGCAAGGACGTTGACTCTGTAAACAAATGGTTTCAACTTACATCTACTAGACATAATATAACCTTTGTTGGATAATGTTGATGGAAAATAGTCTTAGCATAGAATGATCTTAATACACATAAGGCCTTCATAGAACCTTAGATGCAAAAGATATTGATATGCAAGATGCTAATTCCAACACAAATAAGATACATATTAGCCGTAGTAGGAGAAAGATCATCCCACAAACACAACATACGAAAGCAAATCTGTAATGCCCCTCCATTCTCATCTTGGATGTGCAGATGGTCTGGCTAAGGAGCATGAAGATGAAGGTAAAATAATAGGAATATTTAGGGTATGTTAGATAGTTGATGTTGTACATTATATGATGTTGGTAGATGCTACATTCATGTTGATGACATTCCTGATTATGCTCATGTGTGGTTTCATATGATAGTTAGTATGTTTTATCGATAATCTTTGTTGCGACACTGGTAATTTATATGCTCTGACATTGTTTTACATTTAGGTGATTATGATGTTGATCTTACTATGATTTTCATATGTTAGAATTGATTTTTATGCAATTGATTCTATATCATAGGATGTTATGTTGTGATGTTTTGTGTGGATTAATCTTATTATGTGTATCATGGGATTATCTGATGACGGTTCTTATTTAGTCATTCAGTAACTGATTTCTATGTGTGATGTGATTACATGTTTGATGTGATGGTGAAAGGGACAGTGTCACATTACTCATGCATGAGTACCCTACTATGCTGTGATTCCCTTTCACGGTGTATTTGACTATATGATTATATATATGTCTATTTGTTTGATTGTTTGGTTGCTACAGGATGCAGGTACTAGACATTGACTCCACCTAAATTGATACGTCTAAGCATGCCTTAAACCTAATGGAAACTATTGAACAGAGATACCATGTGGTCCCCTAGTTAGCCATCATCCTTGAAAAAGATAAGTATCTAGTTTTGCACCCAGTCAGTGTTGGCTGTATGGGTGTGATAGTCAGTCACTGTCGTTGTGGTCATGCTTTTCGATCGTGCATAGTGTCAGGTATTGTTTGGCATTTGGGTTATTTTGTTTGGAATTGTTTGATTAATGTTTTGGTTAATTGCTTCATTACAATAAAATTAGTAAGTCAAGAGGGCACTTTGATAAATAAATATAGATGTTTTTATGTAAATTATAGTTGTGTGGAAATATGTATTATTATGTCTGAAAAAGATTCTATTTCTTTATTATTATTGCCTTGAGTAATTCTTTTCCATTTTGGCCACTTGGAAGAAGTGGTAGTTACGCACCTCAAGAGGGAATCTTAGAAATAATTGTTTCTTTTGTGTAAGAGACTAATTTTAGAAAAGTAGAAAGAAACTATTTTTGTTTGGTTGTAAATGAAATAAATAGCAAATTCTAAAATAAATAAAATCAGAGAGAAATTATTGTTTGGTTAAAAATAGCAAATTGTAAGAAAGTAATAAAAGAGAATCTTCTGGAAGAAATCAGGGGGTTGGTTATGCATGCTCAACTTTATTTTTGAAATCAAAAGACATAATTTGGGGGGAGCGTGCATTTCAAATGGAGAATATATTTTATGTTTTGGGGATCTCTCTCTCAGGAAGTTTTCATTTTTCTTTTGGCACCATAAACCATAGTTTCCAAAAGAAAAGACTTGGGAAAAAATGGATGCGAGCTGAGAAATTTGTGAAGATGTGATTGAAGTAATATTCCAGGTATGGACAGAGATATGAAACTAATTTATTGTTGCATTAGATTTAGTGAAATATTCTTTGAATTCTCTTCTACATTTTCTGAACCTAGTCTATTGCGTTAGCCATAACTTTATTTTTACGAACTAGGTTTCTCTATTTTTTTTATATATGGTGCATGGCCTGGATCTCTAAATCATATCCAAAAATTTGCCTTACCTAGTTTGTCATTTTGGAGATATGAATATTTTGTTACTTTCTACCTCTCACCCATTTCGTCTATGTTTTAGCAGTCTGTTGTGTTAGCCATAAATTTATTTTTAAGAACTGGGTTTCTCTAATTTTTTTATATATGGTGCACGGCCTAGATAGATAAATCATATCCAAAAATAAGCTTTACCCAGTTTGTCATTTTAGAGATATGAATATTTTGTGACTGTCTACCTCTCACCCATTTCGTTTATGTTAAAACAGTTAGTTACGTCACCAATAACTCTATATTTTCGAACTAGGTTTCTCCAAAAAATTTCAACAAATTTGTTTTATGCATATCCTATGATCATTGTTTTCCATCATATGACTCTCTTTGAGGCATTACACCAATCAATCTGCGTGCCCTGTCTATGCTTTCACATTTTGCATTGTTGGTAGCTTCTAAAGCCTTCTCAACAAATTCATTTTGTGCTAATCCTATCTTATGCATGTGGTTAAAAGTGAGGTAGATTTAATGAAAATATTAGATCTATAGGAATATTTTGTTGTTCTATATTTCTTTCCTATCAAGCTAAACTTAGAACAAGGTTCTTTTATTGTAGCTTCGGGTTTTGTATCTTGTGATTCTAACTAGTGTAAGAGATTTATAGTGTGGGCTTTTAGTCTTGCTTATATAGTCATATTTAATAGTATTTACAAAATTGTCTAGATTATTAATGAAATCTACATCAGTGTAAATAGTGTACCTATTCATGTGGTTATGATGACTGTGGAAGATGGATAATGCCTTGCTTAGTGTACCTATTCATGTGGTTATAATAACTATGCAAGATGGGTAATGTCTTGCTCTGTGTAATGTGAAATGATGTATATTTTGTGTTGTAAATGTATTATGATGAGAAATGTGATAGTTCATGCTTGGGTTTTGTTTTGGGCTTTGAGAATCTAGATGCAGTGAAGAGGGTGTGGCTTTCAATGTGGGGTCGGCGCCCAAAGTGGCTTGTCAGGTAACCCATTGGAAGTTGATAATCCGGTGATAACTTAATAATAAATTTAGAGTGTTGGGTAGTTTCCACACTAAATAAGATAATTGGATGCCTCGTCCATGCCTATAGTGCTTGTTCAGGCTAAGGATGGGATGAGAAGGTCGTGGTTGGCAAGATCAACTTCCTTGTCCTCACGAAAGGAAAGTTGGTTCCGCATGTGTCATCCTATGGGGCCGGTGTCTAGTGAGAGACTGCTAGGATAACATAGATGGGGGCCGGCATCTGGACAGCTAGGATAACCCATGGATGGGGGCCGATGTCCAGTGAGAGACTGCCAAGATAACCCATGTTAGGACCATGCGATGACACTCTTCCCTACTGTAGCCTAGCATTCCCTAAGTGTGTTTTCCCCTTTTATTGTGTGATTGCCTCTAGAAGTGATGTTTGAGTGACTTGTGTTGTTCATATTGACCCATGTTGTATTGGAGCCATGTGTAGTCCTTGCACATGTTAGTCTTATGTCTTTCTGAATATTTTATGTTGTGGTACCTTATGTTATCTCCTAGCACGGGGGGTGGACCTTAGGGTTCCACATGGTTGGGTGGTTGTGTTTTATCTCCATTGGTTTTCTTGCCATTGATCGTGAGCGAGAAGGATGTATTACTTGTAGCAGATTTCAGATCTTGATCTAGCTCAAGGAAACGGATATTTATGTTCTTGCCTTGTAGAATCATGTACTATTATTCTTGATGTATGTACTCCAATGTAATTAGAAAAGCAATATTGTAAGCAATGTAATATTGTACCCTCATATAAAGGGAATTGCATATGTACTTGTAATCCTTTATACAGGACCTTAATGATTACTTATCTAATGTTATAATATGGAATTGTATGTGTTTATTCATCTGATGCAATTAGACTTAGAATGAACTGGGGTTGTTAGTTAATTCATAATGTTGGTTAGATCTTGTTTTAGTTCGTTAGTAATGCAGTCATGGGACCCTAGAGGATAAAGCTTAATTTAAATGTTATGAATAAATATATGATTGTTGTTATTTCTTTCGTTTAAAAAAAATGTGCTTTTTGTAAGCTTAGTTGTGTTATACTCTGGGTTCCTTGGCGGGGCGTTACAAAATCACCATGCCCCAATCCATATTACATCGCAACATACCAAGATATAGAAAAATCAAGGTAGTCTTGAATAGGTATTAAAAAGGAACAAAAGATAAACCAAAAAGAAATTGATTGACTGATAAAACAAAAACACAACCAACATATTCTCTTGCCAAATAGGTTGCTCAGGGTAGATTGGGCCTTATTGTAGGAACGATACATCTATTAAAGGCTTTTGTTGTTTGGATAAAATGGATGCAGTAGATGTGGTAAGCAATATGCGGGCAATCATATTGCTTTAGGAGTAGTCTTTTGCGTGTTGGTTTGATAAGTACTTGAGCTTTCAAAGGATGCATAGTTCATTTTCTTCTTAATTTAGTCAAGTCGAGGTGGATGGGACAGATTGTGATGGATGGAAGAAGAGAGAGATGGAGGTGTTGATGGATTGAGATGGAGAATAGGTGTATTGTATGTGCCTAAGTACTAGATACTTCCTTCATTTTCCAAACTGCCTACATACCCTATATCTATGGGATCAAGGCACATTACGATGATGACGATTATGATAATATGTAGTTCTGGTTGGTGATGATGTGGGATGGTTCGGGAGTGAAGGATGAATAGGATAGGTAGTGATAGATGGATGAAGTGAGAGGTGGAAAATGATTATGGATTGAGATAGAGGATGAGTGCATCTTATGTGCCTGAGTACTGGATACTTCCTTTGTATTCCAGACTAGCTACATACCCTGTATCCATGGGATCAAGGAACCATAAGATGAAGGTGACGATGATATGTAGTTCTTTCTTGTGATGATGATATAGGATAGTGAGTGATGATATGGTCATACCTCGAACAAGGATCCATTTCTAGACCTAGGTTAAGGAAAAAGTGCCCCCATTCAGGTAGAGGTTTTATTATGGAAAAAGATGGATGAACCAACTATGGATGATGCTAATGGATGAACTGACTATAGATGATGCTAATGGATGAACTGACAATTGATAAACTGACCTAGGATGAACTGACACTGACAATTTCCAAGCCATGATAGATGGGAAAGTGGAAATGCAAAAGTCAATATGGATGGATGAAGGTTTTACTATGAATTGATAAGGAATGAGATGGATGTATGACTTAAGAGATGGTGGATGTTGACTCTACACAAAGCACCTATTTACTAGGTTTTCACTATGGTACTTATCCAAGGCACTTGTTTACCAGGTTTTCACCAGAGGACAGATTTTTTTTTAGATTTTTTTTTTTTGGATTTTTTTCTTTTTTTTTTTAGATTTTCTAAGGATACTCTAAGGATCAACCATAGAACTTGAGATGATCACTGTTGATGGGTTCATCTAAGGGAATGCCTTCAGGTGTTGACAAAGTATAAGCTCTTGATCCATAGACTGTTGTGACAACAAAAAGTCCCAACCAATTAGGCTCAAACTTGCCCTTCTTGTCTTTGTCTTGTTGGTTTCGTTGATTTTCTTTAAGGACAAGATCACCTATCTGAAACCATCTTTCCTTGATCTTCTTATTGTAGTTACGATAGAGGTAGTTTTGATAGACATGAAGATGATTAAGTGCTATGAGATGCCTCTCGTCCAGTAACTCTAGCTTAGTCAATTTGGAAATTTTGTACTCCTCTCCATCTATAAGATGTTGCATAGATACTCTGAGAGATGGGATCTTGACCTTGATGGGTAAAATGGCTTCAATACCATAGACTAAGGCATATTAGGTAGCACCAGTTGGTGTTTTGATACTAGTGTGCAATAGGCCCATAAGGTGAGGTTGAGTTGCAAATGCCAATCACAACTAGATTCATTGACCATTTTCTTTAGGATTTTTAATATGGTTTTGTTGGAAGCCTTAGCTTGGTCATTACTCTGGGGATAATATGGAGTGGAAAAGTGATGCTGAATATGGTACTATGTGCACAAGGCATGGACATCTTGGTTCTTGAATGGTCTATCATTATCAGCTACTATAGCTTGGGGAATACTATATCAACAAATGAGGTAGTTTAGGATAAACTTGGCTACTTCTTTTCCGGTGATATAGGTCATGGGAATAGCCTCCACCCACTTCATGAAATACTCAGTGGCAATAATAATAAACTTATGGCCATTGGAAGAGGATGGATGGATTTTACCCATGAGGTTGAATCCCCACTCTGAAAAAGGCCATGGAGTAGTAATAGGTTGTAGCTCATGTGCCAGTGCATGTATCAAATCTCCATGTTGTTGGCATTGAAGACACTACTTGGTGAACTGGAATGCATCTTTTTCTATTGTGGGCCAATAATAACATGTACAGAGCAACTTCTTAGCTAGAGTAGGACTGATGGAATGTGATCCACAAACACCTTTGTGTATGTCTCGTAAGGCAACGTTAGATTCTTCTAAGTTAAGAGAGACTCCTGTGGTATAGGGTAAAACGAGAGGCTCGGCGGATGAAGGTTTTGCGTTGGGTAGATGTACGGTTTGACAGGATGGTGTTGTCATGAAGATAATCATAGATATCTTGGTACCAAGGGGAATTGGGACCAACTCGCAGATAATTTCTGTTTGTGGAACATCAATGACCAATATCAATAACTGCTTGATCAAGAATTCACAACACTAAGTGTTTGAAGGCATATCCACAAGTGATCCAATAGTAGCTATAGCATCTATAGCTTTATTATGCACCCTGGGGATTTGTTCAAAAGAGATGCTAGAAAAATGTTACTTGTAGCTATCAACCAATTATTTGTAGGGTATCAACTTGTCATCTTTTGTTTGATACTCATCTATGACCTGTCTGATAACTAGTTGAGAGTCCCCATAGACTTGGAGTTGTTTGATATTCCATTGGACAACTATACAGAGACTTGTAAGTAGTGCTTCATACTCAGAAATATTGTTAGTGCAAGGGAATGCTAGCCGATATGACTTTGGATTATAATCATTCTGTGGTGTGACAAAGAGGACTCCTACTCCTGAACCATGTTGTGTATAGGAACAATCAAAGTATAGTTTCCAATCGACTGAGGTAGAAAGATTGAATATCGCTTCATCTAGAAAGTCAAAGAGCATAGGGTTTATATCTATTATAGAAGCCTCTGCTGATTGATCTGCAAGAACTTGTCCTTTGATAGCTTTCTGCTCAACATGCTCTATGTCAAACTCGCTCAGAATCATGACCCATTTAGCTAATCTACCTATGAGGGCTGCCTTGGATATAAGATATTTTAGTTGATCAATCTTAGAAATGATTTTGGTGTGTTGGTTTAACATGTAATGTCATAACTTTTGGGAAGAAAATGCTACTGCTAGACATGCTCTCTCCATGGAAGTATAATTAAGCTCATAGCCAACCAAGGTATGACTGATATAGTAGACTGCTTGTTCTTTTCCTGACTCATCATGTTGTGCTAGGAGAGCACCTAATGTTGCCTATGTAGTAGAGATGTACAAGAGTAAAGGTCTATCTGGAACTGGTGGCACCAAAATTGGAGGTGTAGCTAGGTATTGTTTGAGTTGATCAAATGCATGTTGACACTTACTATCCCATCAGAATGAGACATCCTTTTGGAGCAAGTGTAGAAATGGTTGGCATTTATCTGCTAGCTATGAAATGAACCATCTAATGGACTATAATCTCCCTTGAAGGCTCATTAGTACTTTTAGATTCTTGGGTGGAGGCATTTTGAGTATAGCTTTGACCTTGGCGGGATCAACTTCAATTCCTCTGTGAGATACAATGTACCCCAACAATTTCCCTGAAGTGACACCAAAGACACATTTCTTAGGATTGAGCCTCACTTGGTATTTCTCTAGTCTGTTAAATATATGTCCTAGAACCTATAGATGATCTGCCCCAGTCTTAGATTTTCCCAATATATCATCGACATAGTCTTCCATAATGGTATGAAAAAGGTCATGAAATATCACTGTCATTGAACTCTGATAGGTAGCTCATGCATTCTTTAGACCAAAAGGCGTGACTTGCCAACAATAGGTACCCCAAGGACATGTAAAAGTTGTTTTGTGTTGGTCTTCTGGTTCTATCATGATCATATTATATCCAGAGAAACCATCCATTAGGGAAGGCATTTCATGACCTGTTGTCAAATCCACAATGATATCAATGTTCGGTAGTGGAAAGTCATCTTTGGGACATGCTTTATTGAGATCTCTAAAGTATGTACAAATGTGGATGCCCCCATTTGGTTTGGCAAAAAGTACAAGGTTGAATACCCACTCTGTATAATCAATAGGTCATATGAATTTTACATCTAGCAATTTCTCAAGCTCTGCTTTTACCAATAGTGCTATTTGTGGATGCATCTTGCGAAGCGTTTGTCTAATGGGCTTGGCATTCAGAGATACTGCTAGATGATGAACCACTATTGAAGGGTCCAACCCAATCATGTCAGCATATGACCAAGAAAAATTGATTGTCCTTTGCAAGAAGAATTTTGTGAAGTCCTTCCCTTCTTGTTCTGATAGTGAAGCTACTAGGAATGTGATTTTATGATTCTAAACTATACCTAGATTCATCTCTTGTGAGTCTTCTACCAAGAGAGTGGATTTTTCTTGATACTTTGTAGGTAAGGGAAGGTCAAATCCTCTATCTTCAGGTGCCTCAAAGAGGTTTTCACTGGATACGTCCTTTGTTTTTACTTTTTATGATCAGGAGGTGTGCCACATAGTGGTTTTCACCTAGGGATCTATTTTTACTTTCACTTTTACGACTAGAGGATTTTGCCTTCTCACCAAAGTATGCCGCTTGATCTAAATCCATGACAAACCCAACTTTATGATCTCCAAGTGGTATACCATCCCAGAGTCCCATGAATTTCTCTATGGCCTCATCATTTTGAAAGATGTCGAGAACGGGGACCTCTTGTTGTTCCCAATCAATGAGTTCATGGTAGATGAGTTGTAGGTTCTAGGTATTCATGTTAGATATGAGTGAGATGGATGATATCATGAATGTTGAGGTTTCTTGGAATAGGTCTGTGAGGTGTAGGTAAGAGTCATCGATAGTATCCCCTTTAGAGATTGAAACTATGAGAAAATCTTTCGCTGCCTTGTGGAAAATAAACTCGATGTCTAAGGAACATGCTACCTCCTTACCGTATCCTGATCCTTGTCTTTTGTTATGCTTAGTCACAATGATAGGCTCGATATTTCCTTGACCATGTTTTGCAAGACCACCTTTGCATTTATAGCCCATGTTTTTGATAATTTTGAGACCTGTACCATATTGTGTGATAGGTAATGTGACTAGATCCTTTTCTTTGAATACCCATGAGGAGATATCTTCAATAAATTCTTATTCTGGCAAGCCCCCATGAGTGAATGTTGTTAGGGAAGCTGGTATCTTTGCCTTTTTAGTGACTTTTGCTATGGGTGGTTTGCCATATGATTTTGGTGAAAGAGGCATCCTCCCCACATAGTAAGATTTTGAGTTGTCATATTCACCAAATCCTATGTCTCTGTATCAAACTTTGATCTCAAGAATAGATTTATCAGTAGAGGCTTTTTGCAAAATATCCGGGTCGATGTATAATGGAGATAGTGGGGCTTCAATATTATTTAGGATTTGGTTGCTCTTTTGGTAACACCCTTGCATGGTGCGGTAAAACTCAAATGGATTAGGGTCTCTAGGCATTGTGATTTAAGTACCATTGAATGGGAAATTGAGATATTAATGATGCGTAGAGGGTACGGCCTACATGGTATGAATCCATGGGTGACCTAGGATGATATTATATGGAAGATCAAGGTCCAATACCTGGCATCTTGTTTCTAATATGGTAGGACCTACTTGAATAGGCAAATGAATCACACCTTCTGACTGGTGCTCAACATCATCATAAGCTTTGATAGCGATAGACTATTCAAGATTAATGCTATCCTTATAGTATCCTAGTTTTTTTAGCAATTTGATTGAACAAATGTTCAGACTAGCACCACCATCTATAAATATACGTTTGATTTTATGTTGATGTATGAATACTTCTATATGGAGTGCATCATTATGGCAAGAATCATGAGATGGGAGGTTTTTATCAGAGAAGACCATGTGGTAAGGTGATTCAATGTGACCTACCATGGTTTGAAAATCTGTGACAACTATGTTGTTAGGAACCGATGACTCTTTTAGGGCTTTTTCAAGCACTACCTTGTGAGCAAGTGACGACTTTAGGAGATCTAAAATGGAGATTTGTGTGGGAGTCTTCCCTAGATGTTCTATGATATTGTATTCAAAATTGATGGGGGTATCTTGTGTTGGCCCACGAAGGGTAACACGACCACGATGAGTTGTGACAACACATTTAGGGTTTTTTCCCTTGATGGTAAGGGTGGACAGTTGACTTTCTTCAAAATGACCCACAATGGTATCATAAGAAGAGGAAGCTTTGTTGACACTTTTACCTTTATCAGAGTTATTACCTTTACCATGCGGAGGGAATGGATCCTTGTACATGTCTAAGTCTTTGTTTGTGGTATGGGTTGGAGGATCGTCAATAGTGACTTCTCCTCTATCTATGAGATTTTGGATTAAGTTTTTCAACTTCATGCAGCTAGGGGTTTTGTGTCCTTTTCCTCTATGGTACTCACAATACTCATTATCTTTATACCAAGTGGGTCTGAAAGTGGGTTCATCATATTAACGAGCTTAAGGTAATGTGATAAGTCTACTTTGTACAAGTTTCTTAAGGACAGATTCAATAGGTTCTCCCAACAGAATGAACCTACGTCTAGGGGGATAGTCTTGTTTTGGTTGCTTCCAAGGAGTAGATTGGGTAGTTTTTTTTGGAGGTTGACTGGTGTTTAGAGAGCTTAAACGTGTTTAGTGTCCACAACACCATCACTAACGACATTCTTGTTTTTGGACCAAAATTGAGGTTTGTCATTAGAGGTTTGGGAATTATCTTTGGTCTCTTTGAAGATTTTGACTAACCCCTTTGCTATGAGGGCTTTTTCAATATTGGTCTCCTTGGAAATTATTTCATCAAATGAGGTAGCACATTGGATTTGTAAGTGAAATCCAATTTCGGGATTGAGATTTTGCACAAAGATGCTAACAAGTTGCTTTTTTGGGATAGGCCAAGGGAACTTACTAGCCATACTTCTCCATCTTTGTAGGAAGGAGATGAGCATTTCCCCATTACATTGTTTATTTTTGCACAAGTCTATCATGGAAATCTCATGCTCAGTATTGTAGGAAAAGTGGGTTGAAAACTTTTTAGCCAATTCATTAAATGTTTTGATACCCATGGGTAGATGAGAAAACCATTCTATGGCTTTCCCTCCAAGACTACGAGGGAAGAGGTGCATAAGATAAGTGTCATTATGGGCAAGCTCTAAGCAAGCAATGTAGAACTCTCTAAGATGCTCCTTTGGATCACTGTTTGCCTTATATTTGTCGAATTTAGGCATCTCAAAGTTGGGGGAAAAGAGATCATAGATAATGATCTATCAAAAGGATAGGGACAAACCTCCTCCAAGGAGAAAGTTTTCTTTGTGTGTCCAAGTGAAAGATAGGATATTTGTTTTTTTAGATTTGAAAACTTGAGCTCAAGATCTAATGTGGGTGTTTTTGGAACAAGATTTTGTTGAATAAGTGATGGTTGTTGTGCCCCATAGGAGAGATTGGTGTTGGATGTATATGATTGGGTGTTGTAGGGATCATAAAATGTTGAGGATTGTTTGGGGGAGGATTCATGTAGAAATGTTGGTTTGGTGGGTTTTTTGGAGGAGTTATGTAGGAGTGTTGACTTTGGGAGTATTGAGGGGGGTTGGTATAAGAATGTTGATTTTGGTATTGTTGGGGTGGAATGATATAGGAGTTTTGATTTTGGGAGTGTTGAGGTGGAGTGATATTGGAATGTTGTTGAGGTGGAGTGATATGGGAAAATATAGATTTTGGGAATGTTGAGGTGGAATGATATAGGAGTTTTGAAGAATGGGTGCTTAGACTTGTGACACTTGTGGAGGAGTGACATCAGCAAGATTTGATATGGAAGTTGGCACTTGTGACATCCATGGTTGAGTGGCATAAGCAAGATGAGATATGGAGGTTTGAACTTGTACCCCTTATGGAGGAGTGGCACTAACAATATTAGGGATGGGGGTGGATTTGTGATACTTGTGGAGGATTTTGAGGAGGTGTAGGTGTAGACGTGGTGAAGAAACGGTTGGCTTGATTTCTTATTTTGTGAGGTTTTCTTGTTGTATTTGGTAAATCTCCATGGGGACAATAAGTGGTTCGAGTGATGTCTCTTCCTTGGGGGCTTGATAAAGTGGATTGATGTATTTGTAGGTGAATGGATTGAAAGACACCTCATATGAGGGTGAATCAGGGATGAGTGATGATATGGTAGACATAGTTTAGATAGGGGTGACTTGTGGTCTACCCATGATGGTGATGGCCTCATTTATGGAATCTTACTCCTTGAGAGTAGATGTGTCAAAGTCTTGAGGTAACTTGGCTCCTTTCTTAGCAAGTAGATGAAAGAAATGATTTGGATTGGAAGCCAAGAGTTTATCTATAGCATCTAAGATTTTGGGGTCTTGCAAATTTTCATCAATGTCTTGAGACACTTTTTGAGATGATTGGATTTGTTGACAGAGTCTAGGTTGTTGAGATGATTGACCTATGGTATACCCTTTCGGTAGAAAGTCATGAGGATTCAACCCTGTGGTAAATTGTGTAGCATCTATCCATGTAGGGTTATCATCTTGAGGGTTGTTTTGGGTATTACCGTGAGGACTATTTTTAGGATTTTTTTGGGGGTTGTTTTGGGGATTGTTTTGACTAGCCTCCATGGCTAATTTATGTTGGTTTCTAGTCACAATCATGTGAATTTCTATGACAAGGATATGGATGGACTGATTTTTTTGGATTCCTGTGATTGAGTTGAGATTATTAAGATGATGTGTTGGATTGGTTGCTTGGTGGAAGATAAGTAGAACCTAGATCAATTGTTGTTGGGATGTTTGATGATCTTCAAAGAGGTAGACTAATAACCTCAAGAAAGACAAATAAGATTAATTAGTTTGACCAACTTAGAAAAGGCTATTTTCTAAGCTAATGAAAACCACTAATAGATACTAATTTACCTTCAAGGATCTAAGAGAGGAAAGCTTTCTCAAATCAAATATAAATTAGAAGATGTGATCTAGATCCTAGGATAGAAGCCAAATTGAAGCTACAAAAGATGGATAAAATTTGGGCTTTTTTGGTGAGGATAATGACGTTCGTAGTCTCAAGAGGATAATAGCTCTAAAAATCCAAGTTTTTGCTATGAAGATTGATGGGAATGATCTGATGATGGATGGATTGGGTCTGGATGGACTGTAGAACAGTGGATCTGCTAGTAAATTTGCCTAAAAGTGTATAATTTTCAAATCTAGGTTCAAAGAATGACTATTGACAGGCAGAGACCAAAGGCACAGGACTGTATGCCAAAGGTGGATTTCTGTCGTTCAAAGGCGATTCACAATAGCTCAAAGGCACATTTATATGGAATAGAGGTGCATCAAGATAAATCAAAGGCATATTTTTGTTGTTCAAAGGCATATCAGGATAACTTAGAAGTGATTTTTCTGTCAGACTAAAGAAACTGAACTGAGCCAAAGGTAGGTTTTTGTGCACTAGAGGTGGGTTTCTGTGTGCTAGAGGTTGGTTTCTGTGTGCCAAAGGCATATAACTATCATCCAAAGGCATGTTTCTACAAGCCAGAGGTGTAGAACTATCAGCCAAAGGCGTATCAAAATAGTACAAAGGTGTATTTCTATGTTTCAAAGGTGAGTTTTTGGAACAATGTATTTTTTGAGATAAGATTTTGGAAATTTTGCTTTGGCAAGAGAAAGCACAGTAGACAAAGTGGCTGTGGACTGATTCAAGGAGTTGGGTGTGCAATGCTATTAACCTCAGCGGATAAACAAATGGTGAATACTTGGTAGATCAACGGAAATACTCACCAAACACTTGTACAACAACCTAGAATTATTCAAGCAGGTGTATCATATCTCATGGATTCACTTAGGTGTAGCTTTAACCCCCACTATTAGATAATGGCAATTTCCACCCCCTTGATACCATCTTATTGTCACTAGGATAGATAGGGAATGTAAGATCATGGACCACCTTATACCCCTCACTCTTGGAGACACTTAAGTCTATCCAAAAGCATATTCCATCTCTAATGAACTAAAGTACAAGCATGAACTCTTCTCCCCCACTGTTGGTAGCAATGCACTAGAGATATGACAGCCAAAGGTGTTAGCTAGGATCACAAGGTGTCTAGGGAGTTCCCCAATATATGCAAGGTACGGGGGGACACAAATTTGTGAACAGGGGTGTCCCAATCAACTAACGCTCAACCATATGAGTCTTGGCGGACCAAGTATCTCGAAGATTTTTTGCTTGGAGTTGAGATGGTCTTTCCTTTGAAGGAGTCTTTTGATTCTCACAGTGCTTATATACCACACCAAAACATGTAGTTGACGTTGTCCCTAGAGGTGATGAAATCCTCAAGCAGGCCCCCTAGAAAGGATATCAAGTACTTTTGATTCTCAAGATCACCTTTCGAAATGAGACAAGAGCATACGTATGAGTCTCGAGTCCCTGGAAATAAAGCAAATAAAGCAAGTAAGTGAATAACTTAAGTATTTCTGATTTCCAAGATCACTTTGCAGTGCGAGGAAAGAGAATACGTACTAAGGAATTCAAGACAAAGTATATAGTCATTAATTCCCTTATAAAATTGAAGTGTTTCTAAGACTCGGTGTAAAAAATAGGTCCTTTGACAAGCGTCCTGCACCAAATATGTTAAAATTTCAATTCTTCACTCCTTGCTAGATGATAAGAGGTTACACGAATTGATATTAGTTCCAAAAAAATCAATGGTTAGTGAAAACAATTTAGCAGACCAAAGGCGCAAAAGTAGAGTGCAAAGGTGATCTTTTACAAACCACGGGTGAGTTACTGTTGTGCAAAGGCATGTTTCTATTATACATAGGCAACTTCTGTGATGCAAAGGTGTGTCACTGCTACATAAAGGTGAGCTTCTATTGTTCAAAGGCGTGTTTCTATCACAGTCCTGCAAAAAAATAATAAAATCAAATCAAACGCGCAATCGAGTGATTGATGAATAGATTCCTAATGGGCCAAGGGGTTGGATGATGATATGGATCTGCACTTCTGCACCAAGACTAGATAGTAAACCAAGTCAAATGATTGATTAGTAAAAAATGCAAGATGGTGCCCACAAATAAATCAACTTGTAGGTATGATATATCAGTGTTAGCAAATACAACAGCTTGCAACACAGAATGAGATCAAAAGATTTCAAAGATCACTGTCATTAATCAAGATAAGTCATAAAACCCTAAAAAACCAAAGGCAAGTTATTAGTGCACATAGGTGTGTTTCTACACTGCAAAGGTGTAGAACTATCGCTCGAAGGCAAGCTTCTATCGAACAAAAGCACACTTCTATTGACCAAAGGCAAATTTTACCCTGCTAGAGGCATGTTTCTATGGTTCAAAGGTGAGTTTCTATGTTGTGATTGTGTGTTTCCGTACATGTGCCTAGAAAAATCAAATTTTCTCAAAAAAAGCAATGTTAAATCAGGGAGTGGGTCCCACCGGGTGTGCCAAAATGTGTGAGGGTAATATCGAGTTTGATAGATCAAGAATGAATAACAAAACTCAAACCTACAACCTTCAAGAAATTTATCTAAACAATAACAATAATTCAATGCAAACGAAACGAAGAATGAAATCACCTAGATTGTATGAATTCCTTGGTTTTTTGTGGATTGCTCTCTCAATTGCATAACCATGGTTGCAACAAGCGGACGTAGGTGATGTGCTCAAAGGTTCGATAAGTTGCTCAATGATGTTTAGTATGCTCAAAGTGCTGTATGAATGCCCAAAGCTTAATGATTGAAGAGGATTTGTGAAGAGATGAATGGATGTATATATAGCTTTTAAGGAAGATTGATCAACAATTGAGATAATTCAATGATATCAATGGTTGAGATAAATTGAGAAGACATGAAGGAACGTGCACACGATAAGTGTCCATGCAAAAAAATGTTTTATTGATTTAATTGCTTTCTTAGATAAAAATAAGATGCTTTTCATAAAAATAGAATGTTTTTTTCTATTTTATGAGTTGATTGATAAATATATAATTTAAAGCCAATTAACTCAACTTATGATTTGCTTTTTGACATGCTAAAAATAAGATTGATTGTGCACACAAAAGAAAAGATATTTTTTAGAAGATTTGAAAGATAAAAACAAATTAAATAAATAAATTTATTTAATTTATCTTGCATGATGGAAGAACAAGAAGATACGAGGATAAAAAAAAATTAAACAATAAATTCATTTAATATTTTTTGCATGATAGAGGAATATAAATAAAATATTACTTTTATTTATTTTTAGAAGATAAAGTCAACTTAAATAAATTTGAATAATTTATTTAAATTTAGAGGAATAACTAGCTAATTAAATAATTAAAATTATTTAATTATGGATAAGAGGAAATAGGATGATGAATTAATTAAATGATTGATTTATTTAATTAATGTGGATTTGAAGATTGAAAGAGGATAATTTAATTAAATAATTAAAATTATTTAATTTGGAAGAATAAAGTGGGGAAATTAATGAAATTAATTAATTCTATTAATGTTGGAATTAGGAGAATTAGAAGAAATTGATTAAATTAATTAAATAATTAGATTATTTAATTAACATTGGATGCAAGTGATTTAGAAGAATGTGATGTATGCAAGGTGAATAATGCAAAGGTCATTTTTAGGTGTCTATAGTACCATCCAACTTGAAAACTCCTTGCATCAAGAATGGAATGATATTATGAGGAAAGAAGAGATTTTTTAGAAGCATAAATCTAGAATTCAATGGTTGAAAGAATAAGACAGGAACACTACTTTCTTCCACCAATCAACCTTGAGACACAAGAAAAGGAATAATATATCTAGGCTTATTGATGCGAGCAAATCTGAAGTCAATTCATATGAATAGATTGGTCAATTAGCTTCCAGGTATTTTTAGACCTTCTTGTCTAAACAATCTATTGTCTATTCTAGTGGGTTGGATGAATGACTATTAGATAGCATACCCTATTTTCTATCTAGTGAGGATAATTCTTTACTTTCCAAGCCTATCACCAAGGATGAAGTTAGAGTTGTTACTTTCTCTATGGGAACCTTTGAGGCCCTAGGCCTTGATGGCTTTCCTCTAGCTTTCTTTTAGGAGTTATAGGATGTGGGATATGATGTTACAAAAGTTGCCAAAGACTTCCTTAGAACAGGGAAGCTGTTGAAACAACTCAACAACACCTTTATAGCTCTTGTCCCCAAGAAAAATGACCCTATTTCTATGTTTGATTTTAGACCTATCAGCCTTTGTAATATTTTTTACAAGATTTTGTCAAAAATCCTGGTCTTTAGGCTTTAACCTTTGCTTGATAAAATTATTAATGGCTGTCAAAAAGGATTTGTTCCATGCAAAAAAATTCTTGATGCTGCTATCTACACTCATGAAACTTTGAATTCTATGGATAGGAGTCATCTTCCAAGGATGGTCCTTAATCTTGATGTCTCTAAATCTTATGATAGGGTGTCGTGGGAATTTTTATTTAAAGTCCTAAAAAAAATTAGCTTCCATGATAGGATCATTAGCTTGATTAAGGAGTGTGTGACTACTATTAAATTCTTCATGTTTGTCAATGGAATCCCTAGGGTGTTCTTCAACTCAGGAAGAGCTATTAGGTAGGGGGATCCTTTATCCCCATATATTTTTAATATTACAGCTAAAGTCATTGGGATAAGTATTTCAAATATGCTGAGAACAAGAGCTCTTAAGGGAAATAAAACTACTACCTCGATTGATCCTTCAGCCATCAAACAATTTTTTATGATATTAAACACTTTGGCAATGCCTCGATGGTAGAGGATAGGAAATGGAAGACTTTACTGAATGACTATGTTGTTATGTCTAGTCAATGTATCAACTATGAGAAGAGTTAGATCTGTTGATAACTGAGAGGGGGGGGGGGGGTGAATCAGTTATCCTAATTATTTCCCTTATTGAACTTTCCTTTTAATTGAAGCAGCATAAAATCAAACACAAAACATTAACCATGAAATAAGAAACACATGACACAGTATTTTTGACGTGGAAACCCTGTTAAGGGAGAAAACCACGGGGTGATTAACCCAAGAATTATTCTCTGTTAGAAGAATAGGAAATTACAAAAATGGCACTTGCCAATTAGGGCTCACTGCCCGAGCACACTGCTCACAAGAGGCCCACTGCCTACAAGAAGACACACTGTCTACAAAGTGATGAGAATCACAGTCTTGAACTGATTGGAAGCATCTGCATATGCTGGAGTTCAGTTCCGGTTAGGCTCAGTACACTGATCTGCTGCACTTCATCTTTCCTCTGTTCTTTATTCTGCTATCTTTCACATACCGGATCCTTTTTGCTATCTCTGCTCTTTCTCTGGACTTATTCGCCTTTATCTCCACACTAACACACATTTCACAACTAAATCCATCCTCTATATATATCCGCACAAGTAATTTCATCACCTTTCTAGTCGGCATCCGGAACAGTCTAGTTTCTTACAAACTCTCATTCTGTCGGCTGAATCCTTCCTCACCAAGCAATGCGGATCAAGCATATACTTGTAGATATCATTAATCATGTCGGCCAAACATGATTCATGCCTTCACAACCTCTGTCATCAACAGTAACCCATCCGGAAAGTAGTCTGATACTCTGCCAGTCAGTTCTTCCTCTGTTTTCACTGTCTCTCAGGAATCCGGTACTCAACCATTGATATCTTTTTCCTTGTCCATCACCGGAGGCTAAATCCTTGGAATATACCACTCAAGGTAGTCCTCTTGACTTTCCCAAATCCGCACTGCACCAAGACACTTCCACTGAGAGGTCCGGACCAATCTGTCGGACCTTGCCACATGCTCTGTTCTTCTTCACCGGACCACAACATTCTTTATTCTGACTTCCGGTAGAGACATATCATGACTTGCGGATATGTGGGATGACCTTTGTTGCCATCAATGACAACAACCATGAATCCATATAGTGTCTCTTGCCAACAAGATCTACTTCTTTAATACTAATAATAACCTGTAGCAAAAAATTATAGCTATTTTGGGGTGTTCCTATGCTTCTCTCCTAGGAACGTACCTTGGGCTTCCTCTAACTGTTAAAGAATTTACTCCCACCTTCTGGAACTCTGTTTTGGAATGCATTCAGAATAAACTTGCTGGATGGAAGGGTGAACTCCTAAGTCAGGTGGGTAAATTCTAATTTGTCAAAGATTCTTTGAAAGGTATCCCTATCTACTTCCTCTCTATTTTTAAGATACCTAAGTATTTTGATGCAGAGCACTTCAATTAGTGTCAAGTTTTCCTGACAGAAATCAGGCTTCTAACAAACCAAGGTTTAAACACCAAGACATATGCATGTTCATGTTCCAAGGAGAGAGACTTTAGGGCATACCTTCCAAGACTCTTAACTCCAACTAACCTTTCATCACTTCCAATGTGCAGACCCTATAGGATAGCAACATCAATCATACCCCTCATGGGCAGTCACAATCTCATAGCTCCAAGAGCAGGACAGTCATAAGTTCATCTTGGGGTGATCTCCCCTTAACACAAACTCAATCTAGATAAACAAGTCACATGCCTAACAGGCCTATTACCATCCTTAATAGAGCTATACTTCACCAATCTTACCTATGACTTCTCTGTAGAGACTGCTGCCCTTCTTCATTTACAAATGCAAGGATCTTGGTGGCCTATTTTCAAAGCAAACTCCACCTACACTGCTCTCCTACCTCCTCTATCCTCACAAGACATTGAAACAACTAAAATACAATCCATTTCATTGAGTATGAACAGGAAAAAGGCAATGGAAAGGTGAAAGTTTCATCGGGCTACTCAGAAGAGCCAAAACCTAGGTTTTGGGCAGTCAAAGGAAAACTAGTTGTTTCTTCCTCCTAATGCAATGTCAAAAGTCCAAAAAAGATGCAAAGGGAAGGTAATTTATCCACTTAAACATGCATTACAAATACCAACCATTCCTAGGCCGTACAAGTACAGATTTATGCAGCAAACAGTGATTTTTTAAATGGAGACAACAATTTCTGAAAAGAACAGTTTTTGGAAAACTACTTTTATCTTTCACCTAGCATAATGTCAAGACTCCAAACCAAGTACCAATCAAAGGTACTTCACACCCCTTTTCATCCATTGCAAACTTGGCCCATGATGAAGCCATACAGTCGCGGGTACAGCCTGTTTACAGTGTAGAAAAATACAGAAAAGCAGAAAAAAGGCAGAAAAACAGCATTTCTTTGTTGTTTTTTTCAAATCTATTGAATGTTTTCTTTACAATAATGCTTGGCAAGGATATAACAAACCTCCACTATGTATGCATCGAGTGGGAAACAAAAAAACTAACCCAAAACCATCGTGCCATCTTGTTTTGTAACTGCTGTTCTAAAGACTGTTTTAATAGAAACTGTCTAATCTTGGACTTCATCAGTGGTTTTCATGTTTTAATAATGCTTTTTAGTATGTGGTTTAATATTTGACAAGGTGTAGGCATTCTTCCTAACCCAAGACATGCCTAAAAAGGCTTAAAAACATGAGACTTTAATGACTAACCTATTTAAATGACTTTTTTCAAACTACCTATAACTACAAGACTGTCCTAACTATGACAATAAAAGAAACTAGATATTTGGACATAGTCCAATTACAACATGGCTTTTCAAGCCTTATACATCAAGAAAATGGTCTCAGAGACCTTATTAAACCAAACAACCTCAAGTAAAATCTCAACAACTTAGTGCTCCTGCACCATAGTTGGCTAAAAATTTTGAAAAAATTTAGAGAAACTTCCTTTGAACTGGAGTAGAGGAGAAGAAAATAATAGGTCTTGTCAATTGGGATAAGGTTTGCTTGTCAAAAGATCAAGGAGGCCCTGGTATAAGAAAAGTCCACTTCACCAATAAAGCCCTTATGGAAAAAGTGGGTTGGGGCCTTATTAAAGATAATAAGGACTGGAGTGTCATCATGAAAGATAAATATTTAAATAATATTGAGATGGGTAGGTTTCTTGCTGAAGTTGGCATCCCAAAAGGGTCGGTGATATGGAAAAATGTTCTCAAAACATGAAGTCTTATCTAGAATGGTAGCAAGTGGAAAATGGGAAATGGTAGATTGATCATATTCTAGGATATATGTTTTAAGGATCAAACTTTTATTAGTCATCAAAATTTTAGTAGATTGGATTGCTCTACAGATTCGTTCATTGGTGAGGTGGTCTCTGATTATAATTTGTAGGTTGTGGGTGTTAATCAATGGAAGAATCTAGTTTCTTGCTGTAAAAATCAAAATGAAATTATTTAGATAGAAAAAGATCTTCAACAGGAACTCCAGATGTTTAGGATTCCCATGTTTCTGAAGGAAGATTAAATTATTTAGGTCAAGAACAAGCTAGGAATGTTCTCTGTTAAGTCTACTTACAGACTACTATTAGACCCTACTAACATGAACAATTTTTGGAAGAAGATTTAAAACTATCATCGCATTCCTAAAGTTAATTTATTTTGGTGGATGGATACCCACAATATGATCCTTACTCAAGATAACTTAAAAATAAGGGGGTTCCAAATCCCTAATAGATGTGTTTTATGCCTTAGAGATGAGGAATATGTGCCCCATTTACTCTTCCATTAGATCTTTCTAAGGAAGTTTGGGGAACAACCATGCAAAAGTTGGGAGTTAACTAAATTATGAATGAAAACTTGACCTCTTTGGTTGAGGGTTGGATCTCTCCTTTCTCTCATCTAGTGATCAAAGAGTTATGGAATCAGATTCACCCTCATATCACTTGGAGCTTGTGGAAAGAAAGGAATAATCATATTTTTAGGAACTTTGCCAAGAATACTCGAGACCTGGTCTTTTTTGGTTTCTCCAAACTCCTATCTGAAAATGTTGCTAATTGCAAGTTGAAAACTTCTAAAGTTCCCCCTAATCCCTTGGAAATTTGCCTTGGCAAAAAGTGGGGTATATCTAATGACATTTGCAAGGTGGACAATTTCAAAAAGCTTTCTCATCAAAGAACAAATTGGAGACCCCCTCCTGAAGGATGGAGTAAATTGAATTTTGATGGGGTGGCTAAGGGGAACCCTAGGCCTACAAGTGGAGGGGGAGTGTTGAGATCACCCAAGGGTGAATTCATTGATACTTACTCAGGACGCTCAGGGTTAAAAACTAACAATGTGGCAGAGGCTATGGCGGATCAAAATTGCACTCTCTTTGGGTATCAGTAATCTATAGATTGAAGGGGATTCCAAACTTATAATTGACTCTGTCCTAGGAAAAGTTGAGATAGGTTGGCATATTGTTGACATTATCCTTGATATTAAAGGCCTCCTTCATGGTTTGGATAGGTTTGAATTGATGAATATCTATAGAGAAGCTAATAGTGTTGTTGATGTTGCCAATATAGGTATTAAATTGAACAATTGGAGATGTTGGAGGGACTTAGGGAATCTTCCTAGTAACATCAATTCCCTCTTCCAAAAAGATTTACAAACTTCTATATATTTCTAATGGAATTACATTCTTGAGCATATTCTTAATTTAGAATATATAATTTTATATATTCTTATGATGCTTTTTGTTATTATTAATCATATTTTCCAAGTTGACGAGGGTAGTGAGGTGACAAGGACCAACGAGGATGATAATCATATGACTCAGCATATCAAACTTATGTGGATGCACATGCTTCAGCATGGGATGGGGTATTTTAGTTGTTTAGTGATGCTCCCTAATAATGATTACCATCCAGACAAGTACTATCATTTAAGTTTATGCGATCTGAAGATAGGTAATCATGATTTTAGCTATGAAGAGGAGAACATTGAAAGATCTAGTATCTTCTATAATGGTTTGAGAGGGTTTGACAATAGAAAGCACAAAGCTGTGTCACACTTTTATAAAGGAAATGACCAACACTGATCTAAATTTTTAACTTGAATCACTAGAAAGTGACATATATATTTTGAATTTTGAAATGATGTAAACTAATGAAATGCTTATTTTTTAGTGTATTTTATGTTTATATTTTTTTATAAAAATTAAAAAATTATTTGAATATATTTTTTTGTAAAATTGACACTAATTTAGTTGCTGATAAAATGTTGAAAAATGAAGTTAAGTGGGGCATCACTCTTTATATAGTAAATTTTTTTTTTCTTTCAATTTTTTTATGTATTTATAACTTGAAACTTTAGTGCATGAATTTATTTTTTCCACATTTTGATAAATATATATTTTAGATAAATATTAAGAGTTGCGTGTACTGAAAACATAATTATTTCGATGGGATGTCAGCTTTTGTCTTGCCAAAATAGAAAAAAATATATATCATCTTGACATGGATTCTCTTCTCTAGTGCATCAAATTTTTTTTAATTTTTTAATAAATTTTAGTATTTTTTCTTGATAAGACAACCAACCTTATATTTTGGTGTTGATGACCTACTTTTAGTGAAAATAAAAAATAAAATATAGACAATAACTAAACTATTAAAAAAATCACATTTTTGAAAACTACACTTACAAATCTACAAAAGGGTGTTTTTAGATTTTTTTTTTAAATATTTACATGAGGAGTTGTTGAAATATCAACTTTTTTGAACAATTTTGTTTTTTTGGTAAATTGGTCCCCAAGTGGTGCTACATATGTATTTAGTGGACACTTCTAGCTGGAAAAGTTGTGGCCCATATCTAACTTAGCTAGGATGAATCTCACTAGACCATATGTTTGACAAAAAATGACTTTTAGTTGGAAATGTTTAAATTCATTTGTGTTGATAAGTTGGCCAAAAGTGTGACACAATTTTGTACTTTTACCTTTGAGGGGACTATTCCAAAAACATTTGTCTTACCAGCTCTTGGTTACAGTCTCGTCACCCTTTTTCATGTTCTAACTACAACAAGATTGCTATAATGGGTGGAGATAGGCTTCTGACTAAACTGGTTTCTTGTGATGAAGTTAAGGGAGATGAAATGGTGTGGTACATTTGTTGTGAAGGAGGGATTGTACCTTTTATTGAATGCCTTAATGGGTATGATGAAAATCTTTCAATTTAGTTTGTTGGTACTTGGGATAATAGGCAAGTTCAAATGGGAGGGATTAGCTTCGAGGTTAGTGAAGAAATTATTTCCCAAGCCACGGGAATGACTTGCAAGGGGAAAAAGCTGAAAAGGTAAAGCAAAGTGCAAGACGATGAAATCATGGCCTTATTCTTTAAAGAGGGTGAAGTTCCTATCATGTTGCATGGTGGGTTCGAAATGGAGAGTCTTCCTTCCCCCTGGGATAAGGTATGTTTCATTTTAATGAAATACTTTACCTTGGAGGGTTAGTTTAAGAGTTACGACCATTATCATTTTTCCCTCCTTAATCATTTTAGGCATAAAACTCTTCTCAGCTTTCCCTTTTATTTGATTTCATCACTTGAATCCTCTGTCAAGGAAACTAAGGAGTCATATGCTAAGAACTCTAACAAGATTGTTATTCCATTCCATCATGATCTAATTTTTCATCTTTAACAATTCCACCTTGCTTTGTGTCCCCTGAAACCTATTAAAGCTTTCCTTGTGGAAGATTTCCCCTCTGCAAGTCAAGTTGTGAAAAATGTTGGTTCCCCTACTATAGTTGTGTTCTCCTCTAAGGGAAAACTAAAGAAGAAAAAATCCCTCCCTAATTCTATGGCTATGAAGAATACTAACCCTTCTACTTTGGCCGCATCCCCCTCTTCCCACTCTAAAGGCAAGAAGAAAAAACATGTGTCCATTTTAGAGGATGCCCTAAATTCTACCCCTATTGCTACCAACAATGTGGCCCTCCCTAATAGCTCTGTGTTGAAATCCAACTCCTCTTTGATCCCAGTTGAGACCCCTAGTTCTACTTATTAGAAGGAGCTTGTTATGGGACTTTACACCCTCAAAAATAGTCTCTCTATGACCCAAGAATCCGGGAAGGTACCTGCTAAAAGAAGATTAGCAGAGTATTTTAAGAAGGCTAAAACTAAGAAGACCAAAGTGAATGGTGTTTAGTATGTTGAGGAGGATAGCAATTTTGTTGGGGAGGCAGTGTTTATTCCCAATGGGAAGAAGAAAGTGGTTGAGGAAGCTTCCATGAGTGTAAATGAGACTGTTGATCTTCAGGAAGAGACTATGATGGAAGTTGAGGCAAGGGTGGTGTATATTGGTGAACATAAGGTTAGGGTATTGAACATTAGGAGATCCAAGAGAATTGATGGGCTTCGAACCCCTAATCTCAAAAACTTGGATGATTTAAGTGACTCACTACAAGATGAGGATTTGGATATTCATGAAGTGAACCAGAATGTGACTCCTTAGATTGATGAAGGTGCTATCTTGTTTGAGGAGATGAATGCTCCTGATTTAGAATCTAAAGATGTTGATCATGTTCCTAACTCTATGCCTATTCAGAAGGATTGTTTTAAATGTGAGCGAACTACTGTGGAGGTTACTAATCTCAAAGCCAAGGTTGCTATCTTAGAAGGAAACCTAAAAGTGATGGCAAGATTCAGTACTAAAGTTATTAACAAATTGGCTACTACGTTATCTATCTTGTTGGCTCTTGAGCTCAAGAGGCATGGCCTGGACTCAAATACTATTACCAACTATGAATACATGTATAAGTTTCTTATAGATGAATGGGGACAATTGTTCTCCTAGTTTTATTGCTTTCCTGCTTTCTATTTTTTATTATGGTTTTTTATTAAGACTTTGAACTCTGTAATGGTTAAGAACTATTAGTGTGTTGTTGTTGTGTTGTTCATGGCCTGTCTGTGGCCTATTTTGCTCTGCCTTTGGGGTTTTTTGTATAGGGATCAACACCCTAGTTTGCTTCTTATCTTAATCAAAAAAAATTCTTTTAGAGTGCACACCACACACATATATAAAATTTATTTTTATTGAAACAAGGACATCTATGTGGAGTGTAGTACAATTTTTTATTTTTTTTTAACAATTTTATTTTTTCTAGTGTCTTGAATAGAGGTCATTGTTTTTTCTCATAATGAACCTACATTCATTATAAAATTAAAAATATATATAATACTAAGGAAAACATAATATATATTATAATATGTATAAAGATAATACTAAGGGATATATATTTAGAAAATGACATCATTTGATCCCCCAAAAGGTGAAGCAAAATTGTTTTTTTCATCAACATTCTGATAGATGCAGAGGAGACTCCATCAACAGTTTGATTTAAGCCTAGGGGAGTTTTTTCCAAGGGGATTTGATCTAAGGCAGTTTGATATAACCCTCCTTAATTAAACCCCCTTATATGGAACCCCTCTATGATTAAATCATATTTTTTTCTAAAAAATATGTGATTTCAGGAAAAATTTAAGATGCCCAAAAAGTGGGACACACTATTGTGGGATTAGCTAGAACATATGGATACCAAAGAGGTAGAGGAAGATAGGGTAGAAATGATGGGAGATTGTTTTGTGAAACTTGTATTTGATGTAGAGTTGAAGTTCATAGAGCGTTTGAATTTTTACAAGTCAAGGAAGTGCAAATAGGAGACCTAAAGGTAGTGTAAGAATTACATATGTAGATGAATAATCTAGAGGATCAAAAATCCTAGTTAAAGAACCTAATAAGGGTGAGTCATTGGCCATGAGGAGAGATTTGTTGAGAACACATGTTATGGATGAAGAAGAACTAGTACAAAGGAAGAATTTGTTTAGAACAATATGTAAGGTTGAAGGAAAATGTTTTAAAGTCATCATTGATAGTGGTAGTATAGATAATCTAGTTTCAAAAGATGTGGTTGACAATTTAAAATTGAATATGTTAGAACATCCTAGTCCATATAAAATTACTTGGTTGTAGAAAAAACACAAGGTACTGGTAAGTGAACAATGTTTGGTGAAATTTAAGATAGGAACATATCATGATGAAGTTTTGTATGATTATATGTTGATGGATATATATCATTTATTGTTAGGAAGACCATGGTGATATGATAGGAAAGCTATACATTATGGGAGAAAAAATACTTATATTATGGTGAAGAATGATATAAAACATACTTTAGTACCATTGAAGGAGGAAAAAAGGCAAGTGTATAGTAGTTCCATAATTTGTTTAGTGGACAACATAAAGTTCTTAGATGGTCTGAGGCATGAAAATATGTGTTTTGCATTGATCCCTCTAGTTTACAACATTACATATGTGAACAAAAAATCGTAGGAGGAAATTACAAAATTGATGATAGAGTATAAGGACATCATATTAGATAATATACTAGATGGATTACCACTGATGAGGAGTATTAGTCACCACATGGATCTAATCCTAGGAGCAAGCTTACCGAATAAGTTTGCACATAGAATGATACCAAAATAGAATGTAAAACTAAACAAATAGGTATAGGTGTTGTTGAAGAAGGATTTGACTAGGGAAAGTTTGAGCCCATGAGCAATATCTATGGTAGTAGCACCTGAGAAGGATGGCAAATGGAGAATGTGTATAGACTCCAAAGAAATAAATAAGATCACTATAAAGTATAGATTCCCATTCCCAAGGATGGATTACATAATTAACTATTTGAGTGGAGTGAAATATTTTACCAAGATTGATTTGAAGAGTAGTTATCACCATATCAAAATTAGAGGAGATGAATGGAAGATTTCATTTAAGACAAACAAAAGACATATGAGTGGTTAGTTATGCCCTTTGGGTTGAATAATGCAACTAGAACATTTATGAGGTTGATTGATGAAGTGTTGAAGAAATACTTGGGTAAGATCATGATTGTTTATTTGAATGATATTTTGATTTTTAGTAAAACTAAGGAAGAACAACTAGAACATATCAGACTGGTATTACAGAGATTGAGAAAAGAAAAGATATTTGTCAATGTGAAAAAATATAGTTTCATGAAGTCATAATTTCTATATTTGAATTTTTTAATCTCAACTGAGGCTTTAAGATGGATCTAGAAAAGGTAAGAGTAATTTTTGAATGACCTACACTAGTGAATGTTGGAGAGGTTAGATTTTTTCATGGTTTGACAAGTTTCTATAGAAAGTTCATTAGAGATTTTAGAGGTATTTGTGCACCAATAATTAAGACTATTAGAGGTGACAAGAAGGAATTAAAATGGACTTTAAGAGCAAATAGAATCAATGAATTGATAAAGAAGAAGGAAATTGAACTAGTGTTAGTATTGCCAAATTTTAACAAAGTATTTTAGGTTGCAATAAGAGTAATATTAAGTCAATAAGCTAGACTAGTATCCTATTTTAGTGAGAAGTTGATTGATGCAAGAAAGTGATATTTAGTCTATGAACAAGAATTTTATGCCATAATCTAAGCTTTGAAAATATGGAGAGATTACTTGTTTCCAAAAGAATTTGTGTTGTATACATATCATCAAGCCTTACAATATTTAGATAATTAAGGTAAGTTGAATCAGAGGTCCATGTGAAATAGGTGTACTTTAATTAAAGTTATTCTTTTCTATTGAATCATAGGAGTGAAAAATCAAACAAGGTTGCAAATTCATTGAGTAGGAGACAAAATCTACAAAAGAAATGAGAGTAGAAGTACAATTTGATGAATTGAAGTTAATCTTGATTTTACTGAAGTATGATAAGTATATAAAGAACTAGTTAGTATAGATAGAAGTAAATGACTTGATTACTTGATTCAAAATGAAATTCTATTTAAGAGTAACCAATTGTGTAATCCAATAAGCTCAATGATGGAAAATTTGATCAAGGAGAAACATAAAGATGGTCTAACTAGTCATTTTAGAGTAGATAAGATAGTGGCATTGATAAGTGAAAACTATTTTTGGCCTCAAATATATAAGGATGTGAGAGTATGTTCAAGGTTGTAGGATTTATCAATTAGCACAGGGGAGTAGTTAGCATATTAGGTTGTATCATCCTTACTAGTTCTGGAGAGACTTTGGGGAGATATTAATATAGATTTTGTATTAGGGTTGCCTAAAACACAATGAGGACATGATTCTATATTTGTAGTTGTGGATAGATTTTCTAAAATGACACATTTCATTCCATGTAAGAAGACAAATGATACAGTATAGAAAGATGATTTATTTTTCAGAGAAGTTGTGAGATTGCATGGGTTACCAATGAGTATTGTTTCAGATAAAGATACTAAGTTTGGTGGATACTTTTGAAAGACATTGTGGAAGAAGATGAAGACTAATTTTTAATTCAATTCAATATATCACCCATAGATTGATGGACAAATAAAATTTTGATTAGTATCAATAACTTCCAACCACTGTACAAACAGAAGTGACTACCTTTTATAGAAGGTAGTACACTTAGTTACAAAATGAATGACTAGGATTAAATTACAATGAATGGCCTAGCTTACAAATCATTAAATTTTTGTAGCCAAAAAATTTCCATTGTCTATTAATAACTAACCAAAAATCTATTTCCTAGGAAAATATTACAAGTTTCAAGGTAGGTCAACCTTATTCAATAACATTTTATAAAATTACATTAAAAACTTGGCACAAAGTTCTAGGCTTAAATTCCTAATTTTGAAAAAGTATCTCTTGCAATATGAAAATAAAATAAATAATATGGCACATCCCAACAATAACAAATAGGTTCACTTTGCAACATCCTCTCCATTAGAAATATCTTTAATTATCACATGGTCCTTTTCAACTTCTCTTCTTTCATAATCTATTAGTGCATTGAGGGATGGATTGAGGGCTTCTAGGTTGTTCTCATCAACAAATTTAAACCTAAACCTTTGAGACTCATAAGTGTTAAAAAATATATTATACTTTGCTTTCCTCCTAGGAGTCACTTTCATAAATGTCCTAACCATTGTCTTCAGATCCATCCATTTATTCATAGTAGCAACATTGAAAGTGTATGTAGGTTCTTAGGTTAGAATTTGTTTCATCTAGTCCTTCAAATTTATAATATCTACCTCCACAGTCAAATCTAGATATAATCCTATCAAATCATGTAGCATGGTGTAGATAACAACTTGTATATTTTGTTTTTTTTAAGTCCATTCATCTCCCTAAGGAGTTGATCAATTATTTCCTTTCTAAATATTAAAAATCTCTTCCCACATGAGTGGTAGTTCAAGAGGTGTTTCATCTAGAATTTTATCTTTCACTAGTATTGTTGGGTCTAACTTACAAAACATATCAAACCTTGGGACATTTTGAGACTGGCCCTCCAACTCTACATTACACTCATCAGTTAGTCTTTGGAAATTTTTTTCAAAGTATTGAATTCAACTAGTTCATCCACAGTTTCATAAAGAGCCTTGGAATCCTACTCATGAATTTCTTCAATCCAATCTTGAGTTGTATGAGCTACATGGTTCACCTTTTCCAATTCAGTATAAAAATTCATGAAGTCACATGACTAGTTAAAAGATGTCTAGATTCATTAAACCTAGACACTACCAAAAAAGTCAAACAACTAGTTAATATCCACCATCCATTCCCATACTACATCTTTTAATCCTGGTCATTGACATAAGGATAAGCCCTAAAATCTTCCATCATTTCTCTAATTCTTCTCATTCAATCACAACCATCCATTCTTCTTTAATATGAACCATACATCCTTGTAGAATGTCCTAAAAGTTTCTAATCTTACCCTAATCTATCTCATTCAATCCTAGCCATCCATCATAATCAAATCTTATTCCTCCATCCTATCATCCTATCATCCAAACATGTATAAATCAACCCTCATCCTTGACCAAAAAGAGAGAGGGGGAGGAAAGAAGAAAAATCTATAGGTACATGTTGCAAACATATTGCACAACCTTGGAGCAACTACATCAATCAAACATCAAAGAGCACATCCCTAAAACAAGGAAGTTATAATGTTCCATTTGTAATGGATATTTTATTCTATGTTTGATTCCTTCCTTATGCTCTATTTGAGGTATTCTGTGGTTTGGAATAGGGATCTTAGGTTTCCTATTATTTTGATTCTAAATCTAGGGTATACAGTAGCATTATAATTTCTTACATTCTGATCACCAATTCAGATTTAGAGGTGCATCCACTAGTTAGAACATTGGATGCAAACAAGTACACATGATCCCATGAAATTTGAATGTAGACTAGTTGTAGCTAGGGTTTTCAACCACTGCATTAATGGTGATCAATCCATCTTCTTCATCCTTTATTGAAATATGCATATGGATCCATAGCCTTGGGATGAGAAATGGTATTTGGGTATGATAAATGTATTTGTATAGTTCTAGGAGGTCAAATTTGGCCATTAATGGTGCTTTCTGAAGTGGTTGAGGCATTTGATAGATTTGTGGGAATTCAATGTAGGACCAGAAGTTAGAAGTGGACATTAAAATTGTGTTGGCACTTTTAATGATTATGAGAACCTTTGAATTCATTGATGTTCTATTTTCTTCTATCTTAGTGGGACTTTGTAGCTTGTTAGAGGTTTGGATCATGCTCATAAATTTGTCAACATTTCCAAGTGCTCCTAGAATTGTGTCAAAGGTTCAAGTGGTTTTGAGAACCATTGAAATCATTGATGGAGCTTCCTTTTAAAACATTGTCAAACATTATAGAGGTTTTGGGAACCATTTAAAGTGTTCATGGATTCTTCTTTTAAAACTTGTTATGCCTTTTAGAGGTTGTGGGAACCAACAAAAATTCTGATGAAACCTTTTCTTTGAATCTTGTTGGTGGTTTCAAGGTTTTGAGAAGCATGAAAAATATTGACAAAGGCTTCAAATGCTTGATGAGAATATGTATATGGAAGGGAGAACGAGACTTATAGAACTCTAGAAAAGTGGAATACATCCACTTGGAACCTCCAAACCTACAAACTTGCAAAATGAGTTTTTTGAATATGTTATAAAAATGTGGAGTTCAACTGGACATTTAGACTTTGGGAAAAAGGATTAAGGGGAAGAAGTCCACTAAACCTGAAAGTCTACAGAGATCACAAAAGGGGAAGAAAGCAAGGTGAAGAAGGAATGGAAAGTTTGTGGGGATCTGAATCATAAATAGAAGAGACATCTGGACTTCAATCAAAATGACAAAAAGCCAAAATTTTGGGAAAGCCTTGTAAACACATAGGAAAAGTGGAAAAGGGTGAAGTGAGGAGAAAAGAAGGAAAGTGGAAGAAGTCCACTAGTCCTTGGAAACTCCACAAATCTACAAAAGCCTAGAAAATAACTAAATGCTCCTAGACTTAGAATTTTGTATGATTCCTTGCAGCTTCTAACATATGGTAGGGGCATGGGGGAAGGAAGGGAACAACATTAAGGCATAAAATGACCAAGGGAGGGCCCCTTTAAATAATTCAAAAATTAGTTATAAATGATGGGAAAAATATGTCTAAGGAAACAAAGGGGACACCAGATAGATAAATTTACAAATGTTAAACTAGGTCCCAACATTGGCTCTACTTGGGGACATGTGCCTCTTATATGCACAATGAGAATCTAGAAAACATCTCTAGGAGTAGAACAAAAGAGAAAAATAAAATGAGGGGGGATGAGGGAAAGATAATATAAAAAACAACATGCAACCAATGATAAGGAGGCACATCAAGGATGAGATTGTGTGGCTATAAATAAAATTAGAACAATTATAGGTTAAACCTTGCAAAGAAGTTCCATGGCATAAGGCCATGGACAAATTACTGAATACCACTTACCTCTATCAAAGGCATGTTGAATGAAGGAGTTTATCTCTCTCAAACTAAAATTTTACTCACCACCTAGCTATAACAAATGACATCCTTTACATGCATGCATAATCAAGTAACTAATGCTTGAGGAGCTAAGATCAAACTCGTTATTGGAGTTATCAGCAAAGTCCACCCATAAATAGTAGATGCATGATCTTCTCTACCCCATCTTACCATACATTCATGCATGTTCACAATAGGATAGAGTGGATCACCAAAATTAGGTCAACTTCAATACACATAGATGAATGCAAACATCCACTGTCAATGGCCATAACATTACCCTACTTATTGACCTGTTCATGTGAACTAAGGAAAAAAGAGAACACTTCCAATTTGAACACATGTAAAAAAACATATAGCTAATTGCCTCCTTGGTAAAGACAAGGAAGAATATGTTCATGCATTCCAAACTTGAATGTCTCAAGTTTAGGTATGTTGTCAAGGTGAGACGCAACATATTGGTCTTCAACTTCACATGTGTGTTGCTGCTCACTATCATCTTCACTTGTTTGCTGGACCCATATAAAGGATTATAATTCAAACACATCACCATCATCCATAGCTTTAGAAACTTGACCTTCATAAAAAAATAAATCTTCATAGTCACTAATGTTCACATCAAGCTCTTGGATAACATGCGGCCAACATACACCATTTTCATACATGTTGATGTTTTACTCCATGCTTGGATCAAACACTTGATCTACACTTCCATTATCATCATTATCATAAGAATCATACCAAGGTAGCTCAAGTGATGGATTGAATTCATTACATTGCCTCTATATCTCAATCTTGTCCTGGTAACTTGTGTCATATTCACTGCTAAAATTAGATTGGTAACACATTACCTCTTCTTCCTCATTTGTTCTAACAACATTTCCTTCCAGCCTATTTAAAGCATAATTAGCATGGGATAGACAACAAATCTTGTACCAAAGAAATAAAATAGATCATATGTGTCCACATGATCACCATCTTCACAATCATCAAGGTCAAGGCCTTCAAACTAAAAAATCAATGTTTGCACTATCAGTTATCTCGGTAATCTTATCACTAATTGTAGGAACCACCATGTGATCCTCATACGCATAAACATTTTTAGAAAATTCAGCATTAGTATCCTCATAAATATTGATATGAATAAAGGAGGGAAATATATCAAACAAGAAACTAGTTTCTTGTTCATCCTTGACATCACATGCATGCACACAACTATCATAATCAACCTCATAGACTAATTAAATTTGATGCTCACTTATGCACATGCATCCTTATTTGTCCATGGTTTTATCATAAAGTGTAGGGTCATATACCTCAACCTCACATTTAGGTCCATCATGCATATCATTGTTATCATCTCCAAATGATGACTTGTTCAACTTAAGGTAAGTGCATACAGTATCTTCAACATCTACAACATTGTCATATGATGAAACATCATAAATGTTTTCTGCCTCAAGTTCACTCTCATCCTAATTTGATGTTGTATTGACTTGACCATGGCATGGATCATCATCCTCAACATCACAATCCATACTGACACATGTTGCATCCATCTCGTTGCTATTCACAAAAACTAGTTCATTACTAGCAACACCAACATTTGAGGACAAAAAAATTGTTATGTATTCAGTCCTCATTCTTTCAACATAGTCAAGGCACTCATGATCTTGTTATAGACGTGTAAGATTCAAGTCCTACATTAAACTCATACCAATATCATAGGCTTCAAACAATAGATCAATGTAAATAGGCACATTAAGTCTAGAAACCTTTGGGACTTTGGAAATGCCAACATCAAACCTATGACCAAAGTCTTTACTAGATTCTTTCTATTGCCTTTAGATGTTTACCAGTTCTTGGACAAGAGAAATAGGGTCTAGATTGAATGCATGCTTCTCATCAAATGTAGACACAAGGTCCTTCCAGGAAGAAAAATAATATTCTAGAAAAATATCAATCCATCTCCTTTCATTCCCACATAGAGATATAATAAACAATCGCATCCACATGTCTTCCTCTTCAAACTAAATAACATACTCATCAAATCTAGGCATCTGGTTAAATACCTTGGCTTTCATGGTTCGCATTTCATCATTGACCAAAGAGTGATCCATTCATTTGTAGGTGGTGTCAAGGGGAATGATGGGGGATTGAACAACTTGGCCTTTTTGTGGTAGCAAGATGAGCATTATATTGCAACATAGACTCAAGTAGTCTAATTTGGTTTTTAATTTCTCTTTGATACCTAACAAGCTCATTTTTCTTGTGTATCAATGCTTGTAAGATTATAAATGGGTTCACATAATATATTTGGGTACTTGAATAGTATGAATAGGCATCAATCTAGAGTATTATAGGTCATTTTCTTCATCATAATACATAGGGCTTGAAACATAAGAAGTTGCATGCAAAGGAGCAACTCTAGAGTAATCATTATCAAACCACGAAGCCATGACTAGAACATTTTATCATGTAGGAAAAAATTTGAGGTCTTACACCTATGTGTTTCTTTACCATAAAATAAGGTTTGTCTCAAGAGGGAGGAAGAAAATTCTTGTGTATCTTCTTACCAGTTGTTGTAAGCTTGAGACATATTCTTGAAGAACCAAACAAATAGATTTCAATAGCAATCACACTTGGTTCTTGATAGTGGAGTTGCCACCTCTTTCAAAAGAGGAATGCCATGAAGAACACATGATCTCCAAGGCAACAAACTATTCTAGATTAAACTCACCATCAGAGTCTTCATTTCATTCAAAACCCATAGTTTCCTTCCTTGGAAACGATGTCATCTTGTTGGTGTAAGTTGATGGAATGCCAACAATAGGCACATTAAACACATTGTTGAAAAAACTATAAACTTCATTGAACAAGATTCATTCTCCCCAATAATAACACCATCTTTTTGGTGTAAGTTGACAGGTTGTGAACTCAACACAAACAAACTAGTAATGTTGCAAAAAAATTTCAATCACTATGTTGCAAGGATCTTCAAAGTAGTTTCTAGAATTTATTTTAAGTTGCAGAGGTGTGAAAGATAAGAACCAAAGTTAAACTATCACCAAAATGGCACCATTTTTTTGGATCCTAAAATCATATCTCCATAATGCTAGAGTATTATCCTATCCTCAAGGTAAGGGACTTGCCTTCAAGAAGATGGGACATGGGCTCATCAATAGATTATGGATGCTTAAAGGCCAATTTATAAGAGTGGTCATTCTCTCCTTTAATTTGGGCTTAGCTATACCTAAGATGGTGTCCTTAGAGGTATTCTCAATAGGATTGATGATAAAGGAATATGGGATAAGATAAATGGTGTGGTTGTATAGGTACCTAATGCATACTTGGCCCCAGAATTTGTCATTAGAATAACAACTAACCAACTATATATAAAACTTCTTCTTAAGATGACAATTACAACTTTGTATATGCACCTATAGATGACAACAATCCACTTAACATTTCATACACAAGTACAAGGTGTAGGCATGTATGACATGATTCTCTAACAATCTAGCTATTTAAGGTCACTTATAATTTTCCCTAAGTTATAATACTAAATCATGTTCAGGCATGTAGAACCCTAATCTACTAAGAGTAGAGAGGTCATACAATGAAAGATGTTTGGCCTCTCACCAATTAGATTGGTGCCTATTCCATTGGGATATAGAGTCATGACCTTTAAGGAAAATGGAGATACACTTGAAAAGCATAAATAAAACTAGATGTGCATATACATACAAACCTAATATGACATTTCATGAAAATGGGCATACTTAATAATCCATCTCAATACTATAGGAACCCCCATGGAATAAAGGAGAGGCCATCACAAAAGCTTTGGAATGAACTAGAAGTTGTCACACATTCATCTAACCCTTGTTACATTCATACCAAAAAATATGGACAAAGAGTATCTATAACTAGGTTTGAGCATCCCCTTGATTAATTACAAACTATAATGGATACATACCATCTACATGCATAGTATCCATTGAATACCCTTCCTATTGTTTATAGAATGCATTCCATCCCCTTACAGACCAAACTTGCATCATTTGATGCCCTAGAACCAACTTGAGGAACTTACAGTCAAGAAATTGGCTCAACAACCAACCCTTGTTACATCCTTCAACCATGTATATGTAACATTACAATTTCTTGCATTCTAGTCACTCGTCAGGATTTTGAGGTGCATCTTTTAGTTAGAAAATTTAATGAAAACAAGTACACCTTGTTAGTGCCTATATTTCTTGGCCCTAAACTTGACAAAAAAATCCTAATATTTGCGCCTCTTGTTCCCCTTTTTATCTTTCATGTGTGAAAACCAACAAAAAATCCTTCATGTCCTTGAGAAGCCTTCAAAATTCTTAAAAATCCTTCAAATTCATTAAGTATAGAAGTCTTTCGATAGGTTTTTCAGTTCACAAAACCACCAAAAACTCAAAAATCTTTGTGTTTCAGTGATTCGGCAGGTTCATGAATTGACGAACTTCCCATGAACTTGCCGAAATGCCAAGAGAGTAAAGGAGAAAGCCAAACAAAATGCTTTTTGGTAAGTTTGTGAGTTTGCAAACTCACTAAAATGTCAAAAAGGAAGAATGAAAGGAAAAAAGAGGAAAAAATGAAGATTAAAAGAAAGAAAGTGGTTGTCGACAAGTTTGCAAGTTCACGAACTCACTAAAAAGCCAAAATGGTTCATAAGCCTTCAAAATGCTTGAAAGGTTGAGAAAAGAGAATATAAATAAAATGAAAGAACAAAGAAAGTGGCTTTTAGCAAGTTCATGAGTTTGCAAACTTTCTGAAAAGTTGAAATGGTTTGTAACTTCTAAAAATCGTCGAATCACCAAAAGAAGAGGATGAGGAGAAGAAAAGAAGGAAGGAAAAGACAAAAGAAAGGACAAATAGCCAAAGTGGTTCACTAGTTCACCAAAGTGCCAAAAATCTGAAAATGAGGATTAAGAGAAGAGCATGGAAATGGTTTTTGATGATTTTAGGTTCGTAAACCTCTAAAATTGTCGAAAAGTTTTAAAAAATTCTAATTCACCAGCAAGAAAGTTCAACAAGCCCCTAAAACTATGACAATGCATTTTTTAGTGCCAATAACATGTTTTAAATGTGTTTTTCATGGGTTTTCCAGTTTGAATGTCTCCCTATGGCCTAGAATTCCATTAATGCCTAAGACAAGTAGGCAAAAAGTACATAAGTAGATGGGGTAGATGATTCCCACCCAAACTACAACAGCAAAAATGTAATGCTATATATTCATGAAAAAAGATGTAATTATTGTTGGTCGCTGAGCCAATTTGGGTTTGCAAGTGCCTCAAGTTATTTTAGGGCATCAAGCAAAGCTAGTCTAGCCTACAAATGAGGGAATTCATTTGGTACATCATAGGAAGAAATTGTGATGCACATATATGCAGTAGCATATCTTCATGGCCATTTGTAACAACTCAGGGGAATGTATAGTTGAAGTTATATGTTTTCTTTCACCACACAAGTTTACTGGTGCAAATGTAATAGAAATTAGATAAATGTATGACATCATTTTAATCCAATACAAATCATTTATGTTGGTCTTTCCTTTGTTGAATATGGGTCATTACAGTTCTACTAAGGATTATTAAGTATGTCCATTATATAAGATGTAATTTTTGATTTGTATGTAAATACATATCTAGTTCTGTTGATGTTTTATTGGGTGCATCTCCTTCCTCTTTATTGTTCATGACTCTATTTACCAATGGAGTAGGCATCGGTCTACATTGTTGAAGGACTAGCACTCTCTTTTAATCTTTTTTCCATTTTGGGTAGTTTAGGAGTAGAGTAGTAGATTATGTTTCACATGCTATTCATGGTTCAATACTATAACTAGTGAATCATTCTGAGTGACCTACAAGTGTTTAAATCATTTGTGAATCATGTTCTGCATGATTGTACCTAGTAAATTATGTAAGATAAGTTAAGTAGATTCATAATAAGGGATATTACGTCATTATCATTTGTTGGTGCATTTGCAAGGTGCAATATTCAACTTAATTTGAGGTTTTATACAACCAATTTATCTTTGTTGGTAACATAGTCAAGAGACACTACTCTGATGGAAAGTTGTATGTTGTCATTGATGGAAACAAAGCATAGTAAAGGGATTTTCAGTTATGGCACCAAGGTTTGGTAAAGGTCCGAAAGACTAACTTAGTCAAAATGGCTAAGTATGGGCAAGCTATAGAATGATAGAGATTGGGTCAGTATGCCTCCACAGTTGAAGATCATTATATGTGGTTCATGTATGTTGTTCATAGCTATTTGGTGATCACATGTTCCTGTGTTCAAGTTTTGACTTCCTCCGTAAGTCATATGGTGAAATGCCTAAGTCTGGGTGAACAAAGTTAAGACAGGAACAGTGCACAGTACCAAAGTAAAAGGGTCCGCATTCCTCCACTATTGCATATTTTGTCTTGCAGTTCTGAGGAAACAAAAATACTTATTATGACTACCTAAATCCAGAGTTATAGCTTCTAAAGTTCTTTTAATCACATTCTACAAGTTGTTCTTTATCAGCTTGCAGTCTGACAGTATTTCACAGTGACAAAGTGATAGTTCTAAGATCCGCATTTATCAGTAGTTGAATATTATGTTCTATGATTCTAAAGGTATGATAAGGGATTGGTAATGAATTACTAACAAGGATTTTAGAGTTTCATAATGATCGCATTTGAAGTTATGGGCCGACTTGGTATTACTTTTATATACAAGCACTATTTGTTTTAGGCTGACCTAATCAAGATCCAAATCTGTGTGCGGATATATATATTAGATGGATTGTGATGCGAAAGGTGTGTAAGCTTTGTGAGCAATGTGAATGTGTGAATTAAGTCTACTTTTGTAATCAAATTAGTGCAAAGAAGAATACGGTTTTGTTGAACAGGGCTTATGTGAGTAAAAAGAAAAGCAGAGCGGTAATGATGAAGAGTTTTGAGTCTGTATATTGAGTGACCGATGGAACTGTACTCCAGCATGTTGTAGATGCATTTACAATAGTTAATAACTAGAAGTGAGCCATTCTCTTATCTTTCTTCTATCTTTCTTTCTTAGTGGACAATGAGTCCACTTGGACAGTGAGTCCACATGCAGTGAGCACTTCTTTGGACAGTGAGTCCTTGGGCAATGAGCCCTATGGCAGTGAGCCTTTTGTAATCTGGTATTGCTATCATAATATATCGTGAGCTAACACTCACCATAGTTTTTCCCTTTTTGGGTTTTCCACATAAAAATATTGGTGTCTATGTGTTATGTCTTTATGGTTGTTGCTTCTATGTTTGTTTTGCTTTCATGTCATTGAAATTGGTAAATGGATTAAAGAGCATGCAAAGGAATTATTTTATAGAATATTGATTCACTCCCCTCTCAGTATTCCTTGTGCATAACAATTGGTATCAGAGCAAGTTTCCTTGGAAGAAGTCTAACATCTTGAGGAAGATATGGAAAAGAATACTCATGGCAGCCAGAAGATATCCTGCTCCAGGTAGTGTCACAATTTGTTAGTGTATTAAGTTTTTCACTTAGGTTAATTACTCCGGGTGGTTTTTTCCTGTAGAGTAGTTTTCTTACCCATTAGCATTCTCATGGCTTTAAAATCCTATACAATATGTAAATTATGCATCTCATTTTTATTCACTCCTTATTTTGGTGAAATGGTCTTGTGTTGCCTCTCTCGTTTTCTATGAAGGTTCGTTGCAAATGGTGCCCCTGGGAGGTGGATGACACCAACATGGTATCAGAAACAACCATTCTTCCCTCCTTCCCTCTGAGAGTTTTCATCAGAGTGTTTGGGATCATTTTTTTTCCAGCATTTGAAATTTATCAAATTTTAAAGTTGCCTATTGCCGATTCATTGCTGTAAATTGCATCATTTGAAGAGGTGTCTATTTTATGTTTGAAGACCAGGCCGTGATTCTCTTTCTGGTGAGCCATGAAACTGGTGCATTTCTGGGCAGAGGCATGATTTTCTTGTCTGGGAGGCAGCATTTTGTTGGTTGGAGACACCGTTTTGACTGTGGAAGGTGTCCTAAGGAGTTCTTTTTATAACTCTTCCTTCGCTGGCTGATCCTTGTTTGAAAACAACAAACATTTTGAGCTAAGGCATTTGAATCCCTAGGCATTAAAACCTTAGACATTTCCTTTAAAATTGCCTTAAATTTGTAATTCATGTATTGCTTATTTTAATCTGTTGTTCAAATTTGCAAAGATGATTTCAAATTTTGTTGAATCGATTGGCTTTTGATTATTAACAAGAACAACTTAGATGGAAAATTTTTGTTCAACTACTGTTCTTGGAATCGTGGGCCAATTTTCTGCTCAGAAAGGCATTTTTTTGAAGCCCAAAATCACTGTTGAAGAGGGCATGATTTTGCCAAAAAGGCAAACAGTTGTGTGCTGGCGTGATATTTATGTGCAAATGGCACTATCCAAATCGTGAGGAGTAGATATTGTCCAGTGCACAATAGGGTCTCTGAGGTTAGGGATGGGATCCATTCCATCCTTCAATTTTCCCATGCGTAAAGGTGTAGCTTCATTTCAAAAAGCTTGGAGTGTATTTACATATCCCATGCGCAAGGAGTTGTCCCTTATGCCTACCCCGTGACCATTGTCCCATCAAGTTTGAGGCACAGATCCTCAGCGAGAAGATCAAGCGTGAGTAGGGGGGCTACCCACTAAAGGTGCAAATCAAAAACACAGACCCGCACTAGCTGAATATCCATTTCTAAGTAGCATATGGTTTATAAAGTTTGCTATCAAATATTTCATTAGGGTTTTGGCAGTGTTGTTGGAGGTGGGCCCATAAGGTGTTTTTGACATTTTCTTGAAACCTTTAATCCCACATTAAACCCGTAGGCTTTCTTTTGGGACTTTATATATGCTAACACTTGACTTTGTAGCGTGAGGTTGTTATGAAGTTCATGTGTGAAGGTTCTAGTGATCTACAGTTGGAGTGCTTGGTTACTCAGTTTGGTCATTGATTAACACAATTGCCATCATATTTTGCAACATCCTTGTTGCACTTTTTTGCTCACTTGCAGCTGGTGGTCATGTGGGTGACCAAGGGCTTAATCTAGTCCTTCATTCTTGCATTGAGCCCCCATAGGTGACTTTTCTTCCACGGAGCATATCTTCGACATCTGGAGTCCATTTTCAGCATTCCGCATATCATCTGAAAGCTGACTTCGCCAAGCTCGTAGTGGTATAGGTAAATCCGCCTAATTTTTCTGATTTGAAGGCTTTGTTTGAAGTATTTGGGAGTTTCTAATTGTTGTTGAAGGTTAATGTCTTTGTAATTTTGGAGATTAGTCATAGTTCATTATGGGGTTTTTAGTTCATCCTGCTGTGATTATGTTGAAAAGGGGAAATTATTAACAATGGAGAGATGGTATCATAAAACATCTTAGATGGCTTCATTTGTTGCCACATTTGTATAATCTAGTTCCCCTTCCTGGTACTAATAGTAAGAAATTTGCATGGAATTGCAAAGGGGATCATGTCCTAGGAGTTATTGCAATGCATATTGATGATGCCACTTTGAATGCTATTGATCATTTTGAGTGTCCTCATATTCTTTCAACTAAAATTTGGGAAATACATGGAGATCTTGATACTCAGTTATTCCCAGATGATCCTATTTTAGATTGTCTCGTGCCTCTTCATTTTTCAGACAGGATACCCTATGATCATGCTACTATGTAGGAGTTTGAAGTTTTGGAATACTTTGAATTCTTCAGATGAGGATGATGAGGCTTCTTCAAAAACTCCTTCTCCATCAGGGCAGTTGATGTACCTTCACCTTCAATGATTCATTATGTAGAGTCATTAATTGAGGCTCCTATCATTCTTATTCAACAAGACCATTCATCTTGTGTTGATGATTCATTGAGCATGTCCAATGATTCATCACAACCAGTAACTCATTATCTTCCTGATTGGGATTCTTATTTGTCAGACATTGGTTCTTTGTTTGTAGAATCTCATATTTCTAACTTGGTAGACACATTCGAGGGTATATCCTCCTATATGATGATAGTTGTGGTACAACTGTTATCACCCTATCACTATCTTTGGAGAATGTTTAGAATCAGTTTCCAGTGGTACCTTATTTGTCACATTCTATTGTGATTGGGCATGTTCCTGATTGGTTCGTGGCATCATTTTCCAAGGTCTTGGTGACACATGAGAAAATTTAAGAGACATCATCATACATTTTTATGCTTCTTTCTTTCAATTACTATCTGGAGTGGGAAGCATACCTGCATTTTTACTTGGTTTTGTTTCTTCCAAAAGGGAGACAAGTTGTTTGTCGACATTGGAACATGTTCTATCTTTAGGCACTTACCCTTTTTGTAGGTGATTACACATTGTGGGGGGGCTACACAGTCTCTCTCTTTACCTCTTATGAGGGGGCTATTGATTGTATATACATGATGTATGTAGTCCTTGGGGGGTGTGATTAAGTCCTCCATTCATGCATCATTTTTGTTTTCTTTCTCTCTTTTGGAGAGGGGTTTTTTCCCACAGGGTTTTCTCCTTTTCTCCGGTTGTGAGATATTTCTTTTTTGCATTGTAAATGGGTACCTAACATGGTTGTGTAGCTGGGACCCATATTGCATCTTTATTTTGCATAATAATTCTCCCTAAGTTTGTGCTTAAGGGGGGGTGTTAGTGTGTTAAGTTTTTCACTTAGGGTAATTACTCCGGGTGGTTTTTTCCTATAGAGTAGTTTTCTTACCCGTCAACATTCTCACAGCTTTAAAAGCCTATACAATATGTAAATTATGTATCTCATTTTTATTCACTCCTTATTTTGGTGAAATGGTCTTGTGTTGCCTCTCTCATTTTCTATGAAGGTTTGTTGCAGATGGTGCTCTTGGGAGGTGGATGACACCAACACAATTGAATAAGAATTAAAAATAGCTCTTGAGGATCTTGATAAGTATGAAGCAAAAATCTAGGATTTGAAGGCAAATGTCAGAGAAGCAAATGAATGCATCCTAAAACTAAGAAAGCAAGTTAATATATCAAAGGATAGGAATAGAGAGCTAAGTGAATAATTGTTTGAAGCAAATGAAACCCTAAATAATTTACCAAGGTTGGTTGAAGAGAAAGAAAAAGCTAAGGAACATTTGAATCAAATGTTGAAAGATAAGTCTGAGGAATGTGAAAATTTGGGAAAAGATGTGTTACTAATGAAATATGATCTGGAAGCAGCTAACAGCTATAAAGAAAAATTCAAAATAAGCTCTGCAAAGCCTGAGGAGTTGATTGAAAGTTAAAAGAGTTTAGATGACAAGCAAGGCTTGGGATTTGAGAAAGGAGAAAGTTTGAAATCAGGTCAAGAAAACATTGAGATGAGGAAAAACAAAGGCAATCAGTTTTAGAATCACAGAAGAAGACCTAGAAGACCTCCGGTCAGGCAGCCAAATGCTCAAAGGTACCCATCTTTCAATGGCCATTATTTTAACTACAATAAGTTTGGTCATAAGGCTACTCAATGTAGGAGTAGAATGAATCAGAATGTTCCATCATTCTCTGGTCAATGTTTCAATTGCAAGAAAATTGGTCACAGATCAAATGAATGCAAAAGTCTAGTAAGGAATGGTTTTAACAATGCAAGGAATACTCAATCATTCAATGGAAAGTGCTTTGCATGCAATAGATTTGGGCATATGGCTAACCAATGTAGAACAAGAATGAATATAATCAATAGAAGGAATCAAGGACAAAGAAATGTGGTATGCTACAATTGTAATAAGTTTGGACATATTGCAAGATTCTGTAGAACTAAGAATGAGAAAAGAGACTATCCTACAGAGAAGAGGAAAACAAACCTAAGAGAAGATAAAGATAAGAACAAGATTGATCTTGTGGAAATCAAGAAGGAAATGAGCATGGTCTAGATTAAGAAGGATGTTAATGATGTCAGGGATGGATCTGTACCAGTCTCTAGTGCAGATACTTCCTCCGAGAAGTAAATTGGGAGCTCTGGCTCAAGGGGAGCTGTATTGAAAATCCAAATCCCCTAGCCAGATAGTCAGTACTGGGATCCAGCATGAAGATATGATGAAAAGATTTATATGATAGATCTTTTGAAATAAATTCTGGTAGAAAAGAATCAAATGTGGAGCATTGCAAAGCAATCTTGATTGACTGGGCTTAGTAGAGTAGTGTTTGATAGCTTTTTGAAGGACTGCATTTATGACAATTAGGTTAAGGCAATCAAAGGTTAAAAGGCTCAGATTCAAAAGGTTAATCACTTTACATTCAAACTATCAAGTGTCTAAGAAGAACTCAAATGAAATTCCAAGCAACTACAGTGATTTCCAAAGTGATTCAAAGCAAGCCAAATCGATCTCAAGCAAAGAAAACCCTAATTCAGCAAAAGAGGTATTTTCTGTTTAAAACCGTACTGTAAATTTGTTTAAGTCTTTGTGGAAATGGAAACACTACAAGTGGTTGATATAACTGAGAGACCGAGACCAAAATTCAAGAAACACCCTTTCAAGTCAACAGAGGTCGGCCCAAATGGTGTGTTTTCAGAAATACCATTTGGAGTGATGCATGTAGAAGATGTTAGGGCTTACATTCATGTTGCCCTAGAAGAGTTTGGTGATAGTAGGTTTTCTGATTTATATGTGAAGTAATTGAGCAGTGAAAATTTTGATTTGAAGGAAGAATATAAGGCATTGGAAGTAAAGAAATTCATTCAATATATAGAATTCCCAACATTCATAGAGGATGAATGGGTCTGGTATGTTCTAAGCAGGATCCATGATGAATTCGTGTGGCTGGAGAGACCATTCATGATCACAAAGGAGGCAATAAGAGTTGTGACTGGATTAAGCTCCACCGATACAGTACCAGTATTAAAATCTATAAAGAATGAAACAGTGATAGCGGCCACTGGAGCCAAATTTAAAAAAAGGGCATTGACAATCAATGATATTGAAGACCATGATGTAAGATTTGCATCCATGGTGCTAGGTTACAAAATCTACTTCACAAACTCAGAGAATTCTACCTCTGGTACTGCTATATACACAGCCTATGAGATGATTAAGGAGAATGCAAACTATGATCTTTGTGAACTGCTCCAGCAATAGCTGATGGAGAACCTTAAGAAGACAAAGGAGAAAAATATCCATTCAAATTTGCTACTCTAATTCTTTGCCTATTCTTTTATTTTATGCAAGAGCTACCAGGGATTAAGAATTTGTTATGGACTAGTGATAAACTAGTTGCAATACATATTAGAAATCATTTGAGTAGTATAGGAAGTCATGATGCATAGACTACAGCCCTATGGGGCTATTTCAAGAACTTCCAAAGGGTAATGCAATCTAGGAAAAGGATCCCTAAGACAATTGTGGAAAACTATAAAAAGGACATATGCTTCATTGTCAACAAGGATCAGTGCATGATGGAGGCTATTGAGCCTAGAACAATTTGGATTATACCAATGGGGTATGAATTAGTAGCTGATGTGTTAGATGGATATGCCCAGTACATGTTAAGCAAACCTAGGGATACCTCAAAGGAAAGCTTTGGCACATACGAAGAGCTATCTGTAAAAGTTCATGTTGAACTAAGGAAGCCTGAAATCCAGAAAAAGGTTAGGAAAATGGCAGAAGAATAAGAATAAAGCAAAGGATTCACCAAAGAACAAATATCAGCCACAAGAGCTAGAGTTGAGGCAGAAAGAGAAACTAAAGAAAAGGAGGAGCAAGAAAAGGAAGCTAATAAAGCTCTGAAATTTTAAGAGGTGCAACAAGAGGCACCTACTACACCAAAAAGAAGAACAAGAGGTACAAGTTCCTCTAGAACAACATCTAAATCCTCTGGTATTCCCTCCACAACAACTGCAGAAGCGCAAATAGGCAAGAGGAAGATGACCAAAGGTTAGAGAGTGTATGTCAATGTTGGTGTAGTTGATGATGAAGAAACTAAGACCAATAAAGAAGTGAAGAAGATGAAGGCACAAAGTGCACCACCCTCTAGTTCTCAGCAAGGCAAACCCTCAAGTGCCACAAAAAGGAAGACATTTGATAAGGGTAAAGGGAGAAAGAAGGCTAAGACTAAAGCACCTGTAGAAGACCAGACTACAACGAGTCTGGAGGAAGTATTGAAGGCCATTACAGTTGATGGCAACCTAAAACCTATTGCCTAATTGTATGATGAATTCGATGATGCAAATAAAAAGCTCATTGAGGCTATTGTCATCCAATACTTGGACATATACAATAAATCTCTCATTGAAATAATTACTGATCTCCCAGACAGCTTGGGAAGTATAATGTTTGTAAGGAAAGAAGCTGCTATGGCCAAGGACATTGAGCTTAGAGAACACACATTAATAAAGCTATGTCCTAAAATTGCCCTAGAAGAAAAGGAAAAAGTCTCCAAAGTGCTTCATAAAGAATTTAGAACAAAGAAAAGGATGAATACTCTAATGGCAGATGACATTGAGAAGGTAGTCAAAGAAACTGAGGAAATCAACTTGAGAGTTTTAAAGGAATTTCATCTCCCAACCATATATGTTAATGAAGAAACAAGTGTTGGAGATGACACATCTACTCCGGATGATAGAATGGACCAAGGGTCAAACAAAAATGATGAAGGGACAAAGAAGAAAGAAGATCAAGCCCCTGCACCTGATCAAGTCAATGTCACAGATGGTTAGGATAAAGCTAAAAATAAGCAAACCAGCACAAATCCTCCTCCAGAACAACAAACAAATCATACTAATAAGGAGAAGGGAGAAGAGAAGAGATTGTCTGATGCATCAAGAGACACTGCTACATTACAGGATCCTATAGATTCTGTCAAGAAATTTTTGGAAAAAGAGACATAAGTTTTGGATAAGCCTGAGTTTTTGCAAGGACCAATAAACTTGGCTTCAATGTCTCCTTTGCAAAAAGTCAAATTGGTATCAATTGTGCAAGCTGAGGCTCAGGAAGAGATGTTGAAAACACATATATAGGACAATAAGCTCATTGATGCAGCATTTGATGTGTTGGAGAAGTTGATGCCTACATACCAAAAAGATACATCATTATCATCAACTGATCAACTTAAAGGTATGATAAAATCAATCAGGTCTCATTTTGAGTCTTTTGAAAAGTCTGCAGAAACAAAAGTAAGGAAAGAGTTTGATGAGAAGAGATTAACTGAGTTGAAGACCATGTTGATCAATGATAAAACTTTATTAGATAATGGAAAAAAAGGTATACAGAGTGCGACTAAAGGAGCTTGTGATTTGTACAAATTGTTTTTATCATGGTCGAATGCCACAAAGGAGTTAGAAGAAAAGATCAAGGATTTGGAACTGCAGCTGACAAATATCTCTAAGTCATTTGATCCGGCAGTTGATTCAGTAAGTAGCAAAGAGATACAAGTTATCAATATTCATAATGACTTAAGTAATCTAATGAATAAGAGGGATCAAATAAAAAATAGAATGTGTCAGTTGAGAGGACTAATAAGTCCTAAGCTACACTCAATGTCAAATCTTGCAGTAGAAGCATTGCAAGTAAGTGCACTAATTGACACACCCTCTGATATACAAAAGGTAGAGAAATTAGTCTTCCTAATAAATGGCCATATTCAAATTTTGGACAATACAACAAACAGTTGGGATGGAGAACTGGCTCAAATCAAGATCATTTTCAATGACATCCTACAAACCACAACAAATTAAGTTAGATTGTACTTGTACATATGCGGCAGAATAGAATAGTTTTTGCAGTTTTTGTTGTCTTGACACAATTTTGACTCTTGTACATACACCTTTTCCATTGATGTCAAAGGGGGAGAAGAAAACCAGTGAAAAATGGGCAAACACCTAAGGGGGAGAAGAAAGACAGAGTGTATATAGAAAGGGGGAGTAGATAAGCATTTTTCACTAAGTATTGCCATCAATGCCAAAGGGGGAGATTGTTGGCAACATAGTCAAGCGACACTACTCTGATGGAAAGTTGTATGTTGTCATTGATGGAAACAAAGAATAGTAAAGGGGTTTTCATTTATGGCACCAAGGTTTGGTAAAGGTCTGGAAGACTAACTTAGTCAAAATGGCTAAGTATGGGCAAGCTAGAAAATGACAGAGATTGGGTCAGTATGCCTCCGCAATTGAAGATCATTATATGTAGTTTAGGTATATTGTTCATAGCTATTTGGTGATCACATGTTCTAGTGTTCAAGTTCTAACTTCCTCTAGAAGTCATATGGTGAAATGCCTAAGTCCAGGTGAACAGAGTTAAGACAGGAACAGTGCACAGTACCAAAGTAAAAGGGTCCGCATTCCTTCACTATTACATATTTTGTCTTTCGGTTCTGAGGAAACAAAGATACTTATTATTACTACCTAAATCCAGAGTTATAGCTTCTGAAGTTCTTCTGATCACATTCTACAAGTTGTTCTTTATCGGCTTGCAATCTAACAATATTTCATAGTGACAGAGTGACAATTCTGAGATCCGCATTTATCAGTAGTTGAATATTATGTTCTATGGTTCTAAAGGTATGATAAAGGATAGGTAATGAATTACTAACATGGATTTTAGAGTTTCATAATGATCGCATTTGAAGTTATGGGCCGACTTGGTATTACTTTTATATACAAGCACTATTTGTTTTAGGCTAACCTAATCAAGATCCAAATCTGTGTGCGGATATATATGTATTGAATGGATTGCAATGTGAAAGGTGTGTAAGCTTTGTGAGCAATGTGAATGTGTGAATTAAGTCTGCTTTTGTAATTAGATTAGTCCGAAGAAGAATAAGGTTTTGTTGAACAGGGCTTATGTGAGTAAGAAGAAAAGCAGAGCAGTAATGATGAAGAGTTTTGAGTCTGTATATTGAGCGACCAATGGAACTGTACTCCAGCATGTTGTAGATGCATTTACAGTAGTTCATAACTGGCAGTGAGCCATTCTCTTATCTTTCTTCTATCTTTCTTTCTTAGTGGACAGTGAGTCCACCTGCAGTGAGCACTTCTTTGGATAGTGAGTCCTTGGGCAGTGAGCCCTATGGTAGTGAGCCTTTTGTAATATGGTATTGCTATCATAATATATTGTGAGCTAACACTCACCGTGGTTTTCCCTTTTTGGGTTTTTCATGTCAAAATTCTGGTGTCTATGTGTTATGTCTTTATGGTTGTTGTTTCTATGTTTGTTCTACTTTCATGTCATTGATTTGGTAAATGGATTAAAGAGCATGCAAAGGAATTATTTTCTAGAATACTGATTCACCCCCCCTCTCAGTATTCCTTGTGCACAATAATCTTGACCTATTGACAAATATAGGGGTCAAGTGTACATTGGGTATGGCTATAATTGTTTATTTGTGTTTCATTTGACACCTCTAGGAAGACCCTCTTGGGTCTAGTTGAGCCTGAAGTGTAAGAGAGCATACCCACTCTTGTCAATTGGCCCTTAATCATCCTTAACCCCCTGCCCTAGAAGATGAAGAACATACTCTAGGGTTTTGGACCTGCAGTTTTGGGAACCAATAGATTGTGTCATTATCAGGGAATAAAGTTATTTTAGCCATTTTTGGGTTATAGGCAGCTGGAGATATTTTCAAAACCTTGGTAATAGTAGTCTATAATGGTACATTGTGTTTGGATAAGTTTTCTTATCCAATAACTTGCACCAAAATTTTGGTGCTATTGTTAGGGATGAATTAAAAGGTTGAAAATTTTGAAGACTGGTGATTCAGTTTAATTGCTAGGCGCATTTTGTTGTGTGTTGAATTTGGCAGCCCATCAACCTACTGTAACATTTTGTTGTTGTTGTCAGGGAATAAATTGTTGGGTTAAAATCAATTGAAGAATTTGCTGGTGAGCCAAGCCTAGAATAAGTTTGTTGTCTTGGGGACCCATTATGCTTCAAGGTATTCCTCTTTGGAAGAGGTGACAAATCTATTGTCAAAATAAAGGAAATTTGTTGCTACAACTCCTTGGTTGTTGGCTATTCAAGAACACATTTCAAAGATGCAATAATTGGATTCAAAGGTAAACATGGTTTCTCCTTCCTACCTTTGAGAGAGGGTTTCTTTTGTAGAAAAGAAACATAATTTGTAATGCCTCTATTTTCTACTCAGAATTGTAGAATGTTTTAGTCATGGGTTCTTAGCTTAGAGATGAGTATTCTAGGGTTTCTCCTTCATTTGTATCCCCTTGTTGATTTTGGTAGCTAGGTCCGATCCCTTCTAGAGACTGACCTAGTCATAAAATTTTGAATGGCCTATCGGCCTTAGCATTTTCAGAATCTCAATTGTATTATCTGATTTAAGGCAGGCTCTAATTGGGCGAATAATGACGAATTCATTATTCAATGTATCTTGAAATTGCAAATAGGTGAGGACCTATTTCAATGTAACTTGTATGTAATTTGAATTATTATAACTTGGTGCCAAATTGTATAAGGCCGACCAAGGTTATTGTTTGGGCAATCTCCTATAAATGTAAAGTGACCTGTAGTCACAATTCATATATAAGACACACCAAATTCTGCTTTGAGATAACTCTCCATCAGTAATCTACTTCAAGTCTAGCAATATTCATCTGCAATTAGCAAGGAGTTCTGTTGATAGTTGAACCGTTCGATAGGTTCAACGGTTCAACGAGTTCAACGGGCTCCAAAGGTTCAAAGAGTTCGACGGTTCAAGGAGTTCTATCGATAGTTGAACCGTTCAATAGGTTCAACAATTCAATGGGTTCAACAGGCTCCAAAGGTTCAAAGGGTTCGACGACTCAAGGAGTTCTGCCGATAGTTGAACCATTCGATAGGTTCAACAGGTTCGATGGTTCAAGGAGTTCAATGTTTCAACAGGTTCTGTGGTTCAATAATTTGATTTGTTCATCCCGCTTGTTGTGTAATCACTTCATGTGCAAGTGAACCTCATTCTGATCATTATAATCAGTTCAATTCAGAACTAAAGTTCAGTTGTATTCTTGGTGCCTATGATTTTGTACCCTAGTTGGGCAAAGTTGTAATCTGCCTCTGCCATTAATCTAATCGGATCTGAGATTTTCTTGCTAGGTTTTTTCACCTCTAAGAGAGAGGTTTTCCCAAGGTATCTTTGTGTTATGTGTGCATTTGTGTTTTCTTGTTCCTTACTGTCAATCTCATTGCTAAATTTAACATGGTATCAGAGCCAAGTTCAAATTAGTATAATCAGATTTGCAGTAACCAATTATCTACTTCTGCTCTTATCACTTCTTCAAGATGGTTCTCAGTCTTAGGGTGGAAGATAGATTGGATGGAGCTTCCAATTTCACATCATGGAGAGTCTGCATCATGCTTGTGTTGAATGAAAATGACCTTGCAGACTTTGTGACCAAAGAATCTTTTGAGCCTGAGGAAGAAGGAGAAAAGACCCAATGGAGGAAGAAAGATCTTCCAGCTCAGAAGATCTTAATTGATTCAGTAAAGGACCACATTGTTCTCATCATCTCCAAGATGAAGACAACAAGCACAATGTTTAGAACCTTGGATGAGATGTATGAAATCAACAACACTAGTCATGTTCTAGCTTTGAAGCAGCAGCTTCATCACATCAAGATGGCTAAAGGTGAATCCGTCATGGCTTACTTCATGAGGATTTCTGATTTGAGAGATCAGCTCTCATCTATTGGAAAGATTGTTGATGAAAATGATTTAACTATGCTAGCCCTCAATGGTCTTCCAGCATCTTGGGAATCCTACATTCAAGGAATTAGTGTAAGGGCTGATCTTCCCAAGTTTGATAGATTAAGGGCTAATTGTATTCAAGAAGAATCTCGACTGGCTGCTAGAGGAGTTATCAAAAACACTCATGAAGACAATCATGTCCTTGCTGCCCAGTCTATCAAGAAGAAAGGAGGCTATTGGGAGAAGAACAATTTCAAGAGGAATAGAGGTCAAAGGTCTAATCCAGCTCCTGATTCGAAGAAAAAGAAGAAGGATCTTTCACGCATCAAGTGCTTCAGGTGTGACAAATTCGATCACTATGCAAGGGATTGTTTATCCCAGCCTAAGCAACAAGGAGCAAACTTAAATGAAGTCTCAAATCAGTCTACTACTGAAGACTTCCTTTTCATTTCTGCTCTGTCAAGCAATGTGCCCTCAGACAGTGATACTTGGCTGATTGATAGTGGTGCATCTAGACACATCACCGGCTATCGAGAGCAACTCTCAGATTTAGTGGAGAAAGAGTTTAATCTTCATGTGATCATTGGTGATGATGCTCGCTATTCTGTGAGAGGTTTTGGTACTACTTCCCTTAATTTAGATTCTAGAATTTCTCTTCACCTCAGTGATATTTTGTTTATGCCGAGAATCAAAAGAAACCTTATCTCCATATCAACACTAGAAGATAAAGGTTATCAAATTGCATTTTCTAAGGGAAGAGTGCTTGCATGACCTAAGAAGTCCAGCATCAAATCAGCTTGTGTCATTGGGAATAGGTATGAGAGCCTATATAATATTTCAGCACGTCTAGTTCAAGCTCTCATTCATGAAGCACCTGAGTCAAGAAAGCTATGGCATAGAAGACTTGGACATCTTCATTTCTGAGCCCTCCCTACACTTGAGAAGATAGTTAAAGGTATGCCTAAACTTAGTCATATTCATGATGATACATGCAAAGGTTGTGCTATGGGTAAAAACACTAAGAGTCCATTTCATCAAAGTGAAAGTAGGTCTAAAGAGAAATTAGCTCTTGTGCATTCTGATTTATGTGGACCTATGTCTGTTGCTTCCCCAAGTGGATTCTTGTATTATGTAATCTTTATAGATGACTACTCTAGGAAAACTTGGATTTACTTTCTCAAATCAAAAGAATCTGATGAAGTTCTAAGTAGATTCAAAGAATTTAAGGCTTTAGCTGAAAATCTATCTGGGAAAAGAATTAAAGTTTTAAGGTCTGAAAATGGAGGTGAATACACCTTGGGTAGTTTTCATGATTTTTGTGTTGAGGTAGGGATCAAAATGGAGTTTTGTGTTCCCTACAACCCTTAGCAAAAATGGGGTTGCAGAAAGAAAGAACAGATCCATAGTTGAGGCAGCAAAATCTATGATTCATGATCAGGATCTGTAAACTTTCCTATGGGCCGAAGCATCTAGGACCACTGTCTACATTCAGAATAGATGCCCTCACCGTGTATTGAAAGATATGACTCTAGAAGAAGCATTTTTAGGGATCAAACCTGATATCAGTCACTTGAGGATCTTCGGGAGTCCAGTATATATCCATGTACCCAAAGAGAAGAGAACCAAGTTGGAACCTTCTGGGAAAAGAGGCATTCTTGTGGGCTACGGTGAAACATCCAAAGCATTCAGAATTTACATTCCAGGTCAGAAGTTTATTGAGGTTAGTAGAGATGTCACTTTTGAAGAAAATATTGCACTCAAAAGATCTAAAGGCTCAAGTATAGAGATTGACAATGAAGTTCATGATAACCCTCAAGACATGGATATTGAGCATGATACTGAGATTCAGAGAGAGTCTACAGAATCTAAAAAATCACAATGATCCAAGTGAACCTTTGGATCCTACCGATGGGCCAAGGGACATTACCGTGAATAAGAAGAGACCTCTCTAGATTCAAGAGGTAGAAAAAGTTTGCAGCTCCAAGTGGCACATTCAGAAAAAGTAGGAGGCCTCAGAAATTCTCCAACTATGTTGCATTGATGTGCAATCTCATTGAGACTGAACCTTCCAGCGTTGAAGAGGCCATGAAACAACAAGCATGGAAGAATGCTATGGATGAAGAATATTAGTCTATCATCAAGAATGATGTTTGGGATATTGTGCCTAGACCCAAAGGTAAGTCTATCGTATCTTCCAAATGGTTGTTTAAATTTAAACATGCTGCTGATGGAAGTATTGAGAAATACAAAGCAAGATTTGTGGCTCGTGGCTTCTCTTAGAAAGAAGGCATAGATTATGAGGAAACCTTTGCCCCTGTTGCTCGATATACCTCTATCACAACTATCATTGCTATTGTTGCAGCTAAGGGATGGAAGTTGCATCAGATGGATGTAAAGACAACCTTCCTCAATGGTGTCATTGAAGAAGAGGTCTACATTGAGAAACTTGAAGGCTTTGTGATCCATAAGAAAGAATCTCATGTATGCAGATTGAAGAAAGCATTATATGGCCTTAAGCAAGCCCCCTGTGCTTGGTATGAAAGAATTGACAAGTAATTGGTAAGCCTAGGATTCTGTAAGAATGATACTGACCTAACCTTTACTTCAAGGTATTCAATGGTGAAATGTTGATTTTGGTTTTATATGTTGATGACTTATTCCTAACTGGAGAAGATCATCTCATTCTTAGATGCAAGGAAGAATTGACTTCAGAATTTGAAATGAAAGCTCTAGGTCTCATGCATTTCTTTCTAGGGTTAGAAGTATGGAAAAGACCCAATGAAATTATTCTAAGTCAAGGAAAATATACCATTGATATTTTGAAGAGATTTGGAATGTTAAATTGTAAACCTATGCCTACTCCTATGGAAACTAACTTAAAGAAGTTGAGTGAATCTGCAACTAGGTATGATCTTGTGGATCCTACTAAATACAGGTAGCTGATTGGATCCTTGATGTATCTAGTTAACACTAGACCTGACATTTTCTATGCAGTGAGTGCCCTTAGCCAGTTCATGTGTGAACCAAGGTAGATTCATCTTGTTGCAGCCAAGCATATCTTGAGATATTTGCGTGCTACAGTTGGATATGGATTGAAGTACTCTTCCAATACAGTCATTACCTTGGAAGGCTATTCTGATTCTGATTGGGCAAGAAGTGTCACTAATAGAAAGAGCACTTCTGGAGTTTTCTTCAGCTTGGGATCCGCCATGATATCTTGGTGCAACAGGAAATAGTCTTCAAAGCATTGAGTACTGCTAAAGCAGAATATATTGCAGCTTGTGTGGCATCTTGAGAAGCAGTGTGGCTTCGAAAACTCCTTACAGGATTGTTTGGACAACCTTGGGAGTCTACAGTTATTCATAGTGATAACCAAAGCTGTGTGAAGCTCTCTGCCAATCCTGTGTTTCATGACAGATCAAAGCATGTGGAATCTTAGTATCACTATATCTGGGATATGGTGCAAAGGAATGTTATTCAGCTAAAGTACATCAGCACTGATGAGCAAACAAACAGCGGATGTTCTCACCAAACCTCTTGCTCGAGTGAAGCTTGCATATTTTCGAGACAAGCTTGGAGTTGTAGAGAATGAAGCCCTAGCTGAGAGGGAGTCTCAGCATCAGTGATACATTATACTGTATCTTCCACCCTCTGCGAGTAGGCATGGTGGTAATGCACTCTTCTCTGGGAGAAGTTTGAAGTGAAATCCCTCTTCCACCCTCTACGAGTAGGCATGGTGGATCCACCCTTTGCAAGTAGGTATGGTGGATATCATGGGAGAAATTCCATCATGTGCTTGTTCACCCTCTGGGAGTATCTATGGTAAACATCATGTGGAGATGACAATAAGCACTTATGTTTTCATCTATGGGAGTAGCCATGGTGGTAGTCACTATGTGACTTGATCCTTATGAAGGAATCCTCCCTAGCTAAGAGGAAGTGTTGATTTTGGTAGCTAGGTCGGATCCCTTCTAGAGACCGACCTAGTCATAAAATGTTGAATGGCCTATCGGCCTTAGCATTTTGAGAATCTCAGTTGTATTATCTGATTTAAGGCAGGCCCTAAATGGGTGAATTCATTATTCAATGTATCTTGAAATTGCAAATAGGTTGGGACCTATTTCAATGTAACTTGTATGTAATTTGAATTATTATAACTTGGTGCCAAATTGTATAAGGCTAACCAAGGTTATTGTTTGGGCGATCTCCTATAAATGTAAAGTGACTTGTAGTCACAATTCATACATAAGACACACCGAATTCTGCTCTGAGATAACTCTCCATCTACAATCTACTTCAAGTCTAGCAATATTCATCTGCAATTAGCAAGGAGTTCTGCCGATAGTTGAACCGTTCGATAGGTTCAATAGTTCAACGAGTTCAACGAGCTCTGAAGGTTCAAAGGGTTCGATGGTTCAAGGAGTTATGCCGATAGTTGAACCATTCGATAGGTTCAACGGTTCAATGGGTTCAATGGGCTCCAAAGGTTCAAAGGGTCCGACGACTCAAGGAGTTCTGCCGATAGTTAAACCATTCGATAGGTTCAACAGTTCAACGGGTTCAACAGTTCAATGGATTTGACGGTTCAAGGAGTTCAATGGTCCAACTGGTTCTGTGGTTCAATAATTTGATTTGTTCATCCCGCTTGTTGTGTAATCACTTAATGTGCAAGCAAACCTCATTCTGATCATTATAATCAGTTTAGTTCAGAACTAAAGTTCAGTTGTATCTTGGTGCCTATGATTTTGTGCCCTAGCTAGGCAAAGTTGTAATCTGCCTCTGCCATTAATCTAATCAGATCTAAGATTTTCTTGCTAGGTTTTTTCACCTCTAAGAGAGAGGTTTTCCCAGGGTATCTTTGTGTTATGTGTGCATTTGTGTTTTCTTGTTCCTTACTATTAATCTGATTGCTAAATTTAACACCCCTTATGTTTCATGCCCTAGTTATTACATAGTGCTTATGACCATTCTAGTGAGGCATGTTTTTGTCATGGCTCTACATATTATACAAAGCCAAACTTATATGCACCCATGCAAAGTCAAAATAAATTTGTTAGGTAGCAATATGAGTTAGAAAAACAAAACCAACAATTGGAATCCATGTTGCAGCAAGAAAAGGAAATTGAAAATCATATTAGGTTGCTTGTGTCTAGAGTGAAATCCCTTTCTCACCCTATTGCTATTAAAAATCAAGTTGCTCAATCCCTTGTCATTCCCATGGACATCACTTATAAGCAGCTAGACCTCTCTTGGGTTGATTACAAAATGTAGAGTATGCCAACTAAAGTCTACAATAAGATGCCTAGGTTTGATGGGTATGACATTTGGGAAAGGGACACACATGTTAATGTTTTTTAGATTTTATGTATGATTTTCAGTTTGAAGATGAAGACATGTGGATAAGATTTTTGTTAGGTCCTTACATGGAAAGGCAAGGAATTGGATTGAAAGTCTTTCAGGGTGGTTCTTTTCCTCTTGGAATGAACTTGTGGTTGCATATGAAGAAGAATTTGCAAAAGGTATAGACCCTACTAATTTTGTCTGAGTTAGAAAAAATTAGAAGACAAGAGGGAGAGTCTAGCATGGATTTCACTCATAGGTTTGCAGTTGCCCTTTCAAAAATTCAAATGATTTCAAACCTAACACACATTCCTACATTGACATGTTTTTTGAAGTGTATGATGTAGAATGATTTGAAACTAACAAGCATGCAATAGGCCTATTTGTGCCTAGAACATGTGGAAAAGGTGAAAAATGATTACATAGTAAGGTTGTTGTCCACAAATATAGGTGTTGCTAATAATGAATAGGCTAATTTGAACAACGGTGATGTGGATATAACTAATCAAATAGATATGACATCAAATCATAATGGAATTGTGATCAGAAGGGTAGAAGATGAAGGTGACCTGCATTGTATGACAGTGATGTAGATAATGAGGATAACCTATGCACCTACCTTCATTTGGATAGGTCATCAGTTGAGGATGACAATGATGAGATATATGATGACTTTCAGTTTGAGAATGATGCATGTGGCCTAATGAACAAAGAGGAAGGTGTGTGCACAAGTGAGCAGCCAAGTGTATTAGCCTATGAAGTTGATTATTTCATGTGTGCACATGCAAGTGTTATTCAGAATGAGCAAGAAACTAGTTTCTTGTTTGATATGTTGCCCTCCTTTGTCCCATTAGATGATAATAAAGCAGTTAATGTTTGTTTGCATGAAGAAGACCAATATGTGCTTGTACTTGATGATAACCAATTTGAGACATTTGCTGGTGCAAGTAATGATTTTTAGTTTGAAGAATTTTCCCTTGATGAATGTGAAGATGGTGATCATATGGATGCATATGAGAACCTATTTCTTTGGTGCAAAGTTTTTTGTCATTTCCTTGATGATTGTGCTTCAAGAAGGCCACAAAGAAATGATTCAAGAATGAATAAGGAAGATTTAAAATGTGTCATCAGTTTGATTTCAACAGCAAGTATGACACAACAAGTTCCTGTATAAACTTGAAACTGAGAGATAATTTGAAGAACCCAGTTCTTCACTTAAGGTTTCTCATGGTGTTGAGTTTTGTGTTGATGGTTTGATTGCATCTTGTATCATGCTTATGATTCATGTCAAGAAGGTAAAGTAGCAGAACAACTTCCTACACTAATTTGAAGAGGTGGGTTATGCAAAAAAATTTAGATCTTTACAATAGTTACAAAAATTATATATAAATAAACATAAACAACAGTCATACCACAACATAGTGATTTACGTGGGGAAACCCTTTCGAAAGAAAAACCCCACACTCCAAAAGTCACCCAATATATTATTCAAAAATCAACAAGATTACAATATACTTGTAGAGCAATCTTTCACAGGAGTATCACCAACCAGAGATTTAGAGGCAACTCAACATCTATAAGACTCTCACACACAACCTCCGTCTCAAGCACCTAATATATAGGAGACACAATACATGAAACCATCAAATAGTAAGTACAAAACCATGAACTAAAACCACCCAAAAGTGGCACCCAGATTATCTCCAATCAAAGATTCCTTATGATGTGTCAAAACACATGCCAACACATGTAACTCCCCATTTACAACTCTTTTAGGTGACCAACATGTTTTCACATTTCCCAAAATAGGAGGCCCAAATTATGGAGGCCATAACTTTTGAACTGGGTGTCTAATTGATGAACTGTTTGATGCATCAGAAAGCCCATGAAGAGATCTATCAAGCTATAACCTACTTCACTAGTTATGACAACCTCTGAGGCAAAACGAGGCCTCTATGTGCCTCAAAATTAACTTCAAAAATTTTCTGGGAGTTTCAAAAATGGAAACTTTAATATATTGACATCTAGGCATGATCTTGGGTTGAAACTCACCCAGAATGTTTATTTAGTAGTTTCATAGGTTTTGGGAAAATTTTGGGCCCATACGTGCTCAAATGTAGACCTACTAAAAATGAAATCCCTACCATTTTTATCCCTTTTTGGAACCTTTGAATGTTCTAAACCATTCTTCAAGATAATGGGTATTTGCCAAAACCAAAATTGAAGAGAATAGTAACCTTTTGTAATTGCAAGGTTGAGGTACCTTTCCTAACAATTCAGACAATAAAGGTTATAGAAGTACATGTGAAAGTAGTGTTCAAGGATTTGGTGGAGATGCAAATGAATATGAATCTTTCCACTTTTATGTTGGGTGTTCATTGATTCTTGAAGTTGTTGGTGCTATAGTAGAGGATGAGTCCTTTGTGTGGGACATTAATGTAAGTGAGTAGCAAGGCATGTGTATGCCTAAACTTCAACAAGTTGCACCCCAACTTGATGGTGTACTTGACCTTGAGGCATTCCAATTTAGAATGTAAGATTAATCCTTTCTCTGTGCATATCAGGATTGTAGCCATGTATATTTTTCTTATCCATGTGAATCAGAAGTATTCTTCTTTTCCCCCAGTTTACATGAAGAGGTTAGTGTTATGTGGAAAATGGGATCTAGACTAATTAATACTTTTAACCTAGGTCAATCCTTCTCCACATAACATTAGAACACAAGCCTTCGAAGACTTGGTGCTTGGATATCATCCATAAGGGAGAGCCAAGATGCTTAGGGCTCTGTCCCTTTGTTGCAAAGGAAGGATTGACCACTAATGAATTGATAGGAACTATGTAACACTAAACCCTAGTTGATAAATCTAACAAAATACACAGACAACTGTTATAGAGATGAAAAATAGAAGCAGAGCAGAGAAATAGAGATCAGACAGAACCTGTGAAAGAAAGTTGGAGTAGATCTGAGAGGACCTAGGTGCTAGGCACCCTATCCCTAGGGTTCCTGTGAAGGTTTTCTTCTCACAAATGACCTCTATACTTGCTCTCTGATCCCTATCTTTGTTCTATCATAAACCTCCAGATGCAACCTGCACGTACATAAAGAGAGGAAAAATGGTTGTGTCTATATAAGAGTTTCCCTCAGTCAAACCCCCATTTTGGTATTCCTACATCACAGATAGCTAGATTAGCAACAATAAATAGTGTGTGCTCTGAATATTAAGTGTGTCTAAGATTGTGTCAAGTAGTGATAAATAAAATCAATCAACGAAACCCTACTCAAGTGTGTTAGAGTCGATTCCTATATGCCTTAATCAATGAAATGATAAATTAACCCAAGAGAGATGTGTTACCCTAGGGAAAATATTTCAGATATGCAACTTCACCTCAATGGAGCAGAAGGAAACCAAATCTTAGAGGCGAGAATGGGCTAAAACCATGCCGAATCACTATGAAGTGGTACAAGGCAATCATCATCTAGTGATTCCAACTTATTCTTCAATCCTCTTGAAGCTTCAATCAATGGTAGAAGGTAAATAAAATAAGTTGCAGCAATATCAATATAAATTTTGGTAGAGCTTTACTGTAATAATCATATCATACTTCATAATGACAAAATCATTAGTTTAAATATGACATCATAGGTGTAATTTAGGGCATGAGCCTAAAAGTATTTTTAAATTTAAGATTCGTTTGCATGTGTTCGTTAAATGTCGAAATCGAGGTCACATCATCCAAGACACAACTGACCTTGAGAGTGCTCCACAATCTCGAGGAAAATGGGTAGGACTAGGGCACTGGGTGCCCTAGTCCTAGAGGGATCTACTCAGCAAAGGATCATGCCTCGAAGACTTAACTAGGACCTAAACACCGCTCCTAGTTCCAACAAACAACATTGGTAAAATTTTAAGAAAGATAACACATCTCTTAGGTTAAAAGGGTAAGATCAAGGCTAGTAGTGGACCCAAAATGGACTAGGGGAGTGGACACTAAAGCAAGTGCCAAATATGACAGAAAATTCTTCTTACGTCGATAGGGAGAACAATTTATGATGGTACATTTAGCCCCCACTTTAGCGGTCATATGACACTACATGCATATGCAAGCTAAAGTACATGAAATCAAATAAGCATGTAAAGGATACCCAAAAGGATATTGTAGAGGATGCAGAACATTTCCAAGTGAGAGAATGGAGCCCCTAGTCAGAATCCTACAAAACCATAGTGTTAGGGACCACATCCTACAAAACCACTTTGTTAGGAAAAGCAAAAACCATCCTATAGAAAAATACATATATATTAGTCTAGAAAAAATTCTAAAGGGAATGAGAGTGTGATCCAAAGTGAAACTCACAAGTAGATATATGCCTCGCCTATTTCTGCTTGCTTGTAAGGAGGTAGAAATAGGGTGATCAGGATTCTAATGCAACAGGCTGTGTGAAAACCAGAGTTCGCTAGCCCATGTTGTGAATGTTTGAATGAATAATGTTTGAATAGAATGGTGATGTCTGTTGATGTTTTGCTATAAATATTAAGTGTGTTTTCACCATTTACTATCTCATTTGTCTTTTTCATTTTTAGAGAGTTTGAGGAGTCTCAAGTGATTACAAGACGACCATATCGATCCCCCAGGTTGGAAGAGTTGAGTCGCATAGCGCAGGGCGTACAGGCACACGAGATGAGTCTGAGATTTTGATTTGTGTTTGTCATTTTGTCATTTTTGTGTCAATTTCAAGGATTATGTGCCAAACTAGGCCTTGAGAGGCGCTAGTGTCCTCTTGAGGTGCTAGAGTCCTGCCAGGGCGCTAGGGTCCTGACAGGGTGCTAATGTCCAACCAAGGCACTAGTGTCCTATGAAATTATTCTAAAATTTTGAAGTTTGAACTTGTTTTGAAACTTAGTTTTCATAAAAGTGAAATATTTTCATTTGGTCTTGATTACAGTTGCCCCCAACCATGTGTGAGCATTCAGGCAGTCAATAATACACATTGTTGCGTAGTCATGCCGAGACACTTTCTGCCGCAGAGGTTGGTCACCTTAGAGATATTAGATTCTGGTGGGTATACATGATGCCCACTATCAGATATCATGATATGACATTGATGGCGCTCATGGAATGGTGGGACGTAGACACCTCTACCTTCCATATTTTGATGGGAAAGATGACAGTCACACTAGAGGATGTGTACCAAATCCTATGGTTACTTGTGTGAGGTGAGACCATGAGGATTGATGATTATCAATTGGAGGAATATGTTTAATTGAGCCAGATGTACTGTCTCGGCTACATCATGCCCTCGAGCATAGGAAGGGTGCATTCATATAGCTTGGTTAGATCAGGGTGTTGTATTCACACCAGTCTTATGGTGCATCTTGATCACTACCATTACAATCATGGTTACACATGATGGACAAAGCACTCACCTTCACGTGGGCCTTGTACATATTATCAGGGTGATGGAGGAGCAGAGGATAGTATATTCTTTGGGATGGAGCATGTTGGCTCACTTATACCATGATTTAGGGCACTATGTGCATCATGAGGTGCATAGGTTGATGACTTGCACACTTCTCTAGGTGTGGGCATTCGAGCATATCACATGCATGCGGCTAGTGGAGTTCCTGATAGAGCCTATCTAGATATGTCCACAAGCACACACCTATGCACTGAGGAGGGAGTGTAGATGTGGTAATTTATTGTATTGGAGAGTGAGATTTGATAGATTGGAGCATGATGATATCATGTGGAGACCATATAGAGGCCCTATATTGTGGATGGCTGAGAGTCGACAGCTGGTGAGGATGCAGCAAGATTTGATTTTAGTCAATTGCTTGATCACAGTGTCATGCCTTTCTACTATGATCGAGTGACTAGGAAGTTCAGACACATGTAGAGATTTCTTGTTTCTCGACCAACCTATGTATGCTCGCCTTGTAGTGTAGTGAGGCCTAGAGATGAGGCCTGACCCACTATTATTGATGTTTCATTGAGTGATCATGATGATGAGGAATGAGATGTAGTGCCCATGTCTGGTGTTGATGATGTGGGTGTGAGCCCATCATACACGACTTGGTGGAGCACTTTCCGTCCTACTCCTATATTTCCACCAAACTATCCCAATGGTGATCCTGAACCTTGGGGGATCAAGGGGATGAGTCAAAAGAGGAGGAGAGAGAGAGAGAGAGAGAGAGAGAGAGAGAGAGAGATGATGATTATGATGTTATTGATGAGGAGGGGGATCAGCCAACACCAATAGCAAGAGGGAGATGATGCTAGGGAGAGGAGGAGGATGATATCATTAAGGAGAGATCTAGGGCTCAACCTCGTGCATCATGGCCACTACCTTCTACAGGTGGAGTGCAGAGTTGACATGAGAGTGGGGAGTCGAGTGGTGTTGTCGCTATGGTGCCTCCAGTGATGCCAATGACTAGAGATCCAACAGTCGTCGGCCCTCTAATCGATCATGATTAGTAGATCGACAATCTAGGTGAGAAAGTTACATTATGTTATGATTTGAGATTGAGTAGAATAGTAGATGTTGATTTTGATTTATTTTGATATATATGATGTGAGTTTTGATACAAATTTTCTTTCTATTTTGCAGTTGGTATATGAGCATGGCTCGACTTTGTGGGTCGAGTCATAGCGAAGATGGTGTCTACTGTGCATACTCAATAGCCAATATGGGCCAGTTATAGGCCACAACAGACTGTAGTGCGATATGTGGATGTATTCAAGCCCATTGCACAGCTGAGAGCAGCTTACGAGGAGGCCATCTAGAGGGTGTCAAGTGTTGAAGCAACACAAGATGCCTTTGAGCTAGAGTAAGACCAGGTGATCCAAAGGGTGTTGAGTGCTGAGGTGTAATGTCCTACCCTCTTTAGTTTTATGTGGTTTAGTTGTCACCTAGTGTGTTTTAGGTTTTTTGCATTTTTGACATACAACCATGCATATACATATATTCAAAAATATAAAGAAATGACAATACCCACAAGCTAGTATTCAATGGAAATGCATTACAGCGTCATTTTAAACAATACTCATATGGAGAAAGTAAGAGATATTGAAGAAACTTGCATACCCACTTTGCTGATATAAAAATATAGTGTTGGGATGACTGCTACAGCAGTTGGGTTATATCAAACACCATGGAATGCTCATATAATCTCAAGATTTGTTCATGAAACATACAAACAACATCATCAATATGTAATGGTGCCCAAAATGAAGGTAATACAAGGCATAAAATGATCAAATAAAGGCTCCTGGAAACCCTATGTCCTCTATGTTGGGAATTAAGGTGTCTCAACCTTGGTAATTCCTTGCATTATTTTTTATTGTATTTATTTATTCAATGCCTATGATGTAAATTAACTATAAATTCCATATTGTCATCTTGTGGGATGTGGCACAGTGATGTGTCATCCTACATGGAAGATGACAACTTGAAATTTTGTCGTCACATGAGGAGATAGGCATCCCACTTTGTGGTAGGAATATTTTGCCATGTGTCGACATCTTGGATGTTATGTAAGGGAATATTGACCATAACGGTCATGACAGATTCCTATGACGAAGTTATGACATGTAAGCGTCAGAAATAGGAGATTCTATGATAGGTGAAGACATGTATCAAAGAGCATCTTTGAAAAAGGCATCTTTGGGTGCCCCAAGGTGGACTATGACATGTTGTAAGAGAATATGATATTTATAGCCTGTGTATGATAGATTCTCTTATAGTTGTAAGTTGTAACTGCTATGACAGATTCTATGATGGTCGTAAGAGTCGTAAGAGCATCTGTCATAGCCCATTTTGGAAATAGGTAACCTCTTTGGGATGGGGGTTGTGGACAAGTGTCAGAAGCATCTTACAATGTTGACCAAGTGTCCATAGGCATGGGTTTTGGGCCATGAGGCCAAGTTGGACACCCATTCCAAGAAAGAGGTAATTTTGCCTTGTATTTGCTATATAAATAGGTGCTTGGAGCAGAAGATGTACTACAAGTTTTACACGTACTGTTATGCTGCCGGATCATCTCTAGATATGAGTGTCGAAGACTCCTACAAGAGCATTTGCTCTAATTTGTATTGTAACCCTCTTTGTTTACATAATATAGTTGAGCAGTGTTTTGGAGTGGGGTTTTTTACCCGTAAGGGTTTTCCCCACATATATCTTATGTCTCTCTTCTTCTGTCTCACCTTCTTACTTATGTGTTTGCTACAATATCTCATATTAATATTTTAATGTTGCTGTAATAGTTAGGATAAATTTGAATTTACACTCTCATCCCCTCATTAGATTAGTGTAGGAAGCGCTTTCCACACACCTAGCTTTCTTTTAGTTGGTATCAGAGAGCTTCCTTTTAGTTGGTATCAAAGCCTGGCCAGTTTTTAGTTCTAGCTGCTGGGTAGGGGTTTTTTGAGCTAATCTTAGGTTGAGTGGGAGTCTTGTGCAGAGTATTCTGTATCTTATTGAAATAAGGAGGTGGCAACCACATCCGAAAGGTTAGAGGTTGAGAAATTCAATGGCACTAATTTCAAGTTGTGGAAACTCAAGATGGAGGATCTACTTGTTGATTGTGATCTATGGGAAACCGTTGATGGCACCAAACCTGCAGCAATGTCACAAGATGATTGGGACCTCAAAGATCGGAAGGCTAAGGGTCTCATAAGACTCTGTCTAGCTGACTCTGTCCTGTTGAATGTCCATGAGGAGAAGACTGCTAAAGAACTATGGAAGAAGTTGGGATCTGTTTATCAGGCCAAGTCCCTGGTGAACAAGCTCTTTCTGAAAAAGAAGTTGTTTTCTCTGAAGATGGAAGAGAGAGGATCTGTTGTGGACCATATAAATTCTTTTAACATGATTGTTGCATAGTTGACATTCGTGGGTGTGAAAATGGAGGAGGAGGATCAATGTATGACCCTACTTTGTTCTTTGCCAGATTCATGGGATCATCTTGTTATGGCTATTGGAAGTACTACCACCACCTTCATGATGGATGAAGTGGTATCTTCGTTGTTATCTGAAGAGGTGTAGAGAAAGTCTTCTGAGGCAGCCAAAGAGGCTCTTGTGGTTTGTGGAAGACCCAAAGAGAAAGGGAAGAAGAAGGACAAGAAAAGTGATAAGGGCATATCCAAATCCCATGGGAGATCCAAATCTCCTAGAAAGTCCAAGGCTCTCTGTTGGAACTGTGGTAAAATTGGGCATTTTTTAAAGGAATGCAAAGAGGGGAAGAAAAAGAAGAAGAAAGCTCCTGATTCAGATTCTAACAAATCACAAGATGATGGTGATGCCTTCATCGCAGCCATGGCCACCCATGCATCTGACGATGTGTGGTTGATTGATTCTGGTGCATCATTCCACATGACCTCGCATCAAGACTAGTTCATGAAGTATGAAGAGTTTGATGGTGGAAAGGTGTACCTTGGTGATGACTCTCATCTGAAGATTGTTGGTCATGGAAGAGTCTCAATCTGATTCCTTGATGGACGAGTGAAGGGGATCACTGGAGTTATGCACATTCCAGGCCTTGCACAGAACCTACTTTCTGTAAGTATGTTGAATGATGCAGGTGTGCAGGTTATCTTTTCGAAGGATGGATGCAAGATGACAAGAGGATCTATGGTGCTTGCGAAGGGTACTCAGAGGGGTACTATGTTTCAGCTAGAGGCATGCATTTCATAGTGCAATAGTTCCTCTGACTCAAGGAAACAAGTTGTTGTCGCTTCATCCCCACCATATGAACATGCAGTGAAAAATCTGTTGTAACTAGTTCTAATGGTAGTGCACATGCTTTGGAAGCTAAGTTTCCTGCTGAAAAGACTGTGTTATGGCATTTGAGATATGGCCACTTGGTGAGAAGGGTCTGCGTACCCTGAAAAATAAAAACCTCATTGAGGGGTTAAATGATTGTAATCTCAAGTTTGACTTTTGTGAACATTGCATTTATGGAAAGCAAAACCGTGTTCAGTTTTACACTAGTTCTCACAAGTCTTCTAGTGTATTGGATCTTATTCATTCTGATGTGTTTGGTCCTATGAATGTTCATTCAATTTCAAAATTTATATATTTTGTATCTTTCATAGATGATTACAGTAAAAGGACATGGGTTTATTTTATCAGAAGCAAGACTGAAGTCTTTAGTTGGTTTAAAGAGTTTAAAGCCTTTGCTGAAAATCAGACTTGTAAAAAGATTAAGTGTTTGAGAACTGACAATGGTGGTGAGTTTTGTTCGGCAGAGTTCGATAAGTTCTAAAAAGAGCAAGGGATTGAAAGGCATAAGACAACTCCATATACCCCGCAGCAAAATGGAGTTGCAGAGAGGATGAACAGGACCCTGATGGAGAAGGCTAGGAGTATGCTTAGTGGAGCAAGCCTCAAACAAAAGTTTTGGACTGAAGCTGTTGCCACTAATTTCTATCTGGTAAATAGATCTCCTACATCAGCTCTTGTTGGAAAAACACCTATGGAGGTGTGGTCTGGTAAGAAGCCTTCAGTAAGGCATCTTCATGTTTTTGGTTGTGAGGCATATGCACATGTGCCTAGGGAGAAACGGTCTAAGTTGGAGAACAAGGTTGTTAAATGTATTTTCATTGGCTATGGTGTCAGTGTGAAAAGATACAAGCTTTGGGATCCCATGACTGAGAAAGTGTTGTATAGAAGAAGTGTTATCTTCAGAGAGCTAACACCTTCTTCCATTGTTCTACAATTAGAATAGTCAGAAAAGAAAGAAGATGTGCTTCAGTTTCCCTCTACCCCTGAGAAGACTGAACCGACAGACCCTGTGAGGCCTGATGATGAGGAGAGCTCTAGTAGCTCTGGAAGCGAAGAAGAAGAAGCAGAACCTCAACCTCAGCCATTAAGGAGGTCTGATGTAGAGGTCTTCAGCAGAAACATGCAAACTATTTGTTTTTGTCAATATTGGCAAGAGACTTTCAATGTCTTTCTAATATATGCTTCTTTATCCTTATCGGCCTACCCCCGTTCTTTCTTCCCGATAGTCTCTCTCTCACTGATGCCGTTGTGTTCATCAGACAAACACTTGTTATCAGCCTAGTTTTCTCCTTGCTTGCCGAAACCAGAACTCACACTGATATGTTAACCCTAACCTACTGAACAGGTTTCCGTTACCTCCGCTACCGGTCACCCCTATCGACCAAGTTGCTTATCGGCAACACTTACAATGTCGGTCTAACTTTAAGCCACTCTGCCGATACACCTCCTTATGCCGATGGGCATCTCCTACAGATCTCTATTGTCTCCCCGATACTATTAATGTCGGGTTCCACCATTGGCTAGACTATGACTATCGGCAGCACCTTTAGCTTCTCCACCGATGGCATATCTCATGCCAATATACTCTTCATCTTCGACTATACATTTATTGACTTGATGAGTTGGTTCTCCTCCCTGCTATCACTGGTCATCCTTTGCATCTACGGACAAATACCCTTCCAACATACAAACTAGCTACCATTTCGGCCGGTCACCATTTGTATCAAATACATTGTATGTCTTCATTGTATCTTCAACATACAACAGTAAAATGCAATTGTAGTATACACACATTGACAATCCTGTACAATAAGGATATACACACATACTGGCTATGGCATACCATGGACATATACATAGGAAATGTATTTCCTCAGATAATCTTGACATGCACAAGGTTTAACACAAAATGTATACTGGTGATATATACTAATGGATACTTAGACGCAACAGTGATATAAACAAAATAAATACCTACATTCATTTGCGATGTATACAAGAAATGTATATTTGAATTTTCCCACTGATAACCTTCTCTGAAACGGATTCTGCCATTTCTATACTACCATGTATAACAAACAAAAGAATGGAACAAAAATGGAAAATTTATTTTATAAATCCATTCTACTGATTTCATAGAAATCCACCAGTGGAATGGATTTAAACCTGCATTACAGCAACAAAATAACTCAAAATTAAAAATACAACGATTCTATACAGATAATAAACAGAGCAATTCGGTTCACCAAAATTTCATACAGGGTTCAAAATTTACAGAATATGATTTTTAAAATTTTCTATTCTCTCCTTCCAGCTTCTTACCTTTGAACAATTTCAGAAAAAGAAAAAAATGAAAAGGACCCCCTTCCTTGACCATCTCTCCCTGTTTTTGTTCACCTTGTCACCTCTATTTTTCAAGATTTTTATTTTGCGAGATTTTGAATTAACCAAGATTATTAGCAAAAACCCTAATTAATCCCATGACATATGTTTTGCTTAAGACAGCAAAACTACTAATGGCTAGACACATTGTATAACCCTTCACATCATCCAATATGTCTGAAATGTAAATTTTGATGTTTACAGACAGGAAATGCCAACATAAAATGTCACATTAGTTAGTGACATACAAATGCTACCAGGTAACAGGAAATGTCAAAATATATGTTAAAACCTTATTCTTCTCCCTCTTGTGCATCTTTAGCCTATTGAAGGGGTGCTCTTGCACCATACTCCCTGGGAGAAGAGATCTCAAGCCCCTTTGAGATCAGAGTTTGAAAATCAGCACCAGATTTTGTAATCTGATCTTCAGGCATCCAGACTACCTCTGAAACAGGTTGTCCATGCCAAGCTACCAAGTACTCCATGTACTCTTTGTCCGTTGTCTTCTTTTTCACTCTTGATTCTAATATCTTCTTCAATTTTGGTGGATCATGCTTAGGAATATCATCATCTGCTACATCCTGCAATGGTTGTTGTTCTATATCTGCATTTGGCTTGTATGGAGTCAGATCACAGACATTGAAAATGGGTGACAATCCAAGATCAGGAGGAAGTTGGATCTCATAAGCATTCTGCCCACACTTCTTGAAAATCTAACATGGTCCAATCTTTCTCTGCATGAGCTTGGTATACTTACCTTTGGGGAGTCTCTCCTTCTTCAGATTTACCCACACCAAATCTCCAACCGCAAACTGTAAATATCTTTTCTTTTTGTAAGCATAGGTTTTGTACTGCAATGTAGTTTGTTGGAGCTGGTTCTTCACTTGATCATGTACTTCTTTGATGGCTGAAGCAAAATCTTCTGCACCTGCACTAATAGGCCCTCCTGTAGGTAGATCTTTTAGTTCTAGGATACCCCTGGGATGAATTCCATACACTATCTGAAAAGGTGACTTTCCTATACTCCTATTGATGGTGTCATTATAGGAGAATTCTACTTGGGGTAGGATATTATCTCACTGCTCTCCATGCTGCCTTGTTAAACACCTTAATAGATTTCCCAATGAACGATTAACAACTTTAATATGCCCATCTGTTTGAGGATGGTAGGCTGATGAGAAGGACAAATTGGTTCCAAGCTTCTTCCAAAGAGTCCTCCAAAATGGCCAATAAATTTTACATCTCTGGCTGAGACTATGCTCAATGGCAATCCATGGATCCTCACTATTTCCTTGAAAAATAGGTCTACAACATACGAAGCATCACAAGTGGTTTTGCATGGCAAGAAATGTGTCATTTTACTAAATCTGTCTACTACCACAAAAACACTATCATATCCTTTCCTTGTCCTAGGTAAACCTAGTACAAAATCCATGCTTATGCTCTCCCATGGCCTAGAAGGAATGGGTAATGGCTGATACAAACCTGCATTTGTGGACCTTCCTTTGGCTTTCTAACACATTACACATGCTTCCACAAATCATCTCACATCTGACTGTAGCTTAGGCCCATAGTAATGTCTCTTCACAAGATCAAGAGTCTTATCCAGACCAAAATGTCCTACCATGGCCCCACAATGTTTCTCCTAAATAATATTCAGTCTCATAGAACATCTTGGAATACATAGTTGTCCACCTTTGAAAAGTAATCCATCTTGGATCAGAAATTCAAAGAACTCAACATGATATTTGTCTCCAAAAGAAGTACACACCTTGTAGATCTCGCCAAAGTCTTCATCATCATCATACATTGTCTTCAAAGAATCAATCCCAACACTCTCTAATTGGATCTAATTAATGGTCAAAACTCTCCTGCTCAAAGCATCTGCCACTTTGTTCTTAACCCCTTTCTTGTGCTTGAGCGTGAAAGTGAAAGCTTGCAAAGTTTCCACCCACTTCATATGCCTATGGTTCAGCTTCTCTTGACTGTTTATAAAATTGAGAGCCTGATTGTCTGTGAACACTATGAATTCTTTGGGCATCAAGTAATGCCTCCATTTCTTAAGTGACTTGACTAGAGCATACATCTCCAAATCATAGGATGAGTATCTCTTCTTGGCATCATTTAATTTCTCACTGAAGAATGCAATAGGCCGACCTTCTTGGCTGAGTACTGCTTCAATTGCAATATGACTTGCATCACATTCTACTTGAAAAATTTTGCTGAAGTCAAGAAATGCAAGAACTAGCTGCTCTACCACCTTCTTCAATGTTTCAAAGGAATTATTTGCCTCCTTTGTCCATGTAAACTTGTACTTCTGTCGTCCCTTTATAGTGTCAAGCATGGGTGCAAAAATATGACTAAATCCCTTTATAAACTTCCTATAAAAGGTTTCTAACCCATGGAAACTTCTAACATCATGCAAGGTTTTGGGTATTGGCCAAGATAATATGGCACTTACCTTCTCTTGATCCATTTTCAGTTTGTTGTGTGAGATAAAAAATCCCAAGTAGATGATCTCTTCCTGCATAAATAGACACTTTGCTAAATTGATCATTAGCTGCTCTTCATATAATCTTTTGAGAACCAAGTCTATATGGATGAGGTGCTCTTCCCTCATATTACTGAAAATCAGGATGTCATCTAGATATACTATGACAAATTTTCCTATGAATTCCCTCAAGACCTCATTCATCAATCTCATGAAGGTACTAGGGGCGTTGGACAAACCAAAAGGCATGACCTTCCACTCATATAACCCCTCATTAGTCTTAAATGCAGTTTTCCACTCATCACCAGGTCTAATCCTAATTTGATGATAGCCACTCTTCAAATCTATTTTTGAGAAATATTTAGCACCTCCTAAACAATCAAGTAAATCTTCTATCCTAGGGATTGGAAACCTATACCTAATGGTTATCTTGTTTATTGCCCTTGAATCAATGCAAAGTCTCCAAGTGCCTTCCTTCTTTGGTGCGAGTACAGCTGATACTGCACATGGGCTTAAACTTTTGCCAATTAGGCCTGTCTCCAATAACTCTTCAATTTGCTTTGCTACCTCTGTATTCTGATCTAGAGTGAGCTTATATGCTACTTTGTTTGGAAGTGTAGATCCTGGGATCAGATCTATACAATGGCTAATGTCCCTAATAGGTGGTAGGGAACTTGGCATTCCATCAGAGATAATGCCTTTGTACTTGTCCAATAGCTCTTGGATAGCTGGGTCTATGAATTTTTGTCTCTTCTCTCCCTTGACTTGTTGCTGCTATTCTTTGTTTACCTTTAGGCAAGGGATTAGAGCATATGTAACTGCTCCTTCTTCTCCTATCCCCTTCATGAATTGTTTGCCTTCTACCATCATCACTTTGACTTCTTTTCCTTTTGACTCCACCTCCTTCTCCATTAATGGAAGCAATTCTATCACCTTACCATTCTTGGTAATAGAATAGGTGTTTCTAACTCCATCATCGTATGCTTTCAAGTCATACTGCCATGGTCTCCCAAATAGGAGATGGCAAGCATCCATCTTGGCAATGTCAAACAATAACCTATCCTTGTATGGGCCAATCTGTAATTCTACCCAAGCCTATTCTTCTATCATTATTTGCTGACCTTGGTGTAGCCATGAGATCTTGTATGGGCAAGGATGTGATAGTCTTCTAAGCTTAAGCTTTTCTACCATCTCAATGGACACAAAATTCTCAGTAGATCTAGAATCAATCAAAACTTTACATACCTTTCCTCTTGCCTTGCAAGTAGTTCTAAAGAGAGACTTCCTTTGTGGAGGTTCTTGTCCAGGCACCTTCATGGTGGTCATTGCTCTCCTAATCATCAAAGATTCTCCATTCTCAAGATATCCATAACTGTCAGGAGCATTCCCACTTTGATTAGTGCTTGAGCTTGCTACACTCTGACAATCAGATTCTTGGATCAGATTGATCCTCTTTTCTCCTATTGAACTTGTTGTCTTTGCTGGACATCTGCTGGCTATATGGCCTTCTTGGTTGCAATTATAGCATCTGATCGGTCCTCTACCCTAAGATCTTCCCCTAAATGGTGGTCTTCTGCCTCTAAAGTTTCCTCTTTGATTGTAGCTCCCCCCTTGAATTTGATTGCTATCTCCTCTGTTGTTCTCTTGGTTGGATTCACTTTGGTATCCAAATCCTCTACCTCTAAAAGGACTTCTTCCTCCTCTTTGTTGTCTCCCTCTACTTCTATTGTTCTGTTCGTGCCTTCTCTTTAATTTTTCTTCCACTTTGAGTGCTAACTGATAGCACTTTTGAATTGTCTCTGGGTTATGCATACTTATGTCTTCTTGGATATTAAACCTCAATCCATTGAGGTATCTTGCTACCTTTTCTTCCTCACCTTCCTTTACCTTTGTTTTTACACACAGTTTCATGAATTCTTCTATGTATGAGCTGACATCTAGCTCCTTCTGCTTCAAATTTTGTTTCCTCTTATGTAATTGGATATTATAATCCAATGGAACATATGCTTCCTTCACCAAAGCCATCATTCTCTTCCATGTTGCAACTCTGTTCTTTCCCTCTTTCACCCTGTCATCTTGGATGAAATTCCACCAAGTCAGTGCAGCCCCTTTCATTTTGGACTGAGCCATCTTCACTCTTTGGTGGTCTAGTATTTCCTGAGTCTCAAAGAAATTATTTAAGGAGTCTATCCACTCCATCACTGAATCAGGTTCCATTTTTCCTGCAAACACTGGCAGGTCTATTTTCACATCCATGGTCCTTCTTTCCATGGACTTGAGGGCATTGAGTAAGGGTCTCTGGTCTGCAAGAACCTCTATCTCTTCCAACTTAGGGACCTCCTCTTCATCCCCATATTCTCTTTCACCAGAGTTTTCTTCCCCTTTCTCCACTCTGTCCCTCAACTTCTCTAGTTCTTCTTTCAATGCCTGATTCTGAGCTCTATCTACTCTGCTCTCTACCATGTGCTTTCTTACTAAGGTCATCAACTCAACATTGGTCATCTTTGTTGGGTACATTTCTGATCCTTCTCCTTCTGACATCTTGTCTTCTTCTTCTTCCCAAAGAACACTCCTTCGCTCTGATACCAATTTGATGCAGAGGTCTTCAGCAGAAACATGCAAACTGTTTGTTTTTGTCAATATTGGCAAGAGACTTTCAATGTCTTTCTGATATATGCTTCTTTATCCTTATCAGCCTGACTTGCCTTGTCGGCCTACCCTTGTTCTTTCTTCCCGACGGTCTCTCTCTCGTTGATGCCGTTGTGTTCATCAGCCAAACACTTGTTATCAGCCTAGTTTTCTCCTTGCTCACCGAAACCAGAACTCACACCGATATGTTAACCCTAACCTACTGAACAGGTTTCTGTTACCTCCGCTACCAGTCACCCCCGTTGACCAAGTTGCTTATCGGCAACACTTACAATGTCGATATAACTTTAAGCCACTCCACTGATACACCTCCTTACACCGATGGGCATCTCCTATCGATCTCTATTGTCTCCCCGATACTATTAATGTTGGGTTCCACCATCGGCCAAACTATGACTATCGGAGGCACCTTTAGCTTCTCCACCGATGGCATATCTCATGCCGATATACTCTTCATCTTCGACTATACATTTATTGACTTGATGAGTTGGTTCTCCTCCCTGCTACCACCGGTCATCCTTTGCATCTACGGACCAAATACCCTTCCAACATACAAACTAGCTACCATTTCAGTCGATCACCATTTGTATCAAATACATTATATGTCTTCATTGTATCTTCAACATACAACAATAAAATGCAATTGTAGTATACACACAAATTGACAATCCTATACAATAACGATATACACACATACTGGCTATGACATACCATGGACATATACACAGGAAATGTATTTCCTTAGATAATCTCGACATGCACAAGGTTTAACACAGAATGTATACTGGCGATATATACTAATGGATACTTAGACGCAACAGCGATATAAACAAAACAAATACCTACATTCATTTGCGATATATACAGGAAATGTATATTCAAATTTTCCCGCTGATAACCTTCTCTGAAACGGATTCTGCCATTTCTATACTACCATGTATAACAAACAAAAGAATGGAACAAAAATGGAAAATTTATTTTACAAATCCATTCCACTGATTTCACAGAAATCCACCAGTGAAATGGATTTAAACCTGCATTACGGCAACAGAATAACTCAAAATTAAAAATACAACGATTCTATACAAATAATAAATAGAGCAATTTGGTTCACCAAAATTTCATACAGGGTTCAAAATTTATAGAATATGATTTTCAGAATTTTCTATTCTCTCCTTCCAGCTTCTTACCTTTGAACAGTTTCAAAAAAATAAAAAAATGAAAAGGACCCCCTTCCTCGACCATCTCTCCCTGTTTTTGTTCACCCCGTCACCTCTATTTTTGGGAGTTTTGTTTTGCAGGATTTTGAATTAACCAAGATTATTAGCAGAAACCCTAATTAATCCCATGACATCTATTTTGCTTAAGATAACAAAACTCCTAATGGCTAGACACATTGTATAACCTTCACATCATCCAATATGTCTGAAATGTAAATTTTGATGTTTACAGACAGGAAATGCCAACATAAAATGTCACATTAGTTAGTGACATACAAATGCTACCAGGTAACACGAAATGTCAAAATATATGTTAAAACCTTATTCTTCTCCCTCTTGTGCATCTTTAGCCTATTGAAGGGGTGCTCCTGCACCAAGGTCTACACGAAAAAAGAAAGTAACCTGATAGGTTTGGTTATTCATTACTGGATTCTAGTTGTGCTTTTGCTTTACTTTCTAACACTAACGAGCCTAGAACTGTGAAAGAGGTTATGGACATGAAAGATGCAGGTTCTTGGAAGGAGGCCATGGAGGATGAGATGGCTTCTTTGGAAAAGAACAAAACATGGGACTTGGTGCCTTTGCCTGATGGATGGAAACTCATTGGTTGAAATGGGTGTTCAAGAAGAAATTCGGTGCAGATGGCAGTGTTGAAAAGTACAAGGCTAGATTGGTTGCGAAGGGGTACTCACAAGTGGAGGGAATTGATTATGGTGAAATTTTCTCTCCCATTGCAAAGCTGACATCTATTAGATTTATGTTATCTCTTGCAGCTGCTTATGATTTAGAGATAGAACAAATGGATGTGAAGACAACTTTCCTTCATGGTGATTTGGAGGAAGAAATCTACATGTCACAGCTAGAGCATTACATAGAGAAAGGTAAAGAAAACTTGGTTTGCAAACTTAAGAAGTCTTTGTATGGTTTGAAGCAGTCTCCTAGGATGTGGTACTTGAAGTTTGATGCCTTTGTGTTGTCAATTGGTTATCTGAGATCAAAATCGGATCACTATGTTTATTATAAGTATGATGGTGATCGTATTCTCATTGTTGCATTATATGTTGATGATATGTTGCTCATTAGGAAGGGTAAGAATATGATTTCTGATTTTAAGTCTCATTTGGCAGCATAGTTTGAAATGAAAGATTTAGGAGCAGTCAGGTACATTCTTGGAATGGAAATCAGAAGAGACAAAACTAATAGAAAACTTTGGTTAAGCCAGAGTAAGTATGTGAAGACCATGTTGGAAAAGTTCAACATGGCAGATTGTAGACCAGTAAGTGTTCCTATTTCATTGGGGACAAAGTTGTCTATTAATGATTGTCTAAAATCTCCTAGTGAGGTGGAGGACATGAGTAGAGTACCTTATGCTAGTGTTGTTGGCAGTTTGATGTATGCTATGGTCTACACAAGACCAGACATTGCCCAAGCAGTGGGAGTCCTTAGTCAATTTATGGCTAATCCTAGATGAGTACATTGGGATGCAGTTAAGAGAGTGTTTCAATATTTGAGGGGTACTTCTGAGTATTCCATATGTTACCATGGTAATGCTACAGTACCTCTGCATTCAGTTTGTATTCATGGATTTGTGGATTCTGATTGGGCAGGTGACATTGACAGCAGGAGATCCACTAGTGCATATGTGTTCACAATGTTTGGTGGTGCAATTAGTTGGATGAGTAAGCGACAACCTGTGGTTGCTTTGTCCACTACAGAAGCTGAGTATATGGTTGCAACTCATGCTTGTAAGGAAGCCATTTGGCTTAAGAGATTGTGTTCAGATATTGGTGTTGATGCAGGTCAAATTATGATTAGTTGTGACAATCAGAGTGCAATTTGCCTTGCGAAGAATCCAACTTTCCATGCCAAAACAAAGCATATTGATGTACAGTTTCACTTCATGCAAGACATGGTAGAGGATGGGAAGGTAAATTTGGAGAAGGTAGATACTTTGAAGAATGTTGTAGATGCATTAACGAAGCCAGTGGGCACAGAGAAGTTCAGATGGTGTTCGGAGTCTATGGGCCTCTGGGCCTATAGTAGTTAAATCCTGTTATTCTATTGGCTCTTACAAGGTGTTTGACAAGTGGGAAAATGTTGGGAATTAAGGTGTCTCAACCTTGGTAATTCCTTGCATTATTTTTTATTGTATTTATTTATTCAATGCCTATGATGTAAATTAATTGTAAATTCCATATTGTCATTTTGTGGGATGTGGCACGGTGATGTGTCATCCTACATGGAAGATGACAACTTGTAATTTTGTCCTCACATGAGGAGATAGGCGTCCCACTTTGTGGTACGAATATTTTTCCATGTGTCAGCATCTTGGATGTTGTGTAAGGGAATATTGACCGTAACGGTCATGACAGATTCATATGACGAAGTTGTGACTTTTAAGAGTCAGAAATAGGAGATTCTATGACAGGTGAAGACATGTGTCGAAGAGCATCTTTGAAAAAGGCATCTTTGGGTGCCCCAAGGTGTACTATGACATGTTGTAAGAGAATATGCTATTTATAGCCTGTGTATGACAGATTCTCTTACAGCTGTAAGTTGTAACTGCTATGACAGATTCTATGACGGTCGTAAGAGTCATAAGAGCATCTGTCACAGCCCATTTTGGAAATAGGTGACCTCTTTGGGATGGGGGTTGTGGACAAGTGTTAGAAGCATCTTACAATGTTGACCAAGTGTCCATAGGCATGAGTTTTGGGCCATGAGGCCAAGTTAGACACCCATTCCAAGAAAGAGGTAATTTTGCCTTGTATTTGCTATATAAACAGGTGCTTGGAGTAGAAGATGTACTACAGGTTTTACACGTACTGTTATGCTGCCAGATCATCTCTAGATACGAGTGTCAAAAACTCCTACAAGAGCATTTTATCTTATTTGTATTGTAACCCTCTTTATTTACGTAATACAGTTGAGCAGTGTTTTGGAGTGTAAGGTTTTTTACCCGTAAGGGTTTTACCCACATATATCTTGTGTCTCTCTTCTTGTCTCACCTTCTTGCTTATGTGTTTGCTGCAATATCTCATATTAATGTTTTAATGTTGTTGTAATAGTTAGGATAAATTTGAATTTGCACTCTCCTCCCCTCATTAGATTAGTGTAGGAAGCGATTTCCGCACACCTAGCCCTTTCACTCTATTAGACTGGTACAACCCAAATAGCAATACAACTCTATTTTTTGGGCACTCAATACTCCCTCAATCACCTCCAAACTATCTAAAATTTGAAGCTGGTGTGGCAACGACCAAAATGGTAAGGAAAAAGCATTGAAAACACTTACAAAATAGTCACAAACTCTTCATAAGGTACAGCCTACTGGCTAAAAATGGTACGACCAGACTAGGAGGTGAAAAACACTTCAAAGCACCCTCAAAACCATGGCTATCACCTGCAATATGTTTGTCAATGTCTCCTCTGAATTATCATGCCAAAAATTTGAAGATATCTCTTTGAAACCCTTGCCGCGACAAGCTATCTATTTGCAGTGAAGCTCACTAGTAATCCCTGTAATGAAGCTACTCAAATAACACCCTAGGAGTGTCTTTCAACCCTGCAAATGTTCTCAACCATGGAGGTTTTCATCTCCAAAGCAGCTGGTACAAACCCTTGCTCACAATGAATAAAGCTCAGACTTAGAGAAAATATGCAATAATGAATGAGAGGAAATGACTTCCATTTTCACTCTTATCCCTTTCTTTTCCCAACGCCACTTTTGGAGCCTTTTTAATATTTTAAAATTACTTTTCTCCAAGCCTTGGGCACCCACATAAAACTAATGACTTTATTCTTTTAAATATTCATTAAGTCTTCAAATATAATAAAGTTGCTTTATAATATTTAAATAATGATAAAGTTAAATATTTAATTTAACTTTAATTTTTAATGTTATTTAAAATAAACATCCCAAACTATATTAATTGCCAAGACATTGCCATCAACGCCTTCAAATGACATTCTCGACATAGAAATACTGTCAACTGACCAAGTCAGTGTCCAACCTGTGACTTACTAAAATAAGTATGGGCAAAGGGTCCAAAAACGCTTTGGGAAAGCGTCATCACAGACTCTAGATAATTTTGAGCTCAAAACAGTGTCTATATGTGCCAACTGGCTCTCTGACCAAGTCACCAAAATAGTGTCCAAACTGACACTTACTATAAATAGGAGTGTTCTCTGAGGACCAAAGAGAACAAACCTAGAAAACCTAGAAAGATTGTGGCCATGCAAGCACTTACTATAAATAGTAAGTACGAATAAGTTGTCCAAAATCCCTCTAGAAAGTGTCATACGGCTCCACTGAAACACCCAAGCACACTGGTGACATTGAAATACTCCACTGATCAGCCTGTCGCAAACCCAAAAAGTCAGCTCCAACTGCACTGCAAGAGAACCCAAAAATGGGGACATTACATGAGGCAACATGAGATGCCTTCGAGATGTGGCTAGGTTAGAATCTAGTGGAGCTTCAGCTAGCCAAGGCAGGACCAACCCTAGTGATGGACCATCTGCTTATGAGAGAGATGTGAGCTGAAACAGATCGACTACAATAGTTGTATTCAGATGCTCGGGTGGAGGTAGTGGAGCTTAGAGGGTAGGTCTAGGGCCTGCAAACACAAAGTGCATCTAGGATTCACTCATGATCTGTAGCATCACATAGACATCCATCTATCACACATCCATGATCAGGTCCTGAGGAGTCGGGTACCCACAATCCTGTAGATTGATGAGACTTGTTGACGTATGATTGTGACACACCACATTTTGTTGTAGTGGTGACTATGTATCAAACTTTTGCATGTATATATATGAGCATTTTAACATTTTGATTTATTTTGTTGTATCTATGTGATGATGATAACGATTTAATTAGATGTCATTTGTGATCTTATTGAAACAATGCTATGATTGTTTAATAAAATGCGACAAAGATCTAATTAAATGTGGTGAATTAACATGTATATGACAATTGAAAACCATTGTGTTCCATATAAACAACCTAATGAGATTATTTAATAAATATTAAAATGATCTAATTGACACATGTGCTTGGTGGAATATTGTTTTCTAGATTAATCATGTGATCTAATTAAATAATTTTATGCAATTGCTTAACTAATTACAACAATAATTGTCTAGCGTACACACATGTTGAATTAAATACAATTGTGATCTAACTAAACAACATAATAACATTATTTAATTAAATGCTACAATGATCTAATTAACATGGTGTATGAATTATCTAAATGTATCCTAACAATAAGTAATTTTCAAATATAAGAAAACTACTTTAGGAATTCAAGATTATTGTTGCACAGTTTGTGTTGTCATTGATGTCAACAGTGTGAGTTTTAGATGTGTTGTCAGTAGTCATGGAGTGAATAAGGCCAAAAATGTCAAAGGAAGTCTATAGAAATATGATCAGAGAAGAAGACAAAGAAGATATATCAAAGATGAGAAGGAGTTTGTTGTGTTCATATGAAGTTGATAATGAAGTGTCTGATGTGGCAAGTAATGTGTTCATTGTTTCCTGAGGAAATGCATTACTTTAGTTTTGAAAGAAAGACTCAAGTTATCCAAGGCACTGAAGTTTACACAAAATAAGCTCGGGAGAATGCTCTACATTCCTCCACATTTGATGGTACGGCCTTGCGGTTTGCGAGTTGATCAAAGACATGCGTGAAGATTGTATGTTATGGATTTCAGAGCCTAAAGATTAATGCAAAAGATTCTAGAGCTCGCAGAGTGAAGACAGTTATTCACAGATGATGCAGTCAAGATGTGTCTAGGAAATGCTCTGCATTTCTCTACCTTTGAGGTTGTGGTCCTATGGTTTGAAGGATGATCATTTGTAGATGAGAAGATGATAATATTCAAGGTTCAAGTGATAATATGTACTGTAGAGGTTCTCCAAGGTCAGCAAAACAAAGACACATATTGTTGTTAACTAAGGTTGTCTGGAGGAGAAATTAGAAGCCACCACATTCCACCGCAGTTTATCTTTTGGCTTTGATGGTTGGAGGATGAGTTTAAATATTCAGATGGATGATTCAATTCAGGTTTTAGGTGCTAAAGTGCATCGTAAGTATGTTGTTCAATGCTCTATCTAAAGACTGTGTGTTCAGTATTTGTTTGTAATACCAGGCTCAATTTCATTTGCTTGCACCATAAAGAAAACATATATTTTAGTGGAAGGATTGGTTTAGAAAGTTTGTATAAGTCTTATGTTTCTTGTGTGATGATCCACATGATGTTAATTGATCCCTCCAATGCCGCTTTAGGTCTAGAGCCTTTGGGTGGAAGGATGAGTGTTTGTTGGGCCGACTTTATGTGTTTTCAATGTTCCTGCCATATGATTTGAAGTGTGCCCCAGCTTGGAAGAATGTGATATTAAAGAATAGACCTTGGTTATCACTTGGCTTGATCCGCATTGATTTTCTACATCTTTTGGATGCCGACTTGGAGTGGCCTTGCACATTTCATGATTACACGTTTCATCTTGGCCGACTGGGGAGGAGGAATTTAGAAATTGTGGAAGGTATAAATGAAAGATCTTATTTGTTGAGGATAGTATGAGAGTGTGAGGATATGCCAAGATGTGTGAGTATATGCGAGTGTAATTGTGAAGGTATGTCGAAGGTAAAAATGTTTGTTGAGCAGAGAAAGTGAAGTTTTGTGTTAAGGTGAAGTGTGTGGATGGTGCAGAGGTATTTTGTTCAGTGAGACCTATTGAATGTAACATCCAGAGGGTATATCCTCTTTCTGTAAGTGTCATTGTATTGTATTTTAGGGAGTTGCATCTTCCTTTGGGTTGTAGCCCATAAACAATATTGTAATCTTGTTTTACTTTCATTTGTGAGGCTGGATTTGGATAATAGATCCAAGCATCTTGCTCACTGTGGTTTTTCCCTTCTTGGGTTTTCCACATAAATCTGGTGTTGTGGTTGTGTGCTTATGTGTTGTGATTTAATTGGTTTAATTTGTTGATCTTATGGTTAAAATAGTTAGAAGTTTCAATTGTTGATGATTAACTAAAATAAGTTGTAGTGATATATTGATTCACCCCCCCCCCCTCTGAGTATATCCTTGTGTTCTAACATTAACTACATGTTTATCATGAATGAAGCAACATATATTAAATAGATAAGCAATATTAACTATCTAACATGATGTGCTTTAAATAAATTCTAGCATGACATTTAGGAATAAAATGATGTAATGAAATTTTGAAGTTTAGGAAAGAAGATTAAGCATAGTATCTACGCAAGTGAATAGAATTGATAGGTTCTTCAAGAGGCATACCATTCATTGTTTACAATCTATATGCACCTGATCCATAGACTTCGATGATGATGTAAGGTCCCCAACTAATTCATTGAATCACCAAATCACCAACCTCAAATGAGCACCAAATGACATGCTCATTGTGGCAGTGTTGGATGATCTTTTGATAAAGTTGGAGATGTTCAAGAGATTTTATGTGCTATTAATCAAGAATCTCAAGCTATTGAAGCCTTTGTTCTCTATAGGAATCTTTATGAAGAATGTCATTGAGAGAAATCCGCAATGAAGGATTTTCTAACTCTAAGGGCATGATCGATCGGCACCATACACGAGGTGTATGGGGTGGTACCCAGAGCCGTACGAACACTTGTTCGGTAATCCCATAATGCATAAGAGAGTTGAGTGTGCCAATATTTACCATGTTTGTTAATAGTTTTTCAAAGGATTTGTTTAATTGTTTTATTAGAAGCTTCTTCTTAGCCATTTGATTGAGGATAATACAACGTGGAGAAGCGGTGTTGAATGTGAAATTTCTTGAGGAATTTATTCACCTATTTGTTCTTAAATGACAAACCATTATCAGAAAAAAAAAAATGGTAAGTGCAAGAAGATGGGTCCACTTTTAGTGGAAGAAATCTAAGGCAAAAAAATTTCAGAAGGAACAAATTTGGCAATATGGTTGATGACTTTTTTTTCAAAAAATTTGGGTGAAATTAAAACCCATTACAAATGACAATGTCTATTTTTAAAATATGTAATTTTTGAACATATTTTTCTATTTATTAGTTAATTTTTAAACAAAAAACAACTCTGGTTTTTGAAAGGAATGGATTTTGGCAATATGGCTTATGACTTTTTTTTAGAATTTTTGAATGAAATTAAAACCCATTATAGATGGCAATGCCTACTTTTCAAATATGTAATTATTTTAGTGTTTAACATGTTTTTCTATTTTTAATTTTTTTTAAACAAAAATCCTCATAAATTTGAAATGACATATATTACTATTTTTTAATAACTTTTGATTATGACTATTTTTGAAAAATAATTCATGTCTGACCAATCTAGACACAATTCTCTACATGATGGAAAAAACAATTTTCATTTTATGATTATTTTAGCTCAAATTATGTTGGTTGTACATGAGGAGTTTTAAAAAACACGAATTAGGGCCATAAAAAGATTAATAAAAAAATACCTTTATCAAAAATTACAAAAAATATCCTGACCAAACTTTAACATCCTATGCATATTTCCACAAAAGGAATTAGAAAAATACCTTCATTTAAAAAGCCACTTTTTGTACATCTTATAGAAAACCAACTTTTATCATTTGGCTATTAGAAAAAATTACATATTTGAAAACTAGAAACAAAATCCTACATTTCATAATTTTACATCATATTAATATTCTATCTATAAGAGCTTCAAATTTTCACTCCAAGTATGACAAAATTTAAAAAATACGAAAAACACTTCCATTTTTTGGCCAAAAAGTGGACTCATCTTCTTGCACTTACCCAAAAGTGGAAGGAAGACCAAAGCAAGAAATGATGTTATCAAGAAGAAAGCGACAGATTACTTCAGTAGTTGTAGATCAAAGTGGAACCGCTTCGACTCATTTCATGAAGTGGTCAATAGTTGTGATGATGAAAGTATGTCCTTTAGAAGAAGGATGAGAAATCTTTCCAATAAGATCTAAGCCCCACATGGAAAATAGCCGAGGGGATGCCTGGGCACGAAGTTCTTGGGCAGGGTCTTGAATGAGATTGTTATGTTGCTGACATTGAGGGCACTTTTTGACAAAATCAAAGGAATCTTGTTCCATAGTTTGCCAATAGTAAGTCATACGAAGTAATTTTTGAATCAGAGATTTATCGCCGAAATGCCCTCTGCAGGCACCTGAATGTGCCTCAAGGGTAATTGGGATCTCTGACTTGTTTAGATAATGGAGAAGAAGGTCATTGTAACTTCAGCAATAAAGAACATTAGATAGGATGATGTAGCATGTTGCAAGCTTGAGAATATGAACTTGAGCACTTTTAAAAGGAGTAGGAAAGGTACCATCACTCAAATATTGAAATATATGGGAGTACCATTTGTTTGAATCAATGTTATTACAGAAGGTGATATAAGAAGAATCCTTAGATATAGAAGGTGAAGTAAGATTATGAATAGTGAAATGATAGTCCACGGATGAATCGTCAAGGGATATAAGGGAGGTAATGCTCACCATTACAACCACATGTCGATTGTGAAAGAAGAGAAGTGTTTCAATAGTGATAAGGCCATGTCACAGTACTGAGATAACTTATCTTGCTTTGCTTGATAAGATTCAGTGACTTGTCTTATAATCAACTAAGAATCACCAAATATACGAAGATGTTGAATATTGAGAGACAAAGAAACACGCAAGCCAACAATAAGGGCTTTGTACTCCACAATGTTGTTGGTACATATAAAATTGAGATGATAAGATAGAGGAATTGGCTTACCTGAAGGGGGTATTAGTATGACACCAGCCTCGAAGCTAGTTCGACATCTAGAACTATTAAAGCACAAGTCCCACACCTAATCAATATCTATGGGAAGGACATGATCGTCAGGGAACGAGCCTTGATTTGGAAGAGAAAATGGTGAAGGAGCATCAGCTAAATGGTCGATCAACACTTGTCCTTTAATCACCTTTTGGGAGACAAATTTCAGGTCAAGTTCTGTTAACAACATCACCCACTTGGCCAAACATCCTGAAAGATCTATTTTAGAGAAGAGATGTTTCAAAGGATCAAATTTTACAATGACATGAGTTTCAGCATTTAGAAGATAGTGTCTCAATTTATGTGTTGCAAACACAAGAGCTAGACATTGTTTTTCAATCACAATATATCAAACTTCATAATCGAGCAAAGTTCAGCTGATGTAATATGCAATGTGTTCTTTGCTATTGTCATCATGTTGTGCCAATAGTGCTGCAATAACATTAGATGAAGCAGAAGTCTAAAGAAGAAAATGACATCCAGAAGCAGCTAGATATAAGATAGGAGGATTAGATAAATAACTTTTTTATCATCAAAAGAATTTTTGGCAATCCATATTCCAATTGAAGTGAGAATCCTTTTTAAGAAGTTGAGTGAAAGGGAGAGTTTGATCCGCTAGTTGTGAGACAAACTGGCGAATAGCCTAAATCTTTCCCTGTAGACTACAAAGTTGGGAGATAATTTTTAGATGTGACATGTTGACAATAGTGTCAATATTCTTTGTATCCACCTCAATACCATGATGTGAAAAAATAAATCCCAATAGCTTATCGCTATCAACGCCAAAGATGCATTTATGAGGATTTAAGTGTATGTTGTATTTTCGAATATGTTCAAAGATTTGATGGAGGATTTTGACATGATCCTGACGCAAGATGGACTTGGCCTGAATGTCATTAACATAGTCCTCTAAGATGTTGTGAATGAAATCATGAATGATAAGTGTCATAGCATGTTTGTAAGTCACACTAGTGTTCTTAAGCCCAAACAACATGACCAACCAACAAAAGGTTCCCCAAGGTGTGATGAAAGCTGTTTTATATTGATCTTGAGGATTGATGAATATTTCATTATATCCAGAGAAGCCATCCATAAAGGAGAATAATGCATGGCCCACAATGGAGTCAACTATCATGTCAATGTTACGAAGAGGAAATTCATTTTTTAAAGAAGTTTTGTTGACATCATGAAAGTCACTGATCATATTTGAATACGATTGTCAGGTTTAGCAACAGCCATGATATTCGATGTCCAAGGGGAATAGTCAATTGGGTGAATAAAACTAGCTTGTAAGAGCTTCTCATCTCAACCTTAACTAATAATGCCACCTTGGGATTCATTCTTTGGATCTTTTGTTTTATAGGCTTGGCATCAGGATGTAACACAATGTTGTGAGTAACAATTTGTGAATCGATGCTAGGCATGTCTAAATATGTCCAAGCAAATAAGTCTAAAAATTCATGTAGAAGAGAAGAATGTTCATGTTGTTCATCTGAATTAAGAGATTTTCCAATTGGTATAACTTTCTCAGGATTATCTAAGTCCATCGAGACATTGACAGTATTGTTACACATATGGTTCCTAGGGTTGTCATTGATGTCAACACTATCACTAGGTTGTCATTGATGTTAACACTATCATGGTGATGTGGTGGTGATCATGGTTGGATGTCATATCCCATCCAACAAGAGAAGAAGATACAATTTATGGTTGGATGTCTTGTCCCATCCAACAAGAGAAGAAGATATAGTTCATGGTTAGATGTCATGTCCCATCCAACAAGAGAAGAAGATATAGTTCATGGTTGGATGTCATGTCCCATCCAACAAGAGAAGGGAGAAGATATAGTTCATATTAATATGGGAATTAGATGCATGAAGATGATCAAATGTATTTATGATGTTACTAATGGCCTAAAGCATGTATGTTCCAAGTTCCATGATTGCATTACTGAAAGAGTGTTTTGTTGTTGACTGATTGAAGACAGTGTTGTGTTTGTGAAGATTTTCTGTGTAGGACAATGGAATGCTCTGCATTCCTCCGCATTTGTAGATATGGCCATGCAGTTCTAGAATTGTGTTTAGGATGTTGTGAAGGTGATAATTCCAAGTTTTCAGATCATTTGTCCTTCCACTATGAAAGTTATGCATGATAGAGTACCGACATGTGTTCTGGCAGAGTATGCTAGTGTTGAAGGACTGTTGGAATGCTCTACATTCCTTTGCAAATGAATGATTTCCCTTGCATTTTTGAGGACATGTTTATGGATTTGTAGTACATGCTTCCTTGCAGTTTCAAGGTTCTTGGTGGTCTACAACTCATTTTTTCAAATCACAGCATGTAGCAATGTGTTCTAGATGATATATTATTCTTAGAGTTCATGATTGAAGTTGTGCGGCACAATTCTTTGATGTGCAATGGCAAAGGAGTGTTTCAAGATGTTTTATGATTTATGTGGACTCATCTAGAAAATTTTCATGAAGATATTTCATGTTTCCAGTACCAAGGTTTTCAAGTTGATGTGGTTGTTATACTTCATGTCTTCATGTGTTTTGCTTAAAGTTGTCCTATTTCCAAATGAGCAAAGTGTCCAGATGTAATTCCTTGGTGTTTGATGTTGTGAAGGATGTTTTGGACCTGGTTAAGCAAGTATTGGTGTCCGCAAGGCATGGGTCTTCTACTGGTGTGACATGTGGTTTCACTTAGGACCTATCTTCTACACATTTCATATTGTGTGTTGTCTCACCGACTTGTAAACATATTTTTCATGCTGTATCTAGTCGACAAGAAATGCAATCAATGTAATATCATGTATAAATAGTGAATCCAATTGAGTGAGGTTAGGTGTGATTGCAAGTTAATTGAAAAGCTCGCAAGCAGATAAAAGGCAAAATGAATGCATAGTTGATGTGTGACTGAAGAAGAAAGAGTAGAAATTATTGATGCTATCCTAATTCATATTGAAGACTTATATGTGATAGTGATCAATTGTAGAGTGTGCCTAACTAATCAGATCATCAGAAGAAAGTGTGAAGAGACAGAAGTGCAATCATCAAAGGTGTGAGTTTCAATGTCAATTTTCAGACAGTAGAATGATTGTCATACTGTAATCTTTTGTGTGTTCTCAATTCAGGGAGTAGTAGCTTCATTGGGAGTGACCCTAAAATAGTCTTCAGGGAGTAGTAGCTTCCTTGGGAGTGACCCTAAAATAGTCTTCAGGGAGTAGTAGCTTCCTTGGGAGTGACCCTAAATCAAAGTTCTTGAGGGAGTAGAAGCTTCCTTGGGTTGTAGCCCTTAAAAAAAGTTGTTATTTGAGCTTCATATATTGTGAGTTAATCCTCACTGTGGTTTTTCCCTTCTAGGGTTTTCCATGTATATTTGATGTCATGTGTTGATGTGCATTGTGTTAATCTTTCATGTTCATGTTAATGCTATGATGATTAAGTTTTAATCTACTCTGAATAAGTTGAAGTTGTTAAAATTGAAAATTGTTTAGATACTGATTCACCCCCAGTATATTAGCATGTTCAACAAGTATCTCCATTAAGGAGTGTACTATGGTCTAGGACACCAAACGGATGAGGGAATTCATGAAGCATCTTCTAAGATGCTGAGGTATCATCTGATAAAAAAGTGTCTTTCCTAAAGTATGCTTCAACATTTAAACAATAGTGAAATCCAGGATCATGATGGTAATGAGGCAAATGCTCATAGACTCCAAGGAATTCATCCAAAGCTTCATCCATTGAGAAAATATCCAAAGAAGGTATGCCAATAGTCGAATTAACATCTATTAGATCAACATGAATAAGATTAAGTGATGTAGAAGAATTTTGAGTTGCAATTATCATGTTTACATTGAGAGAATGATGATCAGAAGCTTTGGTGGGCTTCAAAGGGCGGTATCCAAGACCGAATGGAGAACCATGTGAGATAAGATTTGAAAACCATGACCACAACAAGATGTCATTTCTATAGGAGATGGCGGGTCACTGTTAGTGGCATAGTCAATAGTATAAGTATAATCAGTAGAATTTGTTGAAGTAGAATAAGTTGGAATAGTGAGTTTACGTGTTTTAGAAGAAGGAAGAGTATGTTTAGTGAAAACTGAAGCCACCTTTGGGGTCTTGAACTATTGAGGTGAGATTTTATACTCTCCAATAAAGGAGGGTGTAAAATCTAACAAACCCCAATCATCACCGAAAAACTCACTTGAAGGTGACAAACAATTTTGATCAGAATTGTTGGTAGCATCATGAGATGATGGATTTTCTTTTATTGAAGATGGAATCAAAGTGTTGAAAAATTTAGAGACAAGAATCTGAGATTCAGCTTCTACATGTACGCAACTTTCTGGATTCGAGTCAGCCTCAACTGTATAGAGTTTGTTGTTATAAATGAACTTTAATATATGATGAAGAGTAGATGGGACTGCCCCCATGACATGAATCCATGGTTTACCAGGAAGAAGTTTGCATGAAAGAGAATTAAGCATGACATGGACAAGCATAGGCAAGGTTACAAGTCCAACCTCAACAAGTAGTGTGATTGTACCTAGTGATTGTCTACCAACGTTATCAAAGCAATAAATAGAGAGAGTATCAGGTTGAATGATAGACGTATCCACACTGATTTTGCATAACAAGTCTATACTACAAACATTAAGACATGATCTGTTATCGATTAGAGTATGTTTTATTCCATTTTGATTAATGATTACCAAGATCATGAGTGCATCATACTAATTTTGAACTTCAATAGGAGTCAACTCATGTTGTTGAAAGACTGTCGATATTTGTCGCATGCATACAATCAAATAGAGTTGCTACACCATTCAGTCTAATAGAAGGTGGTACAATCACCTTCTATAGAGCCTCCTGGAGCAATATGTGGTATGCAAGCGAGGTTTGTATTAACTCCCAGAGTGAGACCTTAGCCAGAGTAGCAAGAAGCTTCTCAACAAGATCATATTCTCTATTAGTGTGTTAAGAAAGATGAGGTGGTGGAGGAAGAAGAGGTTGAGAAGATGGAAGAGAAGTACGAACAACTGGTGTTTGTTTATTTTGTCTATTATTGTGAGTGTTATATGTGTGAGAAACCATATTTTAATGAGGTTGTTGTGACACATATTGAAATGTTGATTGTTTTGAGTAAGTTATTTTGCATAGTTTAAGATGTGACTAGGAGGTTGAGGTATGTTTTTAGCACCTCAAATAGTTAAAATAGGAGTAGAATGTGATCGAGGAACATCAGGTCAAAGATGCACAACAATCTCAGGCTTCTCAGGCTTCTTTGGGGAACCGGAAACATAAATCATGTTGATTAATTTTTTACCAAAAAATGTTTTAGGAGTCATAGAGGATGATTCTATGGATATGAAGTCATCTAGGGCTTCATCTAACATATCAAAATCATCACTACTAAATGGCTCATCATATGCATGAAAATCTTGAAGAAAGAAATATGACATTGTCGCATAACTTGTTTTCTCCAAGGTTTGAAGATGGAAGAAAGAGAAAGAGATATGAGAAGTAGAAGAAATATGGTGACAAGATGGTAAATGCTTATTATGGGATAGAAGAATGTGTTTTGTTTATGTTTTTATTTTTCTCTAATCTAAAGAAAAGTTAAAAAAATTAAGTATTTTTGTTTTCTACACAAAGCATATAAAATTTTCAAATATATCAAGCATCTAATTAATTAATTAACTAGTTAATCAGAAATAAAGAAGGTTATGCAAGTGTAAGATGTCAAGTTCACCAAAATGTTATGTGGAAAATGCAATCCTTTTCCACATAGCATTGGAACACAAGCCTTCAAAGACTTGGTGCTTAGCTATCATCCATAAGGGAGAGCCAAGCTGTTCAGGGCTTTATTCCTTTATTGCAAAGCAAGGATTGCTTACTAATGAATTGATAGGAACTATGTAACACTAAACCCTAGTTGATACATCTGATGAAATGCACAGATGGCTATTACAAAGACACAAAATAGAAGCAGAGTAGAGAAACAAAGATCAAATACAACCTATGACAAAGATCTGGAGCATATCTAAGAGGACCTAGGAACTAGGAGCCTTAGTCCTAGGGTTTATGGGTAGGTTTTCTTTCGACAGATGACCTATGTACCTGCTCTCTGATCCCTTTTGTTGTTCTGTCAGAAACCTCCTTATGCGACCTGCACATACATAAAGAGAGGAAAACTGGTTGTGGCTATATAGGAGTTTGCATCAGCTAAACCCCCATTTTGGTATTCCTACCTCACAAATAGCTAGATTAGCAACAACAAATAGTGTGTGCTCTGAATCTTAAGGGTGTCTAAGATTGTGGTGAGCAGTGAAAAACAAAATTAGTGAACAAAACCCTACTCAAGTGCATTAGAGTGGATTCCTATATGCCTCAATCAATGAAATGATAAATTAACCCTAGAGAGATGTGTTACCCAAGGGAAAATATTTCAGATCTACAACTTCACCTTAATGGAGCAGCGGGCAACCAAAGCTTGGAGGTGAGAATGGGTTGAAACCATACCAAATCATGATGAAGTGGTACAAGCCGATCATCAGTCAATGATTCCAACTTATTCTTCAATCATCTTGAAGCTTAGATCAATGGTAGAAGGTAAATAAAATAATTTGCAATAGTATCAATATAAATTTTGGCAAAGCTTCGCTGTAATAATCATATCATACTTCATAATGACAAAAGCATTGGTTTTAATATGACATCATAGGTGTAATTTAGGGCATGAGCCAACAAGTATTTTTAAATTTAAGATTCATTTGCGCACATTTGTGAAATGTTAAAATCAAGGTCACGTCATCCAAGAAATGATTGACCTTAAGAGTGCCCCGCAATCCCGATGAAAATGGGCGAGACCAGGGCAATGGGTGTCGTAGTCCTAGAGGGATCTGCTCAACAAAGGACCACGCCTTGAAGACTTAACCAGGACATAAACACCACTCTCGATTCTGGCAAACGACATTGGTAAAATCTTAGGAAAGATAACACATCTCTTAGGTTAAAAGGGTAAGGTCAAGGATAGTAGTGGACCTAAAATGGACTAGGGGAGTGGACACTAATGCAAGTGCCAAATATGACATGAAATTGTGTGTGTGCCGACAGGGAGCACAATTTATGATAATACAGTTAGTAGATATAATTATGTTGCAATGGAGGATAAGTGTTTGCCTTCATCCATTTTTTTTATGCTAACTTGGTTTTTGGGTATTTCATCTCCTACTACTATGAATGTCATGATCTAGATTAGGGTGGTTCCTACAAATATTATTTGTGGTTTCCCTATAGTAGTAGTGTTTGTTGTGGAGTCGGTCTTCACTTCATGAGCATTGGTTGTAGTGTAGCACTAAATATAAATTTTAATGAAAAGATTTTAAACTATTGTAAAAAAAACCTTAAAATTTATATTAAATGCAACATCAAAGATAAGATAAAAGCTATAGAATTAACTAAATATTACCAAATACATTAAAATGTGGTTGCTCTTTTTTCAGCATAACTCCAAGAATGATCTAGGGGATAATTGATAGTCGGGTAGGTTTTTATTAAAAAAAATTTGGTGAAGCAGTTCAACGATGAAAGGGTGGTTGAACAGTAAAAGGTGGTTGAACGGGGGTGAAAGGTTTTTCAATATTTCTTTTAATTTTATGAATAGGTTTAAGGTAAATAATAAATAAATTTGTTTAATTTAATTTATTATTTATGGGAGGGGATATGTATGAGTGAGGTTGGGAAATGGATTAGGATTTAGGGGTAAGGATTACTATTTAGGATAATTAGGGATAATTAATCAATTTAGGTAATTTAGGGTTTGGTCGATTTTAGACATCTACATGTAGAATGGTGAGTACATGTGGCAGTCATCATCTATTGTAGTTGGTGGATACAAATTGGTTTCAGTTTGAGGGAGATCAACTCTTTCATTCAGCTTGTCTTTGACAGAGGTAAGTAGCTCCATCCATCTTTTGTAGCGTTGACCTACATTATGTTAAAATTTTGATTCGCATCCATCCTTTAGTGTTTGTGTTATTTCATGCTATTGGTTGTGTGTTGTATATAGCTTGTTGTGTGTTTCCCTAAACATTGGTTGGTTTGTTTACCCCCTATTCCTTTTTTGATCTACTCCCAAAGATAGTCAGATTCTTGTTGTGCCTTCAAGAGGCAAATATCCCCAACAAGAGCCACTGTTAGTCCCCATATTTCCTAGCCCTAAACTTACCAAAAAAATCCTAAGTTTTAGGCCCCTTTTGTTCCCCCTTTTATCTTTCATGTGTTTTCCCATGTGTGAAAACCCTCAAAAAAGCCTTCATGTCCTTGAGAAGCCTTCAAATTTCTCAAAAATCCTTCAAATTATTTAAGTATAGAAGTCTTTTAGTAGGTTTGCCAGTTTGTGAACTCATTGAAAACCCAAAAAGCCTTGTGTTTCAGTGATTTGGTAGGTTCATCAATTGGTGAACCTACCGAAAGGTTCATAAGTTCTTAAGTCACCTAAAACACCAAAGAAAGAAAGAGATAAAGAAAGTTAAGTGTTTCAGCGAGTTTGCTAGTTCAAGAAATTTTTGAATCATTGAAAGGGAAAAGGAGAAAGCCAATGGAAATGCTTTTTGGTGATTTTTTGAGTTCATGAGCTTGTTGAAATGTTGAAAAGGAAGAATGAAAGGAAAAAAGAGAACATAATGAAGACGAAATAAAAGAAAGTGGATTTCAGCAAGTTCACAAGTTCATGAACTCACAAAGAAAGTGGATTTCAACAAGTTCACAAGTTCATGAACTCATCAAAAATCCAAAAATGGTTCGTAAGCATTCAAAATGCCCAAAAGACTGAAAAGAAAGAACATACAGAAAAAAAAAAGAACGAAAAAAGTGTCTTTTGGCAAGTTCACAAGTTCGTGAACTCACCAAAAATCCAAAATGGTTAACTAGTTCTCAAAATTGTTGAATCATCGAAAGAAGAGGATGAGGGGAAGAAAAAGAAGAAAGGAAAAGAGAAAAGAAAGAACAAATAGTTGAATTTGTTTGTTGGTTCGCCGAAGTGCCAAAAATTTGAAGGATTAAGAGAAGATCATGGAAATGGTTTTCAATGATTTCAGAGGTTTGTGAACCTTCAAAAACACTGAAAAAATTTTAAATTTTCTGATTTGTTGACAAGAAAGTTCAACAAGCCCCCAAAACACTCACAAGACATCTTTTACTGCTAATAATGTGTTTTCCATGATTTTTCCAATTTAAATGTCTTCCTATGACCTAGAATTCCATTAATGCCCAGAACAAGCATGTGGGAGGTAGGTGGGGTAGATGAATCCCACCCAAATTGTAGCAGCAAAAATGTAATGTTATCTATGCATGAAAATATATGTAATTATTGTTGGTTGCTAAGCCAATTTGGGTCCGCAAGTGCCTCAAGTGAATTTAAGGCATCAAGCAAAGCTAGTCTAGTATACAAATGAGGATATGCATCTAGTACAGCATAGGAAGAAATTGTAATGCATATTTATTCAATGGTATATCTCCATGGTCATTTGTAACAACTCAGGGGAATGTATAGTTGCAACTATATGTTTTCTTTCACAACAATTACTAGTGTGAATGTAATAGGGATTGGGTAAATGTAAGACAACATTTTAATGTAATACAAAGCTTTTGTGTTGGTATTTCCTTTTTTTCATATGGTTTGTTGCAGTTCTTCTCAAGATTATTAAGTATGTCCATTATATAAGATGTAATCTTTGATTTGTATGTAAATACATATATGGTTTTGTTGGTGTTCTCCTAGGTGCATCTCCTTCCTCTTTGTTGTTCATGAATCTGTTACCTAATGGAGTAGGCGCCAGTCTAGATTGGTGAAAGGCTAGCACTCTCTTTTAATCATTCTTCTATCTTGGTAGTTGTAGGAGTAGAATAGGATTCACATGTTGTTCATGGTTTAGTATTATAACTAGGGAAACATTTTGAGTGCCCTTCAAGTGTTTAAATCATTTGTGAATTGTGTTCTTGCATGCTTGCACCTTGTAATGTGTGTGAGGGAAACTAATTGTATTCATCTTAAGGGATATCATGTCATTATCATTTGTTGGTGCATTTGTAGGGTGCATTAATTAGCTTAATTAGAAGTTTTATGCACCTAGTTTGTCTTGACCTAGTGACAAATATAGGGTCAAGTGTACATTAGGTATGGATATGATTGTTTATTTGTGTTTCATTTGATACCTCTAGGAACACCCTCCTATGTCTAGTTAATCCAAAAGTGTAGGAGAGCATACCCACTCTCGTCAATTGGCCCTTAATCATCCTCAACTTGTTGATGAGCCTCTATTTCACCGTCTTTATGAAACCCCTAGCTTGGAAGATGAAGAACATACTCTATGGTTTTGGACATGTGATTTTAGGAACCAACACACATGATCCCATGAAATATGCATGTAGACTAGTGGCAACTAGAGTTTGCAACCACTACACTCATGGTGATCAATCCATCTTCTTCATCCTCTATTGAAATATGCATATGGATCCACACCCTTAGGATAAGAAATGGTATTTGGGTGGGAGAAATGCATTTGTATAGTTGTAGGGGTCAAATCTAACCACTAATAGTGCTTTGGGAAGTGGTTGAGGTATTTAGTAGATTTGTAGGAATTCAATGCAGGACTAGAAGTTAGAATTGGACATTCAAACCATGTCGGCACTTTTAAAGGTTATGAGAACCTTTTAATTCAATGATGTTATATTTTATTCTATATTGGTAACACTTTGTAGCTTATAAGATGTTTGGAGCCTACTCAGAACTTTGTCAACCTTTCTAAGTGCTCCTAGAACTATGTCAGAGGTTCAAGTGGTTCTAAGAACTACTGAAATTATTGATAGGTCTTCCTTTTAAAAAATTATCAGGCATATGAGAGGTTTTTTAAACCACTGAAAGTGTCGATAGAGCCTTTAAAACTTGTCAAGCCTTTGAGAGGTTCTAAGAACAAAAAAAATGATGATGAAGCCTCTCCTTTGAATCTAGTTGGTAGTTTTGAAGGTTTTGAGAACCATGAAAAATGCCAACAAAGGCTTTGAATTTAGGAAAATAGGATGATAAAAGGATATCAGGGGGATCAATCATGGGGCCTCCACCACCACGAGCATTAGGACCACAATAGCCTCCTCCAGTAGGATCACAACCGTCAGGGACTGTTGCTAAGTCTTCAAAGGGGAATTCCACATGATACACATATTGTTGACACTTGTATATATATTTTTGATGACATGATGATGTACATATATGTTTATGTATGACATGATGATGCCTACGGGCTTTTGTATAGTTTTGTATTATTTATGGCTCATGTAGCCCTTTTGTATAGACATGGGCATGACCTTTATTATTTTGATATATATATGAGAGATGACATGATTTTGGCGACCTATATGATGTGTTTATGATGTGTACATGATGCTTATAATGCCTATATATGATCTAATGATGACATTATGATATTTTTGGCATGTATCATGTGATTATGTGCTTATTTATGATGCTATGGATGACATAATGTAATAGCTAGATGATTTACTTACTTATGCTATGGATGACATAATGTAGTAGCTAGATGATTTACTTACTTATGCTATGGATGACCTGTGATGTATGTATGATGTTATGGATATACTATGGATATAATTCTATGGATGTATGATGCTTATAATGCATTGGCTAACATGTATTTTTACAGGATTTTCATGGATGCAAGAGAATGAAATGTTTATGATGTTCATATTGATAGAAGAAATGATGTTTAGAATATAGAAGAATAAGATGGTGGATCAAAATTTGTGAAAGCGATATATTTTTATTAGGATATTTGGGGGGATGGATGAGGTGATTTTACTTTGGTTATGCTTTATAAAATGTAAAGAGCAATCCTTATTTTGGTATAGCATATGGATATTATGCACCAGGGTATATAAGACCAAGGTGACTATGTATCCAATGCATAGGACGTTGACTTTGCAAACAAACGGTTTGTCCTTATTCATACCAAACATAATAGAACTTTGTTGGAAACGTGAATGCAAAATAGTCTTAGCGTAGAATGATCCTAATGCACAAAAGGTATTCTAATGACCTTAGATGCAAAGGATATTGTTATGCAAGATGTTATTCCAACACATACAAGATAAATATTAGCCTTGGTAGGATAATAAAAACATCCCACAAACATAGCATACAAAAGCAATGACAATGCCCTAGTCCATACTTATCGTAACATACCAAGATATAGAAAGATCGAGGTAGTCTTGATTAGATATTAGAAAGGAACAAAAAGATAAACCAAAAGAAATCAACAAATTGACAAAACAAATACGCAGTCATCATATCGCTTTCCAAAGAGGGTGCTCATAATGGATAAGGCCTTATTGTAGGAAGGATACATCTGTTAAAGGTGCTTGGGTTTGGATTATGGTTTAGTGGAATAGGAAAGCAGTATGCAGACAAGTGCATTTCTTTAAGAGTAGTCTTTTGCTTTTGATTTTGGTAAGTACTTGATCTTTCAAATGATGCATAGTTTGATTTCTACTTGAGTTAGTCAAGTCAGGGTGATAAGCGAATATATGGGTTGTGATAGACGGATGAAGTGAATGTTTAATTTTTATTATGGTTTGTGGTAGATGGAAGATGTTTACAGAGAATGCGTGGAAAACTGGCAATTCCTCTCAAGACAACAAGGATCCAATCCTAGAAGTAAGTTAAGGAAAATGCCCCAGTCAGGTACAAGATTTATTATGGAGAATGATGGATGGACTTATTATGAAGTGAAAATACAAGTGGATAACAAGTGACACTAACAATTTACAATCCATGATAGATGGGTAGATGGAAATGCTTAAGTCAAAGACTTTATTATGGATGATGGATGGAAAGGTTTTACTATGGAAGGGAATGGAGTGACACAGATGAGAACTTAATAGATAGTGGATGCTGACATTTACACATAGCACCTATTTGCTAGGTTTTCACTATTGTACTCATCCAAGGCACCTATTTTCCAGGTTTCACCAGAGGACAGATTATTTTATTTTGTACTTTTTCTATTTTTTTTATATTTTTTTATTTTTTTGTATTTTTTTTATTTTTTTGTATTTTTTAGTTTTTTTGTATTTTTCTATTATTTTGATTTTTTTTGTATTTTATGCTAGGGATGTATGAAGATCAAGAATAAAACTTCTTAAGATGAACATTATTGATGGGTTCATCTAAAGGTATTCCCTCATGTGTTGATAATGTATAAGATCCTAATCCATATACTATTATAACAATGAAAGGTCCCAACCAATTAAGTTCAAACTTTCCCTTTTTGTCTCAATCCTACTGGTTTCTCTGATTTTCTTTTAGAACAAGATAACCTACTTGAAACCATCTTTCCTTGATCTTCTTCTTATAACTATGACGAAGGTAGTTTTGATAGACCTGAAGATGATTGAGTGTTGTAAGATGTCTCTCGCCCAGTAATTCTAGCTCATATGATCTAGCAATTCTATACTCTTCTCCATCAATAAGATGCTACGTAGAAACTCTAAGAGAAGGGAGCTCAACCTAAATAGGTAAATTAGCCTTGGTGCCATAGACTAATGCATATGGAGTAGCACCGGTTGAGGTTCAAATACTAGTGTAGTATGCCATAAGGCAAGATTAAGTTGCAAGTGCCAATCACGACCAACTTCATTGACTTTTTTCTTGAGGATTTTCAATATAGTCTTGTTGGATGCCTCGACTTAACTATTACTTTGTAGATAATAAGGGGTAGAGAAGTGATGTTGAATATGGAACTAAGTGCACAAGGCACCGAATTCTTGATTTTTGAAAGGTCTACCATTATCAGTGACAATAGCAAGTGGAATACCATACTGAAAAATGATATAATGCAAAATGAACTTAGTGATCTATTTACCGGTAATGTAGGTCGTAGGAATGGCTTCTACCCACTTAGTAAAATACTCAGTGGTAGTGATTATGAACTTATAGCCATTAGAGGATGATGGATGGATTTTACCTATGAGGTGGAGTCCCCACTGTGAAAATGGCCATGGAGTAGTAACAGGTTGTAATTCATGTGTTGACACATGAATCAAGTCTTCGTGCTGCTAACATTGAAGGCCTTCTTAGCAAACTGATGGGCATCTTGTTCTATAGTGGGTGAATAGTATTTTGTAAGTAGCAACTTCTTAGAAAGGGTTGGGCTAGTGGAATGTGCCCCACAGACACCTTCATGAACTTCTCATAAAGCAATGTTGGCAGAGTTGAGACATCTAAGTAGGATACCATCGAGACTCTGTCGGTATAAGGTATCACCAAGGATGGTAAATTAGGAAGAATGGTGGATAAAGGTTTTCTTTTGGGTGCCGGTTAGGTTCAATGGAAGGGTATTATTATGAAGGTAATCGTAAATGTCTTGGTACCAGGGAGAATTGGGACCAACAAGTTCACATATTAATTCAGTAGTTGAAACATCAAAAGATGGTATCAAGAGTTGTTCAACCAAGAATTCATAGCATTGAGTATTATTTGGCATATCCAAGAGAGATCCTATTATTGCCATAGCATCTGCAGCTTTGTTGTTTAATTTGGGAATCTGTTCAAAAGAGATCTTGGAAAAATTTTCTTGAAATCATCCACCATTCTTTTATAGGGAATCAATGTGTCATCTTTGGTCTGATATTCATCTATAACCTATTGAATAACCAACTGGGAATCTCCATAGACTTGTAGTTACTTAATGTTCCATTGTACTTCCATTTAGAGTTATGTAATTAATGCTTCATATTCAGCAATGTTATTGGTGCAAGGAAAAGCTAGTCGATATGACTTAGGAATACAATCGCCCTATGGTGTGATGAAAAGGACTCCAGCTCCTAAACCATTTTGGGTGTATGAACCATCAAAGTAGCTACCATACAATTAATGGATAGACATTAAATATCTCTTCATCTAGAAAATCTAAAATCATAGGATGTGTATATGTGATGGGTGCCTCTACTAGTTGATCAATGATGACTTGTCCTTTTATTGCTTTGCAATCAACATACTCAATATCAAACTCACTAAGGATCATGACCCATTTTTCTAATTGGCCTATGAGAGCTGCCTTAGATAGGAAGTATTTCAATGGATCTACCTTGGAATAAGCTTAGTTTTGATGAGGCCATGTTTTGTCTTGTTTCTCTTGCTTTAAGTACATATTTCCTAAGACATTCCCAGACTTTTATATATACTAATTATGTCTATAATCATCCTTAAAATAGTGAAAGCATGAAGATGGGTATATAATATGTTGTTAATTGATTATATGTGAATGGTTGATTGCTCATGAATTATGATAGTACTTTATGTTAATTTTAGTAATTGTATACCATGTGATGTACTAACCCCTCATGCAGCAAGAACGTGGCTACATTTCATGAAGACCACTGGACAATCTGCAACAAAGCAGGTGTTGATATCCACAGTAGATAATGCAGGTACCTGCAGCCAAATGAAGAAGAAATTGAATTGATTGGGATGAGTCATCCATAACTCTCCACTCTTTGACGGTTATCCTTCGACAGATGATGCAATCATGAATAATGAAGGAATCTTAGATCGTGCTCCATGTTTTGTTTCCAATCTTGATTGTTCTTCATGAATACTAGATAGAGAGTTATAGTAGGACTGTACCATCTATGCTACCTTCATGATAGTTTAGTTTCTTATTCCTAGTTTGCTTTGTAATAAATTCCTCTTCCTACATTATTGGATAATGGATAGTTATAGTATTTATTATTTCGTAGTTTTGTTCAAATAGACAAAGTTGATCTTGTCTATATATGGATTAGATTTTCTATATATGAGAAGAGGTTAGATAGAGATTATATTATTAGATTTCATTATTTGTACTTTTCTCTTCAGCATTCAATAAAGGAACACATGTTTTGAGTTCAACTAGTGGTTTCAAAGATACAGTAAAGATTTAGTTAGATTTCGTGGAATCACAGTCACTCAAGCAAGGGCCACTTGAGGTACTGTGTCTCTCCCATCTGTTCATATGTTCAGTTTATGTTGTATGTTTATATATATGATTAATACATGTTGTAATGAGTTGTGTTATATGAATTAGTTAGACTTTGATAATCTGTGTTGTTGAGTCAAGGTGATCGTTGAACTAACTATTAGCTGCTCTTTTATCTAGAGTTACATAAGACCATTTGATTGCAGTCATTTGAATAAGCATTAGTTATTTCCTACCAGTCTTGTTACTTAGAATATTGTCCATTCTTGCAATTAGAATTGTTTATCTTTCAACTAGTTTATTCCTATGTTCAACCTCTAGACTAAAACTTAGGAATCCTTAACTATACACATAGTACAGGCGTCATCCAAGAAGCATACAATTCCCTAGTTTGACAATTTAAATGTAACACATTATATAGCCAGTAGGTTGCTTGATATAGGATCCATTGGTCTGTTGAGTTGCATGCATGCCCATTCTACATCAATGTATTGGTTAATAATGGAGTTTGACATTTTTGGCATCATTGTTGAGGATGGTGCTAAGGTTTAGAGTTTCTGAGTTCTTTTTTTGTGTTATGCTTGTACTTGCTTTACTAGGATATAGTATTTTTCAGCATTTAGGATTACTTAGATATTCAATCTATCTCCAAACTATCCACTAACATGGTGCAGGAACAAAGCCATTAGCTTATACATCATTGTATTTGCCAGCCAAGAGACCATAGAGGGAGGTTTCTTCCAACCAATTCAACAAAAGAAGAAGAAGAAGAACACTTTGAATTATCCCTTGGTCTAGAGAACACTGAGGATTTTGAGAATATTGCAAGTTGGAATCAAGGCACGATGGCAGAAGTAGTAGAAAACCCAGTTGAACCAGTTACCTTTGCCTTTCCTATTACAAACTAGGAGAGAGCTGACACCTTGAAAAACATCCCTCCTTCAGCCCTACCAAACTTTCATGGGCTAATCCCTGAAGACCCAAATACATTTCTCTTTGATTTTGATGTACTATGTAGGAGTTATGATTACACTACAGATGTATACAAACTCAAGCTCTTCCCGGCCACCCTTAAGGATGTTGCATTACGATGGTTTATGGGACTGGGTGAGAATTCAGTAACCACTTGGGCTACCATGAAGGAGAAGTTTCTGCAAAAATATCAAGATTATTGTCATGGCAGAGATATGAGAGGGGATGACATCTTTAGGATGTCACAAAAGGAAGATGAACCCTTGGGAGATTATGTCAAGAGATTCCAGTTTTGCCTCAAGAAGTCAAGATAGAACAGGCTCTCTCCAAAGTCACTCAAGTTGGTCTTCCTAAGAGGTGTGAGCGAAGAATGCATGGATGCACTCAATTTAATTGGAGCAGGGGATATTTCTCAACTCAGGTTTGATGAAATTTGTCAAATCTATAGAAACTATTCACACTCTACCTTAAATAAAAATAGAGGTTTGAGAACCCTGATTTCGAGTAAATCATCCACTGGAGTCTTTAGAGTAGAGCTCAACAATCTACTATCAAACATGAAAGAGGATATCATAAGCCATCTGGCAACACAACTAAACACGCTGCACATAAAGAAGAAACAAGAGGCATCAGAGGCAGCTTTGAGTGAATACTGTCCACACTATCGACAGAAGAAGGACAATTACCAATGCAAGGGTATTGTTAGTATTTTAGAGGTAAAGAATGAGAAAGAAAATTTTTGAGCTATAGAAGATGAAGAGGTCAAGTGTTTTACATTGCATAATGAAGGCCATGGAAGCAAAGACAAGGTATGCCTCAAGACCCCTTGACCAATCCCATGTCATATGCATCATCTGCTTCAAATATCCATAATTGGAACAATGCACCTTGGTATAACCTGCCACAACAACAATGGGCAACCATGCCACCCAGCTGGACCCAACAGCAAGGGGTATGGCCACAACAGCCATTCCAACCCTCAAATTATAATCCACAATGGCAGGCCAATCAAAACCCTTGGCCACAACAATGGTGTGGGAACTAACCTTGGCAAAATCTAAATATGAACTACTCGCGGCCACAACAAGCCCTGCCTCAACAACTTGCCCTTATGCCAAATGCAGCCTCACCTACTCCTGTCCCACCTAGAGCCACTCAATTTCTAACACAACATGCACCTAACCCTAACAACAACCCTATTCAATAGGCCTATACTAATGAGTCCATCCAATACCGAACCTATATGATTGAAGTTAGTGATGTGCACCTGCGTTCAGGAAAAATGCTTGTTGGGTCTTCATCTCCACTCATCATAGAACTTCCTGATGAGGAGAAACCCTTTGTCACTAACAACCATCTGAATAACCAGCAAAGGCCTTCTAAGAAAATCTCTCCGTAGGAAGAAACCATCACCAGGAGCCCTTCATTTCCAGAGAGATTAAAAATGCACCTTCCACCAAATCCATCTGAGCCTGATTTTGATTTTATGGGGCAGTTGAAAAATGTCTATATTAAAATTCCCCTCATCCAAGCCATTAAGGATGTACCCATATATACTAAGTCTATAAGGGAATTATGTCTGAAGAAGCTAGGAAGGAAAATAAAAGATCCTCAGATAGTACATGTTATAGGACAACTTGTTGATATCATGTTAGGCAACTTGGTTGTTCCAAAATATGCATATCCTGGAAGCCCTGTGGTTGATGTAAACATCAATGGTACCCTTATCAAAAACACCTTGATTGACCTAGGTGCAACCATCAATGTAATGACAAAGGAAATAATGAATAACCTTCAGCTAGATAACCTTAGACCTACTCCCACAGTACTCCAGTTGGCAGATAGGTCCACTATCAAACTAGAAGGGGTTATTGAAGATCTTGTAATTACATTGGATTCATGGGAATACCCTATAGATTTTATGGTTTTATAGCCCAAAGCCATCCTAGGAGGATATCCACTCATCCTAGGGAGACCCTGGTTGGCAATAGTAGATGCCTTCATAGGATGTCAGTAAGGGAACATGATAATTTCCAATGGGAATGTAACAAAAAAACCTTTAATCACCTGTACAACCTTTTGCTGATATGGAGCAAACTATCTGGCTGGACCTAGAGGATACTGACCAATATTCTCTTCAGACATTAATGACAATTGAACGAGGCCCACTATTGGATATCCAGGATGAAGATGAAGTGTTTTTCAACGTCATACAAAACAATTATGGAACAGACATGCAGCAAGACCCTTGTCTAGTATGTCTGGCCTGCCCACTACACAATATTCTGCCTACAATCAACACTCCTGCCTATGTCTCCACCAACAGTATCTTTCACCATTTGTTGCCTCATAGTTGTAGCCTCAACTTATCAGGATTGGATATTGCCTCTATAGTGGCCATGGAAACACCAGTTGACATTACACCAAGTAGGACACTTAGCATCAACAATGACTTGACATTTGTCCAGAAGACTGAACTGATAAAAATGCTACAAACTCACAAGACAACATTTGCATGAGACTATCATGCTATGAAGGACATTGACCCTAACCTCTGCATGTATAGGATATACATTAATGAGGGGTGCAGGCTAGTTAGGCAACCTCAAAGAAGGATGAACCCTATAGTAAGAGACATAGTGAAGAATGAATTGCAAAAATTGTTGGATGCAAGATTCTTATATCCAATATTAGATAGCCAATGGGTATCTCCACTAGTCATAGTACCAAAAAAAGGAGGTAAGTGGAGAGTTGGTGTAGACTACAGAGAGTTAAATATTGTCACTAGGAAAGATCATTTCTCCATTCCTTTCATTGACCAGGTCCTAGACTCCTTGGCTGGGAAAAAGTATTTTTCTTTCCTTGATGGATTTAGTGGGTATAACCAGATCAAAATAGCCCCTGAGGACCAAGATAAGATCACATTCACATGCCCATGGGGGACATATGCCTACTCCATCCTTCCATTTGGACTCTGTAATGTACCTACCACATTTCAGAGAGTTGTTTTAAGCATCTTTGTTGACCTTGCCCATGACTCTATGGAAATATATATGGATGATTTCACCACTTATGGAGAGTCTTATGAGGAGGCCCTGAAAAACCTTGAAAATTTACTCCAGAGAAGATCATAACCTATCCCTTATTCATGAAAAATATTTCATGATGATGCAATAAGGAGTAGTGCTTGGTCACTTTGTGTCCAAGGTAGGCATTCAAGTGGATCCACACAAAATTGAAATCATTTCAACATTGCATGTTCCTCAAAAATAGAAAGATGTTAGAAGCTTTCTAGGTCATGTAGGGTATTATAGAAGATTTATAAAGGACTTCAGTAAGATAGCTACCCCTTTGTTTGTCTTACTCTCTAAAGATGCAGGATTTAATTGGACAGTTGACTGTCAGACATCCTTTGACAATCTCAAGGAGTCATTAAAAAAAACACTTGTACTCAGAGGACCTAATTGGGCAGTACGTTTCCATATACATACAGATGCTTCTAGCTTTGTTGTGGGGTCTGTGTTAGGACAGAAGGAAGGAAATGTGGAGTATGTAATTTACTACATAAACAAGAATCTACAAGGTGTTGAACTTAACTATACTGTCACTCAGAAAGAAATGTTAGTTGTTATTTATGTAATCAATAAGTTCAAGCATTATATCACTGTGTATCTTGTTTTCATTCACACTGACCATGCAACAATAAGATACCTAATGAACAAACCAGTGGTAAGTGGAAGATTGGTTAGATGGTTACTGCTACTCCAGGAATTTGATATCACCATTGTGGACAAGCCTGGGAAGGCCAATGTTGTTGCTGACTTCCTCTCCAAGCTCCCTACTTGTAATGAGGAGCCAGTTATTGATGATTCCTTTATGAATGAGCACTTATTTGCACTAACTGTACAAACTCCTTGGTATACATATACAACAAATTATCTAGTCATAGGAAAAACACCTCTCACCAAGGGAGAGACGCCACCTAGTGGAGCACAACTTTCCCTATTCTTGGGTAGCTGGTTACCTCTTCTATACAGGACCTGATCATATCATGAGAAGGTGTATTACAGAGGATGAAGTATATGACGTTCTCAAGGCATGGCATGATGAACCCTGTGGTGGACACTTTGCAGCTAAGACTGGATATTATTGGCCAACCTTGCACAAAGATACAACTCTCTATACAAGAAGATGTGACTGTTGTCAGAGGATGGGAAGACCTACAAGAAGTGATGAAATGCCTCTACAACCACAACTGGTGGTCACACCATTTGACAAATGGGGCATTGATTTTATTAGACCCATTGATCCACCATCTAATAACAAAGAATATATACTTGTTTGCACTAATTATCTCACAAAATGGGTAGAGGTGAAAGCTTTGACAGTAGCTAGAGATAGTAAGGTTGCTACATTCCTATATGAGGAAATATTTACAAGGTATGATGTCCCAAGGGAAATAGTCACAGATCAGGGACCACAGTTTACATCAACACTGATTGATAGCCTTATTCAAGAGTATGAAATTAGGCATAAAAAGTCCACTCCCTATCATCCATAGTCAAATGGCCAAGTTGAGGTCACCAATAGGGAGCTTGAGGCAATATTGACAAAGACAGTTGCATTACACAAGAAAGATTGGGCAGCAAGACTCTCTAAAGCACTTTGGGCATATAGAACTACATGGAAGATAACTACAGGGTACACACCTTATGAGTTAGTTTATGGAAACAAAGTTGTCCTTCCTATTCAGTTTGAGTACAAAACATTGAGAACCGTTGTCCAACTTGGGATGGACCTATCAATAACTCAAAAGGAAAGGTTGCACCAGCTCAATGCCTTGGAGGAATTAAGGATGGAAGCAATTCATCACATTGAATTAGTACAAAATTAGAGAATCAAATGGCATGATCAGTATATCAAAACCAAGGAATTTCAGGTAGGTGATTGGGCACTCCTCTATGACTCCAGGTATAAAGATCATAAGGGAAAATTACAGACCAAGTGGTTAGGCCCTTATGATATCAAGGAAGTTTTCCCAAATGGTGCAGTACAATTAACTAGGATTGACCCAACTAGATTCTTAATGATGGTTAACAGACATAGATTGAAATTGTATAAGAAGCCTTTGATTAAAGCTGCATTACTATAGGAATTAAGGGTAGATATGGATAACAAAGTTCCACAGCATCCTGCCTCAGATGAGGCTTGCATCCATGTTGTAGATGATCACAACATTCTAGCAATAGATCAAGCTACCAGCTTGACTGAGGTTACACAACAAGTTTGAGTTCTACGCACTATGTACATAAATAAAATCATAAAACATAATATAATAAAAATAAATTAAAAAAACAAACAAAAACAAAAAAAAATTAGCAAGAAATAAAACAAGGAGATCCTCCACACCAAATAATTCAATCAAAGTTTGGGCTCCATCAATTCAGCTACCATTATCCAATTGCTCTTTCCTTTGGTCACTAGCTACTTCACTGAAGGGACCTATAGCCAAAGGCTCTCTACTATTTAATGGGACCTGTACATTTCCACATGTAGCAACTGTACCTGCAACCACCACACATGGGACCTGTATCTGCTGCACCCGCAACCACCACACATGGGACCTGTTCATTTCATGTTATGATTACATGCATGTAGCCACTACTATCTGCATCACCTTTTCTCACGGCATCCACATGCCGCCATCTTACACTAGCTTGTACCTTCCTGCTACGTGTCACATTGCCACTGCACACTCCATCAGCACACCTCTTCAACATCACATCATTGTGATTCACTCTGGGTCATTACTCGAGCACATCAACTCCAGTTGCCATGTCATCATTTTTCCATGCAACATTTCTAATTTTGACATCACCTCAAAGGTATTTATCTAGCTATTGCTTTAATTAACATTTATTGCTTCTTATTTTATGAATTTCATGATTGGCACATCATTATTTTTACATATTATATCACTTTGACTTGCTTTCAACTCGTTCTTCCATACGCCTAGTCTATCTTCTCATTTGAAGACAAATGAACCTATAGTTGGGGGGATACTACATACGTAGGAATTATTTTACGTACAATCAAATTTCTTAAATCCCTTCCTTCATAATTATGACTATCTACTGCATAACATACAAGCCAGCAGACTAGTAACTGGTAGAAGCAAAGGGTCTGGTGAGTAGAATTGGACAAAGAACAGGGGATTAAGTTGCAGAGAATCAATAATTTTTCATGAGATATCACAATGGGTGGTGATCCAATCAAGAGAGAGCCTACTATCCACTCGACATTATTAGCTGATGGGGATTGCATGCCTATTTTTTAGTAGGCAGGCTGGTTGGAATATTTTCTTAAGGTAACAGAGTATAATGAGGACATTACCTAGTAGTTTGTGGGAACATTCTAGAATGAGGAAGCTATAGTGAAAGGCTTATGGGTTGACATGACTATAGCTGCCATAGCTGAGGTTACGAGGCTACGAGCTGTTGGAGAAGAATTCCCTATAAGAGTCAATGTTGTTTCTGCAAGGGCCGAGTTCATACAACTAGGTGAAAGGATGGAATCTACATCTCAAGGTACCAAATGACTCTCTTTACCCTGGTTATGGGCCTCTATTGCTACCTATATTATTAAATATCTTACCTATGATGGGAGGCAATCTTTGCTTTATACTGTGCATTTCAAAAATTTGAGCCATCTCCATCATGGAAGGGTAGTGAATGTTCTAAATTTTTTGTTCAATTTGTTAAAAAGGACATCTGTTGAATATAGAAGGAAAAATTTCTAGTCTTCATTGTCTCATCATGGTTTGGTTGTGCTATTAGTAAAAAAGAGTTTATCTATTCAGTACCGTGACATTTCTTGGGAACATTTTCTTGAAATTAATCATGTTGATGAGGGACCTTTGAGGGTTGAACTAGAGAGAGAAGAAGAGGCACAGGTAGAAAATTTACAAATAGGGGAAGAAGAGGAAGCACATGTGACGTCTTCTCACCCAAAAGCTTCACCTACTCATTGTCATGCAATTGCCAAGGAACATCCAACTCCAAACCCTGATAATCCTATAGGTGAACCTACTAGTTCTCCCACACCTACAATTTCAACAGTTTTAGCCCCCTTTCCATAGCATGCATACTCACGGACTTCTAACCTCACAAAGAAAAAGTCAAAATGAAAATTGCAGCCTGTAGCTTCTATCTCACCACCCACAGCACCTAAAACTGCCTATGAAACTCCTTTTGTCTCAAAGCCCACCAAGAAAAAAATATCATCCTCTTCTTCATCTAGAGCAAAGAAGAAACAAAGAGTCCGTACTCAATCATATAGGTGCTCAGATTGCCTAAAGGACAAAGAACTTTCAAGGGAGAAAACCCAACATGAAAAGGAGAATGTAGCTGATATACACACTGATACAGACTTCGAAAGAGAGCATCTATTTGTTGATAGGGAATAGAGAAATGTGAGCCACACACTCATTCTGTAGCCTGATACAAAGTTTGAGGAGGAAGATTTATATAGAGCTAGGAAAAAGCATCAACCTCCCCCTGAAACTGAAAATCTAGATTTCTCAACCTCTCCAGAAGAAACACAGGAAGAAGAATTATTGTTGAATTCTAAAGATATAGCAGAGGGAGAGAAGGATGAATTACAACTAGCCTTACAGAAATCTGTAGAATTGGAGAAGTAGTTGAGGGATCATCAACAAAAAGAAATAGGGTTAAATGATCGAGTTAAGAAGTTGAAGGATTTGTTGGAAAAATGGTCAGCACTCCCTGTGGGATTCGTGACATGGACTAACAGCCTCATGTGGATTCATTAACTCTGGCGCTTATATCAGAAATTGATAGGTCGACCTTTTGGTTTAATGACAATCGTGCGCCAACAATTGGTATTAGAGCAAAAGGTCACGGGTTTGAATCCCCTTGGGTAACGCTGGGGGAGTTTGTTGGAAAAATGGTCAGCGCTCCCCGTGGGATTCGTGACATGGACTAACTACCTCCCATGGATTCATTAACTCTGGGGCTTGTATCATAAATTGACAAGTTGACCTTTTGGTTTAACAGCAATCATGGGCCAACAGGATCAGCTACATGTTTTCTAGAAACAAGGGTTAGGACTGGAACATTTGGCCCATTCGGCCATTATAGAAATCAATAGAAGGAATCTAGAGCCTGTGTAATTAGAAGAACAGTCAGAAGAACCTACTCCACCCACTTTATTTATAATTACCTTGCAACTATGCAATAAGATAGATGAATTAGTAAAAGAACAAGGTGAACTGGAGGAGAAGCATAGCAAGGAGATAGAGGTGAAAAATGCTAAAATAAAAAGATTGAAATTTAAAATAGATAGAATGGCAGATATGATTGTCCAATTGATGAGGTGTCGGCCACCTGCAAGGGTTTATGCCCTCTATCTATAGGAGCAGTATCTGAGCTTTCAGTTTAGCCAACTTTACAGTGACGCCCCTATCTCACTTTTTACACCTGCCTTATTTCTAAAAGCCTACCAAAGAGCTACCCCTGAAATGCAAAACCAACTGTGTGAATTCTACCTACATGAACTTGTCATTCCATATGACACTCACTAGAATCCCCTAATTGTTATTGGGAGTGTGCAATTGAAGGCCCTAGCCTCATTCATTCAAAATAAGCATAGGAGAGGAGTATTACGACAACAGTATAATGAGAGAGAGAGAGAAGTCACTTCCTCTCAAACTCAAGATAGAATCCCCAACTCCTCAAAAGATAGTGGAGGAATGGGTAGACCTAATTGAACATCAAGAAGTAGAAACTAAACTCCTAGAATGTAGAGCCATGGATTACAAGAAATTTAGGGAAGTGGCCGAAGGAATTGGTAAGGAAGCTTTGGGTTTCTCACAGGGTAGGTGGAAAGAGTTGACACTAGCAATACAAAGGAAAGAGCCTCATTTTGTATTCAACCTCTTAGCAGTAATCAATAGGGCACAAAAATACATAAGATCAGCTAATGAACATGGGATAACCTAGCTACCATTAGTATTCCATCCTCCCCTACTTCTTTATCACATTCCACATTGGATGGGGCAATCAGACAACAGAATAGGCCAGGTGGAACAGGTTGGTAGAGCAGAAGGGCTTCTATCTCAAATAGGACAGAGGAGTAGAAGAACCTACATATTACAAGGAGATTGCTCTTTAATACAATCAGAGACCTTGGTTGCTGGAGGACCATCAACATGTTTAGTTGGGGGGTGTGATGAGGCCATGTTTTGTCTTATTTCTCTTGCTTTAAGTACATATTCCCTAAGACATTCCCAGAATTTTATATATTTTAATTATGTCTATAACCATTCTTAAGACATTGAAAGCATGAAGATGGGTATATAATATGTTGTTAATTAATTATGTGTGAATGGTTGATTTCTCATGAAATATGATAGTACTTTATGTGAATTTTAGTAATTGTGATGTATAGATACCATGTGATGTACTAACCCCTCATGTAGGAAGAACGTGGCTACATTTCATGAAGACCACTGGACAACCCACAGCAAAGGATGTGTTGATATCCACAGTAGACAATACATGCACCTGCAGCCAAATGAAGAAGACCCTGAATTGATTAGGATGAGTCATCCATAACTCTCCACTCTTTGACGGTTATCCTTCGACAGATGATGCAGTCATGAATAACAAAGGAATCTTAGATCATGCTCCATGTTCTGTTTCTAGTCTTGATTGTTCTTCATGAATACTAGAGAGAGAGTTATAGTAGGATTGTACCGTCTATGCTACCTTCATGACAGTTTAGTTTCCTATTCCTAGTTTACTTTGTAATAAAGTCCTCTTCCTACGTTATTGGATAATGGATAGTTATAGTATTTATTCTTTAGTAGTTTTGTTCAAATAGACAAGGTTGGTCATGTCTATAAATGGATTAGAGACATTTGACTAAGCATTAGTTATTTCCTACCAGTTTTGTTACTTAGAGTATTGTCCATTCTTGCAATTAGAATTGTTTATCTTTCAACTAGTTTATTCTTATGCACAACCTCTAGATTAAAACTCAAAAATCCTTAACTGTACACATAGTCCAGGCATCATCCAAGAAGAATATGATTCCCTAGTTTGACAATTTAAATGTAACACATTATATAGCTAGTAGGTTGCTTGATATAAGATCCATTAGTCCGTTGAGTTGTGTGCATGTCCATTCTGCATCAATGCATTGGTTAATAATGGAGTTTGACAAGTTTGCTGATTGAGCATGTAGTGTCACAATTATTAGGAAGCAAACACAACAACTAGACAAGCCCACTCCATAGGGGTATAATTAATCTCATAACCTACTAAGGCATGACTGATATAATAGAGTGTATGTTCTTTTCCAGATTCATCATGTTGAGCTAGGAGGGCTCCTAGTGTAGCTGATGTTGCAAAAATATATAATAGTAAAGGCCTCTCTAAAACTGGTGGTACCAACACTAGTGGTGTGGCAAGATACTCTTTCAATTGGTCGAATGCCTATTGACATTTTCTATCCCATCTAAATGGCATATCCTTTCATAGTAGATATAAGAAAGGTTTAGATTTCTTAACAAGTTGAGCTATAAAATGCCCGATAGACTGTAATTTACCTTGAAGGCTCCTTAGTTGTTTCAGATTAGCGGGTGGAGCCATCTCAACTATAGCTTTTACTTTGGTGGGATCTACTTTAATTCCTTTGTGAGACACTATATATCCCAACAATTTCCCTTATGTGATGTTAAATACACATTTCTTTGGATTGAGCCTAACCTGATATTGTTCTAACCTGTCAAAAACCTGTTCTAGAACCCGTAGATGACCATCTCTAGTAACTAATTTTCACAATACATCATCAACATAATCTTCCATGATAGTGTAAAAAAGATCATGAAATATTGTAGTCATTTCTCTTTGGTATGTGGTTCAAGCATTTTTCAAACTGAAAGGCATGACTTGCGAACAATATGTTCCCCAAGGACACATGAAAGTTGTCTTATGGTGATCTTCAGGTGCTATAAGAATCTAATTGTAACTGGAAAACCATCCATTAACGAAAGAATTTCATGACCAGCTATTAAGTCTAATGTGATGTTGATGTTTGGTAGAGGGAAATCATCCTTTGGGCATGCTTTGTTTAGATCTCTAAAATATGTACATATACAGATACCCCTAGTGACTTTAGATATAGGTACCAAATTAGAAACCCATTCTGGATAGTCAATTGGATGAATGAATTTCACATCTAGTAACTTCTAAAGCTCTACCTTAATGAGCAATGATATATGGGGATGCATCTTTCAGAGCTTTTGTTTAATGGGATTGGCATTAGGGAATACTACAAAGTGATGGAGCACGAAAAAAGGATATAGTCTAGGCATGTCTATGTATGACCAAGCAAAGTTTATAGTTATTTTCAAAAAGAAAGTTGTGAAGGCCTTTTTCTCATGTTCTGAAAGGGGTGCTGCTAGAAATGTGATCTTTGGATTCTGTGGTGTACCCAAATTGATTCCCTATGATTTCTCAAACAAAAGTGGAGATTTTTTCTGATATGTTGAAGTCAGGGGAAGGTCAAATCCTCCATCCTCGGGCACCTCAGAGAGGTTTTCACAGTTGAATATGTCCTTTATTTTAACTATTTTTGAATCCGATGGCACCACAGTGTTGTTTTCACCAGGGGATCTTATTTTTTATTGTTGTCACTTTTGCAACTAGAGGATTTGGCCTTCTCACCAAAGTATGTTGTGATATTGAGGTCCATGATAAAACCTACTTTGTGGTCACCTAGTGGAATACCGTCGTGTACTCCCATGAACTCTGTGATAGCCTTATCATTCTGAAATATGTCAAGAACTAGAGGCTCTTGTTGGTCCCAATCGATAAGGTCAAGGTATATGAGCGTAAGGCTTTGGGTTTTAGTTATGGTTGTAAGGGAGATGGAGGATATCATGAAGATGGAGGTTTCTTGGAATAAGTTAGTGAGATGCATATAGGAGTCATCAATGGTATCCTCGTTAGAAATCTCAACTGCGGGAAAAGCTTTCGCTACTTCATCAAGAATATACTCAATTTTTGAGGACCTCGATACCTCCTTACCATACCCTAACCCTTGTCTATTATGTTTCTTTTTCACAATAATGGGTTCTATGTTTCCTTGTCCATGTAATCCAACCCATGTTCTTAATAATGCAAAGACTTGTAGTATACTTCTCAACTAGGAGTGTTGTTGGTTTTTGGGCTTCTTTGTATAACTAGGAAGAGACATCTTTGACAATGGATTCATCTTCCAGAACCCCCCAACGGATGAATGTTGTGGGTTTATCTTGTATAACAACTTTGGGAATTGCTTTTATTAGTGGTGGTTTTCCATAAGATTTAGGTGACAGTGGCAAATCTCCCACATAACAGATTTATGAAGCTCACATTCACCAAATCTCTTTTCTTTGAATTGCACCTTGACCTCTGGAATGGGTGTAGTAAAGTCAAATTTTGTCAAAGTAGTTGGATCAATATAGAAAGAAGATGGTTGCATTGTATCATTGTTAGGAACTTGGTTTGAATGTTGGTATTTTCCTTTCATAGCTCAACAAAACTCAAAAGGTTTAGGGTCCCCAAGGATAGTAATTTCAGTACCTTATATGGATATTTGAGACACTGAAGGTACGTAGAGGGTATGGCATGTATGGTATGTATCCATAGGCGACCTAGGATGATATTATATGGGAGGTCAAGGTCCAACACCTGACAGTGAGTTTCTACTATTGCAAGACCAACTTGGATGAGTAGATGGATAACACCTTCAATTTCTCACTCAGCATCATCATATGCTTTGATAGTTATACTTCTGTCTGAATCAATAACATCCTTAGAGTATCCCAACTATTTTAGCAACTTTAGAGAGTAGATATTTAAGCCAACACCACCATCTATAAGGACTAATTTGACTTTACATTGATGGATGCAAACTTCTAGATGTAAGCCGTCATTATGATAAGGATTGTGTGATGGAAGGTCTTTCTCTATGAAAACCAAGTGATAGGGTGAAGCAATGTGCCCTACCATGGCTTGAAACTGGTCAATATCAATGTTATTAGGGATGGATGACTCTTGAAGGGCCTTGTCAAGGATTTCTTTGTGTGCAGGGGATACCCAAAGAATATCTAAAATGGATATCTAGGCTGGTGTTTTTCCAACATGGTCTAAGATATTATACTCAAAAGTTGTGTAACGCCCCACCAGGAAACCCCAAAGAACAACTCAACTATGCTACACAAAAAAGGACAATTTTTTTTTTTAAGGAAAGAAATGTAAATCATATTTATTCATAACATCAATTTAAGCTTATCCTCTAGGGTGCCACAGTTCTATTACTAACAAACTATTAACAAGATCTAACCAACATTATGAATTAACTAACAACCATAGTTCATTCTAAATCTAATTGCATCAATTGAATAGACACATACATTTCCATATTATAACATCAAATAAGTAATCATTAAGGTCCTCTATAAAGGATTACAAGCACATATACAATTCCCTTTACATGAGGGTACACCATTATATTGCTTACAATATCTCTTTCCTGATTACATTGGAGTACATACATCAAGATAATAGTACATGATTCTACTAATATACAAAACTGGAACATGAACATAAGTTTCTGTCTCCTCAAGCTAGAACAAGATCTGAAATCTACCACATAAGGTACATCATTCTTGCACACAAACAACAGCAAGGGGAACCAATGGAGATAAAAGCACAACCACCCGACCATGTGGAACCCTAAGGTCCACCCCCCTGTGCTAGGAGATAACAATAAGGTCCCACTAAGCAAACAACCAAAAAGATAATAGGCTAACAGGTGCAAGGACTACACATGACTCAAATACAACACTGATCAACAAAGACATCACAAGCAACTTAAACATCACTTCCAAAGGTAATCGACACAACAAATTGGGAGAGCACAACTAGGGAATGCTAGACTGCAGTAGGGAGGAATGTTATCACATAGCTTGTCATGGGTTGTCCTGGTAGGCCTTCCTAGGCCCCGGCCCCCATCTTCCATTGTCCTGGTAGCCTCCCCTGACCCCCGACCCCCATACAAACTCATGCGGAATCAACATACCTTTCATGAGGACAAGGTAGTTGATCTTGCCATTCCAGGCCTTCTCATCTCATCTCAAGCCTAAATGAGCACTTGAGCCATGATTGAGGCATCCACTTATCTTGTTAAATGTGATTAACTACCCAACCCCTTAATTCATTAATTAGGTTATCACTAAGTTAAGAAACTCCCACATGGGTTGTCCTGGATGCCACTTTGGGCTCCGGCCCCCATTGAGAGCCACTCCCCTACCTGCATCTAGAAGACCCTACTCATCAAGTAAGACATTTTCCATTGTAACGACGAGTATACATAAAACAAAGCAAGGTATTAACCTTCTTGCATTCCAACTTAATCACAAGGGCAAATCCACAATACATTACCCTAGCTTCCAAGTGAAGCAATCCATAAACAACATACTCCTTTTTACAATTACTAATGTCTCCCCATTACAAAATCCAACACAATATCTTATTACAGGCTCAATAAAAATAATAAACCACATCATCCAAGAAGGACTTTATGACCACACCATGATACAGTTCCAACATAACCTAACATAACATAAACATGAAATCAAGACATCATAACCTATGCCTCTGGAAACTAAACCTTGCCAACATGACCCTATTATGACCACTGATACCACTTACACATGTTCCATTTACCTTATACAATTCCACTCATAATCAACTAATTTCAAAAACAAACTTATAAATCAAATCTTAATACATTTTTTACAAACTTAATTCCAAACCTACTTATCAAATTTCTACTAATCATTCGTAATAAAATCAATACTAATTAAACTTTATCAACATCTAAATCTATAAACGTATTTAGATTTCAAAATCTCCATGGTGTAGTGGCAACGTAGCCATTTCAAATAGCAGGCTTACTTAAGGGAGTGACTCCTGTGCCCACACTCACATTTGTGATGGAGATTGAATGTGAGTGTATTTGCCAGAGGAGAGAGGAAAGTTCTGAGAGCTCCGAGGAAGATGAGGACGAATCAGCGAAGTCAGGTGGTGATGACCAAGATGGAAACAATGCTGGGCCGCCAGAGGAAACCAAAATCAAGCAAATCAAACTGCTCTTTCATGTAGATAATGCCACAGCAGAAGCAATCCTAAAAGTTATTGGAGCAACCAACCTCCCAGAAGGCCATGTTCATGACGCGATCATCTATGAAGAATTTCTATCCACCAGCGTGCTCATCCTTGGAAGGAAGGCTCAAGGGAGAATCCTAGTCAATTCCCTGGTCAAGGAGGACATGAAAGAGGCCACCTACTCTACCATTTCTGCCTTCAACAAAAGGCCTACCAAGGGCTCGATCGCTAGAATTTTTAGTGCTGCTGCAGTCAACAGCAATCAAGATCCCCCAACTGTCTCTGCCCAGGCCATGGTTCTTTTCCTCGAAGGCATCATGAGGAACAATATGGAGACCTTTGCCTACTTCATAGGCCAGTATGGTGACCTCCTGTCCCAAGACCAAGTGGAAAGGGCAAGGGAAGTAGCTGAAGGGCTAAGGGTGCTTTGGCACTCTTGAATGTATTAACCAATATGGCACTTCCATACTACTTTAGAGAGCAGGTTTTTGTATTCCCGTTACTATAAATAAAAGGGAGCTACCCCCTATGGTAGCACTTATATATCAAAAATAATAATAATAACTTAATCTAAATAATTCAATTATCTAAACTATACTATTTAATTTTTAAACTAACTAACCTTTAGACTATAATATCCATTAACCAGAATTATAAATTCATTCAAGCATTAATGCATTTTATCTTATTCTAAAACAACATGCATAAATAGAATGTAATCCTTATTATAGACATGAGATATGTTAAGATTATAAATTATGATAAATGCATGGCATGAGTAATGAAGGGAAAAGTGGATGAACTTATTTAGACACTAACAAGCTTCTCTGCCTAGCAAATTTGTTGAAGAGGCATTAGACACTTTCTAATAACGACTATTGCGAAGGCATAGACAGGGTAGTCAAACTATTTGATACAACGCCTCAAGGGGATGTCGTCCCAGGGAATACAATGAATGCAGAATATGTGTAACATGGACTAGCTGAGAAGGCTTTAGAAACTTTCAAACAATGCAATTTGTGAAGGCATCGACAGGGCACGTAGACTGATTGGTAGAATGTCTCAAGGGGAGTCATATGATGGAAAGCAATGATCGTAGAATATGTACAAAATGAATTTGTTGAAAATTTTTCAAAGAAACCTAGTTCAAAAATATAGAGTTATTGGTGACACAACTAACTATTTTAATAGAGACGAAACAGGTGAGAGGTAGATAGTCACAAAATATTCATATCTCCAAAATGACAAATTGGGTAAGGTTGATTTTTAGATATGATTTAGATAACTAGGTCGTGCACCATATATAATAATTCTAGAGGAATGCAGTTCATAAAAATAAAGTTATGGCTAATGTAACAGACTGCTAAAACAAAGATGAAATGGGTGAGAGATAGACAATCACAAAATATTCATATCTCCAAAACAACAAACTGGGTAATGCTAATTTGTGGATATGATTTAGAGAACTAGGTTGTACATCATATATCAAAATTTTAGAGGAACCCAGTTCATAAAAATAAAGTTATTACTAACGTAACAGACTACTAAAACAAAGACGAAATGGGTGAGAGATAGACAGTCACAAAATATTCATTTCACTAAATCTACTGCAATAATAAACCAGTTTCATATCTCAGTCCATACCTGGAATATTACTTCTATCACATCTTCACAAAATTTCCCAACTCGCATCCATTTTCCTCCAAGTCTTTTCTTCTGGAAGCTATGGTTTATGGTGCCAAAGAAAAATGAAAACTTCCTTAGAGAGAAAAAGAGATCATGAAAACATAAAACATATTCTCCTCTTTTTTTTTGAAATGCATGCTCCTCCCCCAAATTATGTCTTGAGATTTCTAAATAAAGTTGAGTATGCATAACCACCCCCATAATTTCTTCCAGAAGATTCTCCTTATTAAAGGCAATAAATTCTGCCTTTATTACTTTCTTACAATTTGTTATTTTTAACCAGACAACAATTTCTCTCTTATTTTATTTATTTTAGGATTTGCTATATATATAAGTTTTTATAACAACTCATAAATTATCATTATTTATTGATCTTAGATTACAATATAGTATATTTTATGACAACACACAATTATTATAAATTTATTTTTATGGACACTTAACAAAATATTACTTGTTTATAATTTTTTTTTTCATATTATTATTATCAATTAAATTCTTGTTTTAAAAACATTTTATTTACCTCATTAATATTATTATTTATTATCACAGTGCCCTCTAGACTAAATAATTATATTTTAATGAAGCAATTAACCAAAACATAATCAAACAATCACTACCTAATAAATCAAATGTCGAACAATACCTAACGACAAAACACGATCGAACAACAGTGACTTACAATTATGCCCTTCCCGACCTTACTGACAAGATACAATATTGGATACTCATCCTTTTCAAGGATGGTGACAAAGCTAGGGGACCATATGTTATCTCTGTTCAATATTTCCATTGGTTTTAAGGCATGCTCAGACCTGTCAATTTAGGTATAGTCGATGCCTGATACCTGCAACTTGTAGCAACTAAAAATGGTTGAAGATAAAGTTGTATATATAATCATACAGTCAAATACACCGTGGAAGAGAATTGCAGCATAGTAGGGTACTCACGCATGAGTAACATGCATGAGTAATGCGACACTGTCCCTTTCACCAACACATCAAACACGTAATCACAACACACATAGCAATCAGTTATTGAACGACTAAATAAGAACCCTCATCAGATAATCACATGATACACATAATAAAATTGATTCACAAAAAATATCACAACATAACATCCTATGATACAGAATTAGTCGCATAAAAATCAATTCTAACATATGACAATCATAGTAAGATCAACATCATAATTACCTAAATATAAACAATGTCAGAGCATATGAGTTGTCAGTGTTGTAACAAGGATTATCAATAAAACATACTAACTTCATCTTCATGCTCCTTAATCCAACCACTTGCACATCCAAGGTGAGAATGGAGGGGCACTACATCCTCCTCCCCTAAAATTTGACTTACTCCTGGAAGTCATAGACTAGGGTGGAAACATAACATATTAGTATTGTAATTTTCTAATACCAACATATGCATCCATATTAAGCAATTGTTCATAAGGCAATCACAATCGTCCAATAAAGACAAGAAGGAAATCAATTCCTTACCTATAAAGCATATCATGTGATCTACTTATAACCAATCACACATATTTTGAGAATTTCAATGATTTAGGGAATTGCATTCACATATCCACATATTAACAAGGAAAAATACATTTCATCTCTTATTTCCACTATGGTTCCAACTAATTACCAAACATGCAAGTACAATTCTCCACGGAGTCTTCCCTTGTACATACTATCAGAGGCTCGAAATGAACATGATAGAAACAACACTTAGCACGAAACGGGGCCAACAAAAACAAACATTCAGAATAACCACCATAGAAATTTAAAAAAATGCAAACCCAAGTGGGGAAATAATAAAATTCAATCTTAAGTCACAAAATGCTGGCAATTTTCAACAATAAATCAAGTATAAAGAAAAGAGTTTTGGTGACCACTCCTATCATAAGAGAGTTCAAAGAAAACAAATTCACTGTTAGCCCACCAACAACACATGAAGCAACTATTAAAAATTCCAAAACAACCAATATTACAAACAAATCCACATCACGGTGTGACTAATTTAAGCCACAAAAGGGAGTATCTACTACACAACACCCCAGGACTCAAAGTCCAGAATGCGTTAGAGAATGTACACCAAACACACGGACAACTAAGTTTTCTACATCTTCATATCTAAACAACTTTTATACATGAATTTAAGGCAACACAGTCGCTACTTATATACAAAAAATTTCTATCATTAATGCAGTACAATTTCTTTTTACCAAGATATGAACATATACAATTACTTCCTTATGCAAGAATATATTTACAGAGGAATGTATGATGTCACACACAAGAATAATTCAAAACTCTAATTGACCTACAGTATCACATTCATGATCTCATGGGTCCAACACAAGCTCCAATTTGATCTCCTGCACACGGTTCTTACTTAGGCATACACAATGATAACTTTCATAAATCACAACAGAACTTCCTCATGAGGTCATGGCCAACTAGGAGATAGATATCAAATTATCAAGCAACCACATAAAGATACCCCACATATGGCAACACCACATAACCAGATGAATCTCCATGCATGATGCCACTGAATGATTAAATCATTCCAATACTTACACATATACAAAAGCAATGCAACTATCATAAAGATGGTATGGTGCTTCCACACCCATATCTAAACATAACCCCCAAGTATGATTACTTCACCACACCAGAGAACACAAAACACCACTGGCCTTTCACAACACCCCACACAGAATGGGTACAGGACATTCACATCACTAGAGGGGCAAATACCGCACTCCTAAACACATGCACTAACAGTATTCATGCTTCTTTCTTCTAAAGCACTAGAGACCACAAGAGGAAATCAAGGCCTCAACAATTCAACAAGCACTAACATTCAGGAAACTCATATTGTCAAATATATCATCACATTTTCTGAAAGAAGGAGAGAGAACACATAGTAGACACATAAGTAAAACAAGGCATTAAGAATTTATTTCTTCCAGAATCAAAGAACAAGTCTGTAAATTTATCAAACTAGAGGTATTATTACCAACTCGCCACAAGGAGAAAAATGCTTAACCTAGAGCAACAACAACAATCCAGAGATCCCAGTGTTGCAACCTAGGCTCTGATACCAAATGTAATGCCCCGCTAGGAAACCCCAGAGAACAGCTCAACTATGCTATACAAAAAAGGACAATTTTTTTTTTTAAAGGAAAGAAATAACAAAGAAATGTAAATCATATTTATTCATAACATCAAGTTAAGCTTATCCTCTAGGGTTCCATGACTGCATTACTAACAAACTATTAACAAGATCTAACCAACATTATGAATTGACTAACAACCATAGTTCATTCTAAATCTAATTGCATCAATTGAATAGACACATACATTTCCATATTATAACATCAAATAAGTAATCATTAAGGTCATGTATATAGGATTACAAGTACATATACAATTCCCTTTACATGAGGGTACACCATTACATTGCTTACAATATCACTTTCCTAATTACATTGGAGTACATACATCAAGATAATAGTACATGATTCCACTGATATACAAAACTGGAACATGAACATAAGTTTTTCTCTCCTCAAGCTAGAACAAGATCTGAAATCTACCACATAAGGTACATCATTCTCACACACGAACAACAGTAAGGGGAACCAATGGAGATAAAAGCACAACCACCTGACCATGTGAAACCTTAAGGTCCACCCCCCGTGCTAGGAGATAACAATAAGGTCCCACTAAGCAAACAACCAAGAAGATAATAGGCTAACAGGTGCAAGGACTACACATGACTCAAATACAACACTGATTAACAAAGACATCACAAGCAACTTAAACATCACTTCCAGAGGCAATCCACACAATGAATGGGGAGAGCACAACTAGGGAATGCTAGATACAGTAGGGAGGAGTGTCATCACATAGCTTGTCATGGGTTGTCCTAGTAGGCCTTCCTATGCCCCGAGCCCCATCTCGGGTTGTCCTGGTAGCCTCTCCCAACCCCCGGCCCCCATACAAACTCATGTGAAATCAACATACCTTTCATGAGGACAAGGTAGTTGATCTTGCCATTCCAGGCCTTCTCATCTCATCTCAAGCCTAAATGAGCACTTGAGCCATGAGTGAGGCATCCACTTATCTTGTTAAATGTGATTAACTACCCAACCCCTTAATTCATTAATTAGGTTATCACTGAGTTAAGAAACTCCCACATGGGTTGTCCTGGATGCCACTTTGGGCTCTGGCCCCCATTGAGAGCCACTCCCCTACCTGCACCTAGAAGACTCTACTCATCAAGCAAGACATTTTCCATCGTAATGACAAGTATATATAAAACAAAGCAAGGTATTAACCTTCTTGCATTCCAACTTAATCACAAGGGCAAATCCACAATACATTACCCCTAGCTTCCAAGTGAAGCAATCCATAAACAACATACTCCTTTTTACAATTACTAATGTCTCCCCATTACAAAATCCAACACAATATCTTATTACAGGCTCAATAAAAATAATAAACCACATCATCCAAGAAGGACTTTATGACCACACCATGATACAGTTCCAACATAACCTAACATAACATAAACATGAAATCAAGACATCATAACCTATGCCTCTAGAAACTAAACCTCGCCAACATGACCCTATTATGACCACTGATACCACTTACACATGTTCCATTTACCTTATACAATTCCACTCATAATCAACTAATTTCAAAAACAAACTTATAAATCAAATCTTAATACATTTTTTACAAACTTAATTCCAAACCTACTTATCAAATTTCTACTAACCATTCGTAATAAAATCAATACTAATTAAACTTTATGAACATCTAAATCTATAAACGTATCGATTTTCATTGAATCAAATTACAATAAATACATCTGATCAATTCGATCTAAATCACTAATTTTCTTTATCCTAATCCTATTCATTATATAAATATAGGTCAGTAATCAATTGATCTAATCAAAGGACTTTCAATAACTTAATCTAAATAATTCAATTATCTTAACTATACTATTTAATTTTTAAATTGACTAACCTTTAGACTCTAATATCCATTAACCAGCAATATAAATCCATTCAAGCATTAAGGTGTTTTATCTTATTCTAAAACATACATAAATAGAATGCAATCCTTATTACAGACATGAGATATGTTAAGATTAAAAATTATGATAAATGCATGGCATGAGTAATGAAGGGAAAAGTGGATGAACTTATTTAGACACTAACAAGCTTCTCTGCCTAGCACATTTTTTGAAGAAGCATTAGAAACTTTCTAATAATGGCTATTGTTAAGGCATAGACAAGGTAGTCGAACTATTTGATACAACGCCTCAAGGGGATGTCGTCCCAGGGAATACAATGAATGCAGAATATGTGTAACATGGACTGGTTGAGAAGGCTTTAGAAACTTTCAAACAATGCAATTTGTGAAGGCATCGACAAGGCACACGGACTGATTGGTAGAATATCTCAAAGAGAGTCATATGATGGAAAGCAATGATCGTAGGATATGCACAAAATGAATTTGTTGAAAAAATTTCAGAGAAACCTAATTCGAAAATATAGAGTTATTGGTGATACAACTAACTGTTTTAACAGAGACGAAACATGTGAGAGGTAGACAGTCACAAAATATTCATATCTCCAAAATGACACACTGGGTAAGGCTGATTTTCAGATATGATTTAGATAACTAGGTCGTACACCATATATGAAAATTCTAGAGGAACCCAGTTCGTAAGAAAAAAAGGTATGGCTAACGCAACAGACTGCTAAAACAAAGATGAAATGGGTGAGAGATAGACAATCACAAAATATTCATATCTCCAAAATGACAAACTGGGTAATGCTGATTTTTGGATATGATTTAGATAACTAGGTCATGCATCATATATAAAAATTTTAGAGGAACCCAATTCATAAAAAAGAGTTATGGTTAACGCAACAGACTACTAAAACAGAGACGAAATGGGTGAGAGATGGACAGTCACAAAATATTCATTTCACTAAATCTAATGCAACAATAAACTAGTTTCATATCTCAGCCCATATCTAGAATATTAATTCTATCACATCTTCACAAAATTTTCCAGCTCGCATCCATTTTCCCCCAAGTCTTTTCTTCTGGAAGCTATGGTTTATGGTGCCAAAGAAAAATAAAAACTTCCTGAGAGAGAGAGATCATGAAAACATAAAACATATTCTCCTCTTTTTTTTTGAAATGCACGCTCCTCCCCTAAATTATGTCTTGAAATTTCCAAATAAAGTTGGGCATACATAACCATCCCCATAATTTCTTCCAGAAGATTCTCCTTATTAAAGGCAGAAAATTCTACCTCTATTACTTACAATTTGTTATTTTTAACCAGACAACAATTTCTCTCTGATTTTATTTATTTTAGGATTTGCTATATATATAAGTTTTTATGACAACTCATAATTTATCATTCTTTATTGATCTTAGATTACAATACAATATATTTATGACAACACACAATTATTATAAATTTATTTTTATGGATACTTAACAAAATATTACTTGTTTATAATTTTTTTTTCATATTAATATTATCAATTAAATTCTTGTTTTAAAAACACTTTATTTACCTCATTAATATTATTATTTATTACCACAGTGCCCTCTAGACTAAATAATTATATTTTAATGAAGCAATTAACCAAAACATAATCAAACAATCACTACCTAATAAATCAAATGTCAAACAATACCTGACGACAAAACACGATCAAACAACAATGACTTACAATCATGCCCATCCTGACCTTACTGACAAGATACAAGATTAGATACTCATCCTTTTCAAAGATGGTGACAAAGCTAGGGGACCATATGTTATCCCCGTTCAATAGTTCCATTGGTTTTAAGGCACGCTCAGACCTGTCAATTTAGGTGGAGTCGATGCCTGATACCTGAAACCTGTAGCAACCAAAAATAGTCAAACATATAGTTGTATATATAATCATACAGTTAAATACACCGTGGAAGAGAATCACAGCGTAGCAGGGTACTCACACATGAGTAATGTGACACTATCCCTTTCACCAACACATCAAACATGTAATCACAACACACATAGCAATCAGTTGCTGAATGACTAAATAAGAACCATCATCAGATAATCACATGATACACATAATAAGATTGATCCACACAAAATATCACAACATAACATCCTATGATACAGAATCAATCGCATAAAAATAAATTCTAACATATGACAATCATAGTAAGATCAACATCATAATTACCTGAATGTAAACAATGTCAGAGCATATGAGTTGTCAGTGTCTCAACAAAGATTATCAATAAAACATACTAACTTCATCTTCATGCTCCTTAGTCTGACCACCTGCGCATCCAAGGTGAGAATGGAGGGGCACTACAAGTTGAAGTTGGATAGGCATTAGGTTCTGCCCCATGAAGGGTGACACAGCCATGATAGATTATAACTGCACAATCTAGTGCTTTGCTCTTGATAGAAAGGGTAGACACGTGAGTATGACTCTCTTCTATATGTCCTACAATGGAATCATAAGAGTTGGACGTGTGGTTTACATTTTTACCTTTATTGGGAACATTTCCTTTAGCATGAGGAGGGAATGGATCCTTGTATATATTAAGATCAATGATAGAGGAATGTTTTGGAGGATCATCCATAGTTATGTTACCTTAGTCAATGAGATTTTGGATGAGGTTCTTGAGTTTCATACATCCAAGTGTTTTGTGTCCTTTAGCCCTATGGAATTCACAATATTCATTGTCTTTGTACCATGAGGGTTCAAATTGAGGCTCATCATATTGTCGTGCTTCAGATAATGTCATGAGACCTGTTTGAACTAGTTTTTGTAAGATAGATTCAATGGGTTCTCCCAATGGAGTAATTTTTTGTCTTGGCATTGAATCTTGTTGAGGTTGTTCTTTAGGAGTAGATATGGTATTCTTGACTAGTTGTAGATTGACAAGTGTTTGGACATTTTGACCGTGTTTGGCATCCACAACACCATTGTTGACAACATTTTTATTTTTAGACCAGAAATGGGGTTTTTCGTTTGATTGTTGGGGGTTGTCTTTATTTTCTTTGAAGACTGTGACTAGACCTTTAGCGATAAGGGCCTTTTTGATATTTGTTCCCTTGGATATGATTTCATCAAAAGAATTGACACATTGAATTTGTAAGTTAAAACATATTTCAGGGTTTAAGTTTTGGACAAATATGTGAACCAATTGTTTCTCGGGAATAGGCCATAGGAATTTGCTAGCCATGTTTCTCCAATGTTGTAGGAATAATATGAAGGTTTCCTCATTTCATTGTTTAATATTGCATAGTGTTGTCCCATTTTCAAAATTTGTACTAAAGCATTCATTGTTGGAAACAAGGCAGATAACTGAGAGGGGGGGGTGAATTAGTTATCTCAAATATCTTAACTTTCTTTTCTCCATTAACAATTAGTGTAGCATCAAAACAAATAAGCATACATATTCATGAGAGCAGAAATAAAATCAACACACATAACACAAGAATTTTTATGTGGAAAACCCTGTTAAGGGAAAAACCACGGGGTGACTAACCCAAGATTGTATTCTCTGTTAAAAGAATAAGAAGTACAAAATGGCACTTGCCAATTAGGGCTCACTGCCCGAGCACACTATTTCATCACACACACACATTCATACTAGAATCCATCTGGTATATATATCCACACCAAGGATTTCAACAACTTTCTAGTCGGCAACCGGAATACTCAAGATATTTACAAATTACTGATATGTCGGCTGAATCCATGCTTGATATGTGATGCGTATCAAAATCATAGATATTGAAGTCATCAATCATGTCGGCCAATATTGTATGATCCCTCAAATAGCTTGATCAACATCAATTACTCATCCGGATTGAAGTCTGATACTCTGATGGTCAGTTCTTCCTCAATCTACTATGCCTGTCAGAAACCCAACACTCAGATGCTCATATCTTTTCCATGTTTTATCACCGGAGGCTCAATCTCTGGAATATGGTAGTCATGATACTCTTCTTGACTTGTCCAAGTCTGCAACTTGCTGAGTTACACCATCTGAGAGATCCGGACCTGTTTGTCAGACCTTGCTACATGCTCTGTTCTTGTTCACCGGACCAAAACAGTCTTCAATCTAACTTCTGGTATAGGCATACTATGTGTTGCGGATGTGTGGGATAGACTTTGTTGCCATCAATGACAACAATCATGAAGCCACACAATGTCTCTTGCCAACAATCTCCCCCTTTGGCATTGATGGCAACACTTAGTGAAAAATGACTAAGTGTCATAGCAAACTCCACCTTGGTTGATGCTCTGTCTTATGTACTATTTTACCAGAGCTCCCCCTTGGCTAGATTCCACATTTTTCACTACTCCTCACTCCCCCTTTGACATCAATGGAAAAGGGCAGAATTTGCACACCAAAAATTGCAAAAATTAACCTATACATAGCCGCATAAGTATATATACATGTTATACTTACATATACTTAAGTATATCTGCAAAAGTGGCCTTCAACTATACATACTCTGTGGCCCAGCTCTACTTCATCCTGTCCAAAATGGAGATGTGACCACTTAACAAAAATGCATAAGCTTTTGCCCTTCTTAAGTTTGTCAGATCATTAGTCTGGGCTATGGTCTAAGCATCAGTTAAGGCCTCATGCATTGCCTCTAACTTAGGGATAATTATCCCTCTAAGTTCACTCATCCTGCTTATTATATTCTTCTTCTCTTTGTCCAGCCTCTTTATTTCATTTATAATGGCAATAGCCTAGCATTCTTGATTCATTATGGATGTAGTGAGGGGATCAAAATTATGAGATAAACTTGACAGTTTACCTTCTTGTTCTTTCACCTTCTTTTCAATATCCTCTATCACTTTAGACCAGGATAGACAAACTTTGTACATGTCCCCACCATCTTTAAGAGCATTTTCAAGGCTCTTTATCCCAATATCCAGGGTCCTCCTATCATTAGCTATGAGTCCCTGTACTTCAGTGAATCTCTTTCCCAAAAATTCTTTCTAGACCTTTTCTTCTGTCAATTTCTCTAAAGAATCAAAATGAGTGTTGACAGAGTTTAGTAGAGATTTCAGGTTACCGAATGGAGAGGCTGAAGGATCCTTTTGAAAGGATGGCATGATCTTCTCCAGCATACCAGATGCAATCTCTAATAGCTCGCAGTCTTCCATGTGAGACTTCAGAAGTTTTTCTTTTGCTTTGGCTTGAGCAAAAGATGCTATCTTCATTGTCTGGACTGGAGAGAGGGAATCAAAATTTAGTGGTCCTTGGAAAAGTTCCAGTTCATCTATCTCCATCATCTCTTTGTTCAATAAATTCTTCACTGCCTCTGCAGTGTCTCTTGTCGAAGACTGAGTCTTCTTTTCTTTTGGAATCTCTGAACTGTCATCAAAGATCTTCTCTGTTTGTTCTTCGTCTCTTCCCTTTTCCTCCTCTTCTTGACTCACTTTCTCCTCTTTTCTTCCTTCTCCTTCAGTTCCTGAATTTGTAGTCGGATCCGGAGGAGAGATGTTAACTTCTTCATGAACTTCCTCTTCCGGAATAGAGGAATCCAATTCCTTAGACTTCTCCTCATCCATCTCTTTTGACCCTTCTACATTTTTCTTAGTAGATTCTTCTTTTGATGCATTTAATCCTTCAACATCCATGGTAGAAGGTTCTTCATCTATTTCCTCTATAATAGGAAGATTGAATCTTTTAAAGGCATTCCGGAGGATGTCTTCTATTTCTCTTGCTACCTAATCAGTCTCTCCAAGCATTAGTTTGTTCATTCTTGCTTTGCTCCAGAATTCATCCTTGCAGTCCTTAAAGATCATGTTCATTTGCTTTGGAGTAATGGAAGGATAGAGCTAAATAGCAATTTGTTCTCGAATCTCTAAGTCCTTTGCCTTAGCATTCTCCTTTCTAAGTTCAAGTACCTTCTCTAGACTTTTGGGAATTAATGAAATGATTTCAATAAATGCTTTATTATAAATATTCAAGTACCTAACTGTAGCTTCTTCCAAGATCCTCTTGTCAGTATCACTATAATCATCATAAAATTCTATTACTAGTTGTAGATTCCCATCCACTATGATTGCCTTGATGATATCATCAATAGAAAGAGTGGGCTTTTCAACAAATTCTTCTGCCTCTTCTTCTTTGTTTTTACCCGTAGAGGATTCCCCAGATGTTTTCTTCTTCTTCTTCATTTTCTTAACTTCCTCATCAGACTCTGTTTCTTCATCATCCTTTTGGCTTCTGTAAGACCTTGTGGCTTTTGTTTTCATTCTCTTTTCTCCCTTTCTAGATGTCTTGGCTTCTAGTTTTGAGGCTCTTGAGCTCTTAGGGGTGGCAGGTGCAAAGCTCTTTGAGGATCTAGTCTGGGAGGGGGCTTGTACGAGAACACTTCCTTTCTCTGCTTCTTGTTTCTCTTTCTTAGCTCTTTCTATTTTCTCTCTGTTTGCATCAACTGCCTCTTTTGATATGCCATATCTTTTGGCAATTTCCTCTACTTCCCTTCTAACTTTCCTTTTTATCTCCGGTTGTCTCAGCTCAACATGTATCTTTACACTTAATTCTTGAAAGGTTCCAAACCTTTCTGCCTCAGGGTCCTTTGGCTGGCTCAACAGCTGTTGAACATGTAGCTCCAAGATTTTCTCATCTACTTTGTAACCCATTGGCATTATCCACACTATTCTGGGCTCAACTGCCTCCATTAGGCATTGATCAGTGTCAACCATGAAGCACACTGTATCTTTGTATTTTTCAACTATGGATTGAGGAATTCTTTCTCTGGCCTGCATCATATTTTGGAAGTTTTTAAAGTACCCCCAGAGTGTTGTGCTTTGAGCCCTAGCATCACCAAGTCTATACATATAGTCTCTGATCTGTATGGCAATCAGTCTGTCATTTTGCCATACCCAACCACTTGATCTGAGCAGCTCATTCATGTAGTAGAAGAATAGACATAGTATTAGACACCCATACTTGAATGAGTTCTTCTTGTCCTTCTTGATCTTTTGCAAGTTTTCTAACAGTTCGTTTAAAAGAAGATCACATAGGTCATAATCTACATTTTCCCTTAACATCTGATATGCTGTATATATTGTAGTCCTAGACACAGAGTTCTCCCTGCTAGAATGATAGACCTTATATCCAATTATCATTGAAGCAAACTTGACATCCAGATCTGTGATGTCATCAATTGTCATTGCTCTTTTGTTAAACTTAGATCCAGTAGCTTCACTTACTGTATGGTTCTTGACAGATTTGAGTGCAGGCAACCCACCAGATGAGTGCAGTCCAATTACTGCCCTAATAGCATCTTTTGTTATCTTGAAGGGCTTCATTAACCACATGAAATTGTCATGTATTCTGCTAAGAACATACCGGACCCATTCATCTTCTACAAAACAAGGAAAGTGGATGCAATGTCCAAAGTGCTTATCCCGGAGGGCCTTGTATTGAGCTTTGAGTTCAAAACTTTCATCTATTAACTATTTATGATAGATGTCCATCAACTTGGATTCTCCAAATTCCTCAATATTGGCGTGGATGTAAACCCTAACATCTTCTACGTGCAGTACCCCATGCAGAATGCTAGAAAAAGTGCCTAAGGGATCAACTTCTAGGGATTTGTAAGGATGTTTCTTGAATTTTGTGTGCGGCCTATCAATGATCTTAATAATCATTGGAGTAGTCATTTTTGCAAAAGATTCAGAGAGAGATATTCAAAATGGAGGTACCTTTTTATGCTTCAGGGTTTGGGAAGAAGAGCCAGATTAAATCGCTGGTTGAATCAGTTGATCTTTGAGAGAGTTGTAGACACTTTGATGCAGAGTTCTTCTTCTCTTCTTCTCGAAAGCAAATGTGCGAATAATAAGTGAATGAACACTTTTATCTCTACACAAACCCTAATTTCTTTTTGCAATAAATGCACAACTTAAGTCATCTGGTTGCCTTGTTCTGAGAGAGATCTTTTCGAATCACTGAGATGCACTTAGAATCATTTTTAGTGATAATTGACAATGTATCTTCTTTCCTCCAATCATGTCATAAATCTGCAGATCAAGATATCTCAACTTTGAATCACACCGGATTTGTTTGTGAAAATCTTGCTTTATCGGATGGTTGTCAAACCGGATCAATCTTAGATGATTAAACTCTTGTAAAACTTCATGCGGATCATTCATATTTTCACCAAGGGTTATTTAGATAATTTTCTGAGAACCCTTTAATCCGCAACATTTCATGTGCCAAATTTAGGCACCAATTGACTAGCTAGGGGAATTTATTTTTCTTTGTGACTCCCCCTGAGCCAGAGCTCATCTGTTCAGTTTCTGGAAGGAATATCAGCACCAGATTCCGGAGTGGATCCCTCCCCAACATTTTCTATACTCTTCCTCACCTAAATCTTGTTCATCTCCCTTTGAACTTCATTTGCATTTACTTTGCCTTTTCCCTTGTCTTGATTTTGATTATGATGCACCGGACCCTTTTTATCCTGATTTTTACTTCTGCAGAATTTGGCAATATGACCGGATCTATTGCAATTGTAACAAACAACATTTCTTTGCATATTTGACTGATATCCTCTTAATCTGCATTGATTAGACATATGTCCCATTCTATTGCATGCAAAGCATCTACCATTGAATGAATTGTTTATTTGCATATTTTTGCATTCGTGAGATTTGTGACCATACCTTTTGCAGTTGAAACACTGTCCAGAGAAGGATGAATTAGTCTAGTTCATTCTTCTTCTGCACTGAGTTACTTTATGACTGAAGTTGTTGGAATTGTAGCAATATCCATTGAAGGATGGGTATCTTTGAGTATTTGGTTGCCTTAATGGAGGTCTTCTAGGCTTGTTTCTTTGATTTCCTGATCCAAGGTTCTTCTGACCGGATCGAGAACTTTCACCTTTCTCATATCCCAAGCCACGCTTGTCATCTACCCTCTTTTGGCTTTCAAGAAGAACTTCAAGTTGAGTTGAGCTTATCTTGGATTTATCTTTGTATTCATTTGTTTGAAGATCTTGTTTAAGAGTGTCTATCTGATTCTCAAGTTGTTCTTCATTATCTCTAGCTTCTTCAAGATCAGATTCAAGATGCCTGATTATTCTATCCATTTTGTGGTAGTCCTCTATCTTCTCCTTGAGAGATTGTTTTAGATTATCTCCAATTTCCCTTTTCTCTTCAATTTCTTAGGTGAATCTCATAACCCCTGATTCCATCTCATGCCTTACCATAATGACCTCTTTTGATAGCTTCTCACATAGCTTGTTTTTCTCATTTAGATCTTCATTAGTATCATTGGCTTCACTCTGACTTGCTAATTTTTGAAGTAGTTCCTTTCTCTTTTTCACAGAGATACTCAGTTTTTCTTTTAGCTCATTTATGAAATCATCAGCTTGTTTGAGTCTTTCTCTCAAGTTGTTGACTTCAGAGAGAGATTGCTCAAGATCATCTAAGGTAGACTAAAGTTGTTCCTTCATGACATACATATCCATTGAGATTCCCAGATCTTCCTCAAGCTGTTAGGCTCTATTTAGAGGAACTTATCTCTGATACCAATTGTTGGAAACAAGGTAGATAACTAAAAGGGGGGTGAATCAGTTATCTCAAATATCTTAACTTTCTTTTCTCCTTTAACAATTAGTGTAGCATCAAAACAAATAAGCATACATAATCATGAGAGTAGAAATAAAATCAACACACATAACACAAGAATTTTTACGTAGAAAACCATGTTAAGGGAAAAACCACAGGGTGACTAACCCAAGATTGTATTCTCTGTTAAAATAATAAGAAGTACAAAATGGCACTTGCCAATTAGGGCTCACTACCCGAGCACACTGCTCACAAGAGACTCACTGTCTACAAAGTTTATAGAAGGTAACCAGGTGTTTGAACTAATGAGAGGCATCCACAAATGTTGAAGTTCAATTCTGGTTAGGCTCAATATACTGATCTAATGCACTTCATTCTTCCTCGGCTCTAGTGTTGTTGTTCTGTCACATACCGGACTTGTATTGTTGCTTCCACACTTATCTCTGCACATTATTTCATCACACACACACCTTCATACTAGAATCCATCTGGTATATATATCTGCACCAAGGATTTCAACAAATTTCTAGTCGGCAACCGGAATACTCAAGATATTTACAAATTACTGATCTATCGGCTGAACCCATGCTTGATATGTGATGCATATCAAAATCATAGATATTGAAGTCATCAATCATGTCGGCTAATATTGTATGATCCCTCAAATATCTTGATCAACATTAATTACTCATCTGGATTAAAGTCTGATACTCTGATGGTCAGTTCTTCCTTAGTCTGCTCTGCTTGTCAGGAACCCAACACTCAGATGCTCATATCTTTTCCATGTTTTATCACCAGAGGCTTAATCTCTAGAATATAGTAGTCATGATACTCCTCTTAACTTTTCCAAGTCCGTAACTTGCTGAGTTACACCATCTGAGAGATCTGGACCTGTTTGTCAGACCTTGCTACATGCTCTGTTCTTGTTCACCGGACCAAAACAGTCTTCAATCTGACTTCCAGTATAGGCATACTATGTGTTGCGGATGTGTGGGATAGACTTTGTTGCCATCAATGACAACAAGCATGAAGCCACACAGTGTCTCTTGCCAACATTCACGCCTTTGCTTTTTCTTCGTTGTCACTTCCTTGTTTCGTCACCCTGAGTTCAACTTTACTTAGTCATTTTTCATGTCGTCAGTGATCCTTCGCATTCTTGAACCAAAGTTGGTAAGTTCAAAAGTTCATGAACTACACAACTTCCTAACATGCCCACAAGTTCAATGTCTTAAGTTTCCTTTGTGTCTTAAAATTGTGAAGTTTCTATGTTGTTGGGAGGTCGAAAGTTCTTTGAACTTCTGAACCTCTGATATGAAGTTCAAAAGTTCCATTCCTACCCAACTTGCCAACTTCGAAGAGCTTGTTCCTTCATGTGGTGTCTTTGTTGTGCTGGTATACGGTATAAAGGAATGACACTTGTCACTTCACATTTGATTAGAAGTACGTGAGAACATAGTGGCACAATCTTCGGAGGGAAACTCGAGATATGTATTAATGAGTTTTAAAGATAAATTCGCCGCCAGAATTTAATGTTCCCTACAAGTGAATTTATGTGAAGTGACATTGGTTTTTAATAAATTCTCTATCTCGCCTAAGGTTGTATCATTTCACAAAGGGGATGCGTTGCAGAGTAATAAATGACTAGCTTGCTACGTGCGGAATATCAGCATAACACCATTCTTGCAGGCTAGCACGATTAGCAGTTCTATCTTTTTCTTGTTTTACTCTGTTATAAAAGCACAACACTTCTTTTGGGAGTTAGAAAATTTCCATTTCCATGTATCTACATAGAGAACTTCCTATTAGTACCTTGCATTTCCATGTGTTGTCTGCATATGCTTTAAAGTCTCTGGTTGTTTGGTTCCTCAAATATATGAAAACGAAGTTCAAGTTTCAAGGGATTCATATGGCTTCAATTGTGAAGAATGGTTTGTCTGGGGTAAGGGATACCAATTTGGGCTATGTTGATTTTGAAGATTTCTAGATGAGAATGCAGTCTGAAAATCAGACTCCTTTGGCAGAAAAGGTTGTTAGTAGTGGATTGGATAAAGCTGGGGGTTTCCCAGCATTGTCCTAAATTGATGGTGGCATGTGCTAATAGTTACTTTCTGGAGTCCCAAGATCTAAGAACCCCTGATGGTTCTATTGTGGCAAAAATTGATTCTAAATTCGTTGCCCTCGCTCTGAATTTGGAGGGATATGAAGACAATGTCGATGTTTCTGTGTCCTCTACCTGGAATTATTATAATGAAAGAAAAGATTGGTGTCATACTTGCATTGCCAAGAGCTGGTTAGAAATCAAGAAGACTGGGAAATCGTGGCTTCCCACCAATCTTAAGAGGAGCCATTTTAAAGAAGAGATTTCAGATATGATAACTTTGTTGAACCGAGTAGTTGGGAGCCTAGAATCAGATACATTTGATTTTTGGATGTGTAGATTCATTTTGCTAATTTGTGGAGACCACCACATTGATTAGATGAGAATTATTAGTGAAAGTTTGCATGAACAGTTGATGAATTTCACCAGAAATGTAAGTTTCCACATGTGTTCCCAGTTGGTTTATGTCTTGGCTCGAAGAGAGGCTACTTGACCTGGCCTAAGGATTCAAGCAAATCTTACTGCAGGTACACCCATGTATTGAATTTTCCCTCAGTTACAGAGAATTGAAGGTATGAAAGATTCCAGGCGAGTAAATGATGCCTTCTTTATGTTGTTAACTAAGAAAATTGATGGCTCATTGGAGTAGAGGTTTTCAGTTGAAGCAAGCACTTTGGTCATGAAATTTGGGAGTTTTTACATAAAGTTTGATCGCTTTTCTTATTTGAGGATTGGGGGTTATGAAAATGCCCCGTTGAAATTGCCACGATACCCATCCGACTATCTTATGCTTCTGGAGTTGTGTCGTCAGATAGCGTCGACGAATGTAAAATATCATGCTATGAAGAAGGAGTATCCTTTCCCTATGTCCTTGTCTTTTTATTCTTGCAAGAGTAATGAAAATGCTAAAAATGTTGACAAGCTATTGTCAGAATTCAATCTCCATAGTTTATCTCCCTGTGTAGTGTTTGAAAGTAAGAATTTTATAAAGGAAAATATGCGTGGAGGTGGTTCTTATCTACATCAACCTCAACTTGAATATTTTTGGGAAGATTTCTTAGATGAAAGGGAAATGCAGAGGAGAAAATGGATGAGGTTAACTTTTGACCAGGTTCGAGCTTTTAGGTTGAATATACAAGTCTCCGACATAGCTGATGACAACTCATATATCATAGAGGAAGGTTATCATGCTGCATCAATGAAGCCCCTACCTCCTGTGAGATGGTCTGATAAAGAAATTATAGATGTGAAGTTTCTCTCTCTCCATGTATTGAGAAGAATGGAGAAATGGCTAAAGGGGAAAGTGAAGGAATGTGTTGGTTCTACCACGCCTAAAGATTCCACCTCTCAAGGCCAAAGCAGGTCTCAAACTACTCACTCTTATAGAAGGTCATCTATTTTGGACCTAACTCTTCAGAGAATCAATTCACAATCGAATGGCGATGGCGACAAGCCCCCTGAGGAGGCTGGAAAAGTGAAGACGGCATGTGAGCAAGACAATCAACCAGTAAAAGGAAACAATAGAATGGTTGCTTCTTCATCAAAGGCAAACCATGTGCCACCTGTTAATAACCCTACAAGTGATAGTGATTCTTTCATTTTCTCTGAAATTGGTGAAGACAGTTTGCTTTGATTTCTATTAAGTCCACCAAATTCTCCCCATCAAAATGAGCCTCTAGAACAGAATTCTCAATCTATGCCTATAATTGTTGTTGTTGGTATTGCTAATGTTCCTATCTCATCTCCTAGTTGGCTGAAGAAAGTTGTTCAAAGGAAAAAGAGATATACACCACCTACAGATGAAGGTATTGATACTGTAGCTAATTTTCTACAAAGTACTCCTAAGCCCAAACGTGTCAAGAGAATGTCAAGGAGGGTAACCGACCCCACCTCAGGAAACCAATTTCTGGAAATTGCATAGCCGGTAGTGGACAAGAATGAGGATGAGGTGATAGAGGATGACATCAGGATGAGTAGAGTGGATTTGGGACCTTCTACTATTGAAGGTGACCTTTACCATGTCAAATACTCAGTCAACAACATATCTAAAAGGGTCAAGGGGCTACAGGAGGAGAATTCAAAGTTACTGGCCCATGTAAGTTCTTTGTCATCTTTTGTTCATTCAGTTGCTAAGACAATAACACCCTCATCTGAAACTCTCCTACATGTTGGCCTCCACATTCTTGATCCTAACTTACTTCAACAAGTAAAAACATCATTGTCTTTAAGAAATGCTATGGATCAATGGGTTGAAAAAGTTATTTTTGATGGTCTTGTGTTCATAGAGGAGGCAGTAAAATTGTTTGATTCCATGCATGTGAAAAGGGAAGCTTTGATAGTAGAATTTGACAAGGCTAGAAGTGATCATCATAGTTTATCTCTAGCTTGTAAGGAGATACAAGAAATGGCCAATATGGATCCTAGTGTCTTAGTAGCTGAAGAGGTGTTAACCAATCCTGGAGAACTAGATACACCTGTGTGGGCCAATGCAGTCGAATGGAAACTTTGTCTCATGATAGAAGCAGAAGATGAAATGAGGAAGGCAATTGCGACCTATTACACAGAGATGATGAGAATTAAGAGGAATTTTTCCACTCTTGAAGTCGAAGCTAATGGGTCTGATGATGAGAAGTTGCTAGATGTCAAAGAAATAACACAAAATTTCAAAAAGGTAGTAACTAATTAAATAATGAACTATGATGTAATAACAAGAGAATCACTAGGAAGACTTGCAAAGATGGCAGCCTATATCAACACTACTAGAAATGAATTTGATGAGGTACACCGAAAGGTGGTGGATGCTAATAGAGCAGTGATGAAGAGGAAATGTCAGATTAGCATGACAGGAATTCCACTTGGGATGTCATTGACACCTGTAATCAACAAGTACATGACATACAAGGCAAGGTTGCAAGCACAAGTACCCCAAATGATGCAAAGTGGCACAGAAGAAGGCGAACAGGCAAAGGAAGAGGAAGTGATGGATGAAGTGGACAATGGCAATGAGGATTTGAAAATCCTCAATTGATTTCATTTTTCATGATTTAGTTGTTTTCAAATATTTGCTCTAAAACTATTGGCTCTAGAGGGCCCCTTATTATTAATATTATTGTTTAAACATCTTTTAACCAGCTATTTCAAGAAGCCGTTATGGTTTTTAAGATAGTTACTTTTTGGCTTAGCTATATATTCTGGATAGCTAGTCGATTTGTGGATCTTTGGACAAACTTTGTTTTGGGAAGGTGATAGAAAATTTTGGTCTTTCTATTTCAACTGCTATGATACATGCAATGAAAATCAATATAGTGGAGTTTTAAATGATCATGGACTTTGTGTTTTGGTTATTTAGATTAATGTTCTTATGTTGAATGTGTTGCTGCTAGTGTTGGTGATATTTGTGTATTGAGGTGGTTGAATATCTATAGTTCTTGCTCACTGCTACAAATTGTTTATCTTTCGATACATTATTTGAAGTGGTGAATACATGGTGTATGATATCAGTTTATATAAATTAATAAATGTTATGTTGGTGGAATTCTTTGAGCTTCTTATAGTTTGGTTGTAAATCTGCCTTTACTGCTTTTTGTTCAAAAGCTCTACCTTTGTTTTGCTTTCTGGTTAAAAGCAATCCTGGTTTTCATTCATAAGAATATCTATCGAAGGTAGTTGTGCCTTGTTAAACAAGCAGAGAGACTTTATAAAATACCAATTTATTAGTCTCAACTGTTGTTTACATTTATCACTTGTCCAGGCATAAGTATATAGAGTTAGGTGACAAATCTATTAACCAACACATAGATCATTCATGGAAATCTCGTGTTCTATGTTGTAGGAAAATTGAGTTATGAACTTTTCACCTAACTCATTAAAGGTCTTAATACCTGAAGGTAAGTGAGAAAACCATTCGATAGCTTGCCCTCCAAGACTATAGGGAAAGAGGCACATAAGATATGTATCATTGTAGGAAACCTCTAGGAAAGCAATATAGAATTTTCTAAGATGTTCTTTTGGATCTCCTTTTCCCTTGTATTTATCAAATTTGAGCATTTCAAAATTATGGGGAAAAGGAATCATAGGGATAGACTAATCAAAAGGATAAGGATAGACATCTTCTAAGGAGAAAGTTTTCTTTGTATGTCCTCATGTGAAGTCTATGGTTTGTTTTTGCATATGTAAGAATTTCTATTCCAATTCTGGTGTGATGGTTTAAGGAGCTACAAGACCTTGATAGTTAGACAATGGAGGTTGTGATATTTGGGGTGGATTGGTGTGAGATAGGTATGAATAAGGATTTGATGTTTGAGGGTGTGATGTAAGTGGTGGATTGGTGTGAGATTGATATGTATAAGGGTTGGAAGTTGGAGGGATATATGAAGTGATAGGTATGGTAGGTTGAGGCATGGTGGATATAGATGAAAGATTTGGGGGATAAATGATGGAATTTTTGTAGAAGTGTGACTAGATATGGTGGGGGGTTGATATAGAGGATTGACAAATTGATTGCTGAATCGAAATGAAGAAAGGGGATTGGATAAGGAGATGCTTGTAACTAGATTTTTTGATGATAGACTTGGTGTATTTGAAACAGGGATGAGATGTGATCCTCCCATGGAAAAAATAGCAAAAGATATGGGGTCTTGTTCTTTGATGGTGGAAGTATCAAAATTACTTGGTAATTAGCTCTTTTTTAGCATGTAGAAGGAAAAATCTATTAGGATTTGATGCTAGGAGATGATCTAAGGATTGTAAGGTATCAAGATCTTGGAATTCCTCTTAAAAAAATCCCAAGTCAGCTGGGTCTATGGGTTCTTCAGGTAAGTGTTGACCTACATCCATGGAAGATGATAGACCTATGGTGTATCCACTTGGCACAAAGATGTGGGGAGGCATACCTGTGGTAAAATGTCTAGCATCTATAGGAGTCTATGGGTCAGTTTAAGGAATCTTTGTGTCACTTTGATTGGTTTCCATGTTTTTCTTATATTGAGATCTAGTGACAGACATAAAAAGTTTCAGACCTTTTGGATTATGGGAGTGGATGATGGATGAGGTTTGGACTTTGTTAAAAATGTTGAGACTCTAAAATTAATTGGATATTAGTGATTGATTTTTGGATAGTTATAACAACCAAACTGGATTGAGATAAATCTAGATCGTGGATAGGATGAAATCAGGATTATTTTTCAAGAACTAGACTAATGAGCTCAAGAAAGACTAGATGGGGAGTGAAGTTTACCAACTCAAGAGGAGTCACTCTCCTAAGATATCTAATTCACTAATGATAGATACTAACTTGGTTTCCAATTTGAGAGAGACAACTTCTCAAACAAGTGACAAGCTAGTGGATAAGATCTATATTTAGACTCTAACAATTTGATTGGGATAGTTGAATGATAGGATATGTTGCTTATTTAGGATAATGATGATGTCTAATTTGTTTCCTAAAGTCTTAATAGGGATAAAAATATATAAATTCCAAAGGGGATGTGATGCAAGACAGTGATGGATGAAATAACTGAAAGAAATTTGATGAATATGTTGAAAGATCTCAGGTTTGTGTTTAAGTCTAACTAATGCAAAGATCTCAAAATTTGGGTGTGTAATGACTAGAAACGCAGTGTGAAATCAAAATCTCTAGACTGTTTATCATAAGTGTAGAGAAATAACTCAGAAGGAGACACAAGATAACTTAATTATGCAACACAATGTATCAAAAGCGTAATACTATAGATTAATAGTGCCAGGGAATAACTCAGAAGCGACTATAGTATAACTCAAATCCATAATTCTGGTAATGAAGCTGTGCATAGGATTAAATCAAAAATCTAGAATTAATAATCAATATTACAATTATGTCTATCAGATGCGTAACACTAACTATTAAAAGCACAACTTTGTGTATCAGGAGTGTAACTCTGTCAATTAGTAGTGCAAGGATTTGGATCAAAAGTGCAACTCTAGATCTCAAAAGCACAATTTTGTATAAGCAAGTCCTAGAAAGTAGGAAATCAAATGCATAATAGTTTAGGGCAAAAGTGCCACTTTGTAAATCAAATGCACAGCTCTGTAGGTCAAATGTGCAATTATGTGTAAGTAATCATCTCAGTAAGTAATAAATTAAAAGTGCAATGGTATATGGCAAAAGCACAACTCTGTCTATCAAAATCATAGCTCTGTGTGTCAAATGTGCAAGGAAATAGTTTAAAAGTGATTCTCTATGGATCAATAGTGGGTTTCTATTGCTCAAAAGAGAAATTTTGTGACTAGTTGTTTGGATAGATAGTTTTGGTAAAATCTTTGGTAAGAGATACAAACAAGAAGACACAATAGCTATTGATTCTTAATAGTATTGGGTGTGAATGAATATTAATCTCCATAGATAACAAATGGTGTCTACACATAAATCACATAAAGACACACCAAACACTCTTGTACAATCCTAAAATTATTCAATCAAGGAGTGTCAAATCTGGTGGGCTCACCAGGTGCGACTTTGGTCCCCACTAATTAGATAATGACAATGTCAATCCCCTTGATACCATTTATCATGTTATGGATAGATAGGAAATGCAAGGTCATGTACCACCTTACACCCCTTACCTTGGAGACTAATGTCTTGCTCAAAGTAGACTCTATCTTATATAACGAAGGTAATAGTATGAGCACTTCTCCCCCTTGCTACATCAATGCACCACAAGATAAGATGACCGAAGGTCTTAGCTAGGATTAAGAAGGCTACTAGGGAGTCCCCAATATACACTAGCTATGATGGGGCATAATTCTATGAAAATGATTCCAAGCAATGTGCCACAAATGTCAACAAACCAAGTCTCAGCTCTCAGGGATCAATTTGGACTAGTTGTGTTCCATCATTAAGGTACAACTTTCACTCTCCCTACTTTATATACCCCACAAAAAAATGTGGTTAAGGTCGTCCTTATGAGTGATCAAATCCCTTAACATGCCTTCTAGGGAGGATACCAAGTACTTTTTGTTGTGTCGTAAAATGTGTACACTAGCATTTTACACCTAGTTTAGCACCTGGTTGGACCTAAAATATTTATACTTGTTAATTAAGACCTATTTTAACACCTTTTTGAACATTAAACATGTAATTCTTGATCCTGATGCACAAAACTGAGAAAATAATTATAAGGCAGGGCTAATAACACTTAAAGTGCCTTATCTCTGGAGTTTTGGGGCTAAAGGACCAGGGCTCCCAAGTGCCCTGGGCCCTTCTTTAGCCCTGACCTAAATTGGTGGGTTGTTGGCTTAAGACATCTTAAATGATTCCTAATGTCGGCCTCATTTGGTTTAATTCTCTGAAAATCAACATGAATGCATATATAAAAAGCAAGTTAGTTTAGTCATTTGAACATCTAAGCAATCTAGGCACTCTTGCACTCTCTATTTTTCTCTCTCATGCTCTCTACTCTTCTCTAAAGCTCTCTATGGTGGATGATTATTGTGTCACTAATTTATCACATGTCTTGTGAGGATCTCTCAACTTCTTTGGGTTACACCAACTTCTTGAGTCAAGTTATGATGCCACATCGAGTATGCTAGGGTCTCCATGCTCATGGTGACTTCTTTCCTTCATGCTTTGTTCTAGCTTTCCAATCTACTTCAGATTTGCCTCTAGCCTCCTAGGGCACACACTCTTTATCTATCATCTTTGCTATTGTGTTGCTGGAAACACCATTCATAGAGCTTGACTTAGGCAAATTCCTAAATAGCACCCAACCATTTTCCTTCTTATGTGTGTGCAGGTCAGATCCAGAGGAATTTGCAGAAGACAAGCTACAGGAGACAGCAACACAGAAAGGTGAAGACGCAACAATCATCATCCCTAATCAGGGTCTAGGGAACCTAAGTGCCCTGGTCTTTGTTGTTTATGCTCCCAGATCTAGGATTTGATCTAATCCCTGACCTCTACTATCTATTTAGTTTATGGGTTTCTGCTTTCGACGGTCTATTATGCTCCGATCTTTGTCAACTAGGGTTTGATGCTTTGACCTAGTTTGCTTGGTTATATTTGGTTGGATTTGGTTGACACTCATATATACAACAAAGGGACAAAAACCCTATAGTTTGTCTCTCCTTCTTGGGTAGAAGCCAAGCTCAGTTTGTGTCTCAATGTTTGTCGAAGAGGGTTTGACCTAGTTTAACCTTTTGGGCTAAGTCACTCTTTTCTATTTAACATTTTGGTGAACCCATCATTTATTGAACTTTGGCATCCTTCTTGCTTCAGATCTGAGTTGTTTTTCTACCCTAGATCTGATTATATTTGAGTTCATTATTCATTTCCATACTTACATAGCTAAATTGTGCATAATTTCAAAACTAGGTTTTGCAAAAACCTTGCATTTTTAGGAAATTTAGCTAATCTTCAACCTAGGGTTTGTAGATTAGTGTGTTGTTTCAAATCTTGTTGCATTATTGGGTTGATTAAAGGAATTTAATTTTTTGTACCTTATCATCCTTGTTGTGTAGAAGATTTTTGCATCATTGCATTTGAAATTTGGAAAAATAAGCATTTCATTGTAGATCTTGAAAGAAGCATATTTGTTGCCTTATTTGCATGTCATCAACTTAGATCTTCATAGCATGAATTAAAATTCTGATTTTTGCATCAGATCTGATTTGTGTTACAGTAGTTAAATTTCATGGTGTTGCATCTTGCTTTTAAAACTCTCATTTGCTAGGGTTTTGTCAAAAAAGTTGCATTTTTGGAAAACCTAATCAAATTTAAAACCTAGGGTTTGTAATTAAGATCTTGTTTCATATTTTTCTGATGTCATTTACATTTAAAATCTAATCTTTCATCACTATAGCATGTCATAAATATAATTGTGTTCAAAATAATTCATTCATTGATAATTTGTGATTTAGGGAGTAAGCATTCAAAATCTAGGGTTTTTATAGTAAACCCTAGCTAGTCTTGCATTTAGTGCATCTTCATCAAAGCAAAGCTCTCTAAATATTTATTGAATTTAAGTTGATAAATTATTTAGGCACTTCTTTTGCACATACTACACATCCAACATTTACAAGACTTAGCTATTGTGGTTACCAAGAATATCACATTTTTGGAAGACCTCATTTCTCTTGCACTTGTAGGTCTTTGATTGCAATCTTATTTTCATATTGGTGGTACTTGATTAGTGAATAAATTTGATTGTACATTTCTCATATACATTAGACAACTCATTCCATTATGGACTCTTATTGTTGTTCCTATTTGGAATCTTTACATGCATATATCATAGATTTTGACAATTTTTTTAAATTCATTAATAGGCATCCTCATATTTTAGATCATATAGCATCCATGAATGATATTGACGAGAAAGATGATGGTGGTAAGTCTTCTTCTACTTCTACTAAAACTCATGACATCAGCTCTAAATCATATGATGGTGACTTAGCTTTGCCTACTTCACCCTATGCTTTGGACTCCTCTCCCAAAAATGAAGATATTTTGGCACAAGAGGATGAGATCATTGACTCACTCCTAAGTCTCTCTTCTAGAGGGGAGACATTAGATAATGTTGAGCATGATACTCCTATTTCTACCACAGCACATGATGACTCCATGAATCATCCTATTAATCTTTCTCTTTTGGTTGAATGTTCAAGTACCTTGGATATCACTAAGGATGTGAAGACTCTTGGTATTCCTCCTTTGGTTACATGTTCAAATCCCTTGGACATCACTAAAGATACAATCATCAACATTTTCTTAACAACACTTTACCCTCCCTTCATTTCAATGCTCTCCCTTCAACGGATGAAGCATTAGTGGATGAGGAGCGGTCTCTCACATTAAATCCCTCAGGGATGGATGTTGATCTCATTCAAAAAGAAAACAACGTCAATTCTATCATCATTAATAGACTTATTATGCCCTATAAGGGGATAGTGAATAAGTGCACTAATGTTCAAAATATTCCTAAAATAATTGTACATGAGTGTTTAGTATGAAAAAGAAGAATGATGACAACTAGAACACAAACTAGATCAAACCCTTTTCCATATAACATTCAAGGACAAGACCGAGCCATATCACTACCAAATGAAGGTGGACTTAGCTACAAATATTGTACTCAAGTTTGTTATAGAGGAATCTAATTTAATTTGGCCTTTCTATCAAACCCTAGGTTAATAATGCATGAAACCCTAGTTCTACAATGATCAGCTTATAATAGAGAAAGTACAATAGCTATCCAAAAACCAATTATATGGGGATGATCAGGAAGGTGATAGAACTTGTCTCCCGAAAGTAGAGGTGTCGAAGGACTAATTCAGGACCGCCCAAGTCCTAATTGGAAGATTTTTCCTGAGGTCTAAACTGGAAAGATGTTGCAGATGTTGCCCTGATGCTAGATCTGAAGTTAGAAAGGGCATAAAAACTAGGGCATCACCACCCAAGTCTTAGATAGAGGAATATTTTGTAACTGTTGTCAGATCCTGAAACCCTGATCTTCACTCAATCTTCTTATATCTTCATATTATCGAGATCTCTCTCCTGTAACTTGCACACATGAAGATAAGAAGGTGTTTGGGGGTTATGGTGTTTAGGGACTTGCCTTAGTCAAATCTTGGGATAGCATTCAAGCTTTCCAACACTATTGATTGATAGAGAGTGCATGCCCTCGTGGGGGCAGAGGTTGAAAACAAAGATAATAATGATGAATCAAATGATCATAAACAACAATGATATCACCTATGTGATGAACTCTTATAATAATGAAGATCCTTCAAACCCTAAGGTGGATAGATGATAGCTCCATGCCTACAACAAATACACAATGACAACACACAAATCTACTCTAGAATCACAATGAATGCTCTTGCTTGCTTTCCTTCAATATCCCAAGTTAGATATCTCTATCTTGCTTACAAATGAACTCAAGAACACACTTATATATGCTTTCCCGCTCACAATCGTGAAATTAAACCAAAAGAGCTGACAAGGAGAAACCTTTTGAAAGGTCTTAGGCTAACATAAACTTAATTTTACCCCGACCAATCAGGAGAGACTTGGGCTGTGGTGCCCAAGTCTTTGAGCTCCTTTTGGGTTTGAGATAAGATAAAATATGGGCCCCTTATTCCAATTTTACATTGGTGTCGGGCAATTTTGCATCAGGATAAACATTTAGAATGAATAATGTAATCACGAGGACCTAGGAATTAAATAATGAGGTAAAAAGACATGCGGACACTTTTTACTCCATAACATTTAACCCCCACTTTAATGTGTGTACGATCTTACAATCAGTACATGCATTAAAGTACGGTCAAAGCACATCAAACACATCATACACTAGAGAGAAGACACACTCTATGGAAGACTATCTCTAGCCCCCAAGATTAGGTAAACATAAGAAAGCACTTGACAATCATGTAAAACATAGAGAAGACAATAAAGAAGCATGTAATACATGGAGAAGACATGAATGCAATCATGCAATACACAAGGTATACACAGAGAGAAGACATGATTAAACAATTTACACAACCCTAACTAGGCGATGGGGGAGCTCATCGCTATGCACCACCATCAAAGCACACAAAACACACAGTGTGGGGGGAGCTCATCGCTATGCGCTTCCACAAAATATGCAAGACACATGATGTGGCAGGATCTCATCGCTACACACCTCCACAAAACATGCAAGACATGAAAAACACATAGAATTCATATGGAATACACGAGTGCCATAGAGTGTGTCATCAACCCACTATACATCTTAAAAAAAGAAAACATAGGTGACAGGGAGGAGCTTATCGCTATGCTCTACCATCTAAAACACACCAAACACACCTGACGGTTGAGCTACACTACCACAACCACCAAAAACATGCTTAAGGGTGAATAACTCAAGATCCAATCCCACCTTCACAGAGGACTTTTTCTTAAGGATGTGCAACCTACTCAAGGGTATACATCATCCCACCTTCTACAAAAGGACTTTCAAAAGCATGCCACCCCACCTGCATCGTGGAGATGCCTTATGGTGAAAAGAAAGCATGCACACAAATTATATGACCCCACCTGCATCGCGAAGATGCCTTACGGTGAAAAGGAAGTATACACAAACACACAAAATAAAGTATACAATCCCATCTATGTCGTGGAGATGCCTTACGGTAAAAGAAAGTATACACAAACACAATTTATCACAATGTCTAAGATATCCAAGCATTTACCACAATATATGCCCCCACCTTAAAGTGGTTGCTCCCGCTTGCCGGTAGAAATCACATTTAAGGTAAGGTGAAAACACGTGAGGGAACAAGAGCTTTTGCAAAGCCCATGCCCCAAAGTGACATGTGCTTACAATCACCGATTTGTTCCCAACAATCATGATAGAAACACATCAATATCATTTGCTAACAACCATTAATCAATAATAAGCATGATATTCAAAATAATCTTTGGTTAGAAACTCTAACTAAGATAACAACCAAATCACTTCATGAAACATATCATTCGAACAAACCAAGGCTATACTTACGGGTTCATAACCAAGTATAGATGTGAGGTTATACTTCAGGTATCTCAGAACCGAGTGTAGCTACAAGGTGAGATAAAATCAATTCAAGGTGCATAGAGTCATATTTAGAGTAATGAAAAGGCTTGTTACAACAATTTCACAATATGATACACGATCACATTACAACACAAAGTGATTCTACTAGTCAATCATTAGTAAAAAATTACCCCCATCTTCATATATGGACTAGGTCCATTTTTGTTTTTTTGTTTAGGGACGCATGGTCCTTATCAGAAGTGTATATTTGTTGTCGTCATTTACCAACTAGTAGAGCCATAAGTACAACGAAAGAATGAAATCACAAAAAATGAGAGAGGTGACAAAAGTGACTTAGGGTCACAACATGGGAAGATTCCCCCAAGACAACCTCTACAACATTATGGCCCCAAGGCACCACACTCAACAATTGCAACAAGAGAGGAGAGTAAAAGAATAGAGAAACAAATAGAAGGAATGTCACGATAGATGCAGTCTCCTTGTATCCTTGACCTTACAAGAGTATCAAGGGTCATCCAAGGAGACCTAGAAAAACATTTAACACTACACGGGGGAGAACAACACAACACTTAAGAGGAGGCCACCTGTGAGAGCAACTCAAAGAGGTGTGACATCAAAGGTGAAGGAATGAGTGAGAAATACTTACCTGCTAGTGATTGTCCTTAATCAAATCATCTTCTTCCCAATCTTGATCTTCAATAGATGGTACATAGGTTACTATAGCCCAACTTGAAACTTCTTCCTTTAGCTCTTCTTTTAATTTCATTTCTATCGGAGGGATGTTCTCTTTCTATGGAGACATATTTTGAGCTAAGGCTTGATGCTTTCTTCTTGTTGTTGCAAGTATGGGCCTAACCGGTGTTGTCATTGATGTTAACATACTCCTGTTGCATTGATGTCAAGGATTGGATGAGTTGTATGCTGAGGATATTGAGAAAATTAATCCTATCAGGAACAGAGAAGAACAGTGAAGTAAAGATCCCAGATAAGATGAAGATCAGAGGATGCACATCAAAGGGTTTGTAGATATGTGTCTAAAGGTGATCTAGTAAATATTTGAGAGGTCCGCATGAAGTTTTGGAGAAGTTATGGCCATATGAGTAAAACCGGTTCCAACAGATGTTTAGAGGTGACAAATTGACACAAATAGGTCTGGTGAGATCCAGAAATGCAATATCTTGTTCTACGGATTTGGTGGAGTGTTTAGGAAGTCAATGTGAATTGACAACTCAATTAGTTCGTGGTCTGGAGGTCCACAAACATCTATTCCAATATGACAGTGATGACAAATTGTGTTCTCGAGGTTCCGGATGAAGGAGAGAATGATTTTAGTAAGTAGAAGTAGTGTGGATGTTCTAGGTGATTCAAGCAAGCTTGTGGAGGTATCTGGATTGTGTCCAGTTCATGTTGGTGTTCCGCATTGAAGATTGAGCTCGTAATTAAAGAATTTTTTCCGGATGATGATGTTCTTCCTAAACTTGGCCGACCGGATGAGTTACACATCTTGCGGATGATCTTGAAGATGTTCTGTGAAGCATGGCATGTTCCTCAATGAAGATTGAAGTCCCAGATCTATGTAGCCGACAGTGTGGTGATCCACATGAAGTCTTTTGTAATAAGTCAAGTTGTATTTGTGTATTGACTCTGTAAAGTATGCCGACTTTGATGATTTTTCCAAAGTTGATGTCTTGTATAAATAAGAGTTGTGAAGTCATTTCAAAAGAATCTTGGCGGAGATGAGAGTGTGGTAGAGAGGAGAAGAGCCAAAGACATAGCAGAAGTGTTGTGATTAAATGGAACTGACTCACGCATGGTGAAGATGCTACTCTTCAGTTCAAGTATGTAATATTTATTATTCTGTAGACAGTGTGTCTCCTGTAGGCAGTGAGCCTCTTGTGAGCAGTTTGCTCAGGCAGTGAGCCCTAATTGGCATGTGCCATTTTGTTCTTCTTATTCTTTTAACAGAGAATACAATCTTGGGTTAGTCACCCCGTGGTTTTTCCCTTAACCCGGTTTTCCACGTTAAAATCTTGGTGTCACATGTGTTAATGTGTTTCTGCTCTTGAATTGTTGCATTGTGTTTCCATGATTGATTTATTATTATGCTGCTAAATTACAAGAAGAATTTAAGTGGTTAATAAAAGAAAGTTTAGAGACAACTGATTCACCCGCCCCCCCCTCTCAGTTGTCCATCTTGAAACTAACACTTCTTTCCATTGCATTTATGTTTCTCCTAGTCTTGTTAGTTATATTTCCCAAGGGAGTTTCTTTATCCATCATCAAGGGTTCATACTTTTCTGTATTCTTGGTCATTTCAGAAGAGGAAGCTGGTACAAAATTGATTTTATGATTTTGTGATGAATAGCTTCACTCTTGAAGGTTTTCTCCTGATCCTTGTAAGGATGGCGAAGGAGGAACCTTGGCAAAAATTCCTTTTCCTTTCGGTCGAGGTGAATCCTTCAACTTGGGTTGCTTTTCGCTCTCTATTTATTGGATAGGAGGAATTGTAGCCTCAGAGGACCGAGAGGATCTAGGAGTATTCTTTCCATATGATAGTTCAACTATTTTCTTTGCTTTGTACTTTTGATATGCTAAGAAGAATTGGTCTTGCCATGGTTGATTTGCTTCAATAGGTTGTGGCCAAAAATAATCTAAATTGAAATTTCCACGAGTGGTTAATGGTTTCCATCCACTATGGTGAATAGCATGCACTTGATCTTTATGAGGGAACTTTAAGCACTTGTGAATAGTAGAAGGGCCCGCTTTCATGGATTTTAGCCAAGGATGTCCTAACTTCACATGAAAGAGATCTGAAGTGGGAATGATAACAAATGATGCTTCCAGGGATTTTTCAACCACCTTAATTAAAAGTGTTATCTTTCCATTGCTGAAAGAAAATAACCATTATGTGATTTTATCATTATATCTGTTGGATCATAAGTATCCTGTGCTAGATCACTCATGTATAAATATTCTTTTGTGATCACATTTGTCATGCAATTAGGGTTAATAAGAACTCCTCTTGTAGGATTTCCACTTATTCTTGTTGTTATGTAAAGAGGACCATCAATGTCTCTAATAGTGACCTCATGTGGTGTGAAGGATATGACGGGTTTAGGATCCTTCCTTTTCTTATTAGATCGGGGAGGAAACATACCACCCTTGTTATAATTAGATGCCATGTATGTGAGACTTTTGTACACCAAGGCACTAGTTTGAGGAATCTGAGTTTTTGAATCTTTTTACAAAGACCAAAAACACACAAGTGTCACTACAAACCAAGTGATCCCAATGTTAAAGTGTTGCACACAAAGGAAAATATAGACCTCTTTAAGATTTATTGCAAAATGTGAAAGAGATATTATCTTCTTATGTTGAAATACACAATGTGTAATTGTAAAAGTATGAATTTTCAAATCAAGGATATGAAATGATGCAAGATTACTATGTCAAATCTAATTTGATGAATATTTAATGCAACCAATATAATCATGCAACATAATTTTTTAAAACTCTAATGCAAAATTTTACCAAAATGCAAGCTTTTTAAGGCTTAAATATGCACTTTTTCCAAGATCGTGCAAGATTTTCAAATGAATTTTGAGTAAATGTTCGAGATGATGAGATTTGTGCCGAGTAACATCATTTCAAAGAAGCTAAGACATGGATAGATGAAAAAGATAGGATGAGAATGGAATGATAGGATGATGATGAGGATGCCCCCTCGAGAGGATAGGTAGGTTGAACAAACACGGGTAGGCTCTCGAAATGAAATGGATTGGTCGAAAAAGATTAGAGAAGGGAGCATATAGAAGAAAAGGACGATGCGCTATGCTGCAATAAAAGTGAGCAACCATATGTTTGATATAGCATGAAACGTTATGCACCAGGGTATAAGGACCAAGGTGACGATGTGTCTCATGCCCCAGCGTAATACAACCTTGTCTAGGTATAAGATATGAATATTAGCAAGGAAGATATAGATGCAAATGCAAGATAAAAAGATAACACACACAAGCAAGCAATCAAGCAAGCATGCACAAATGATTCAAAAATAAAAAAGGTATTACCCCTGTCAAGCTGTAAACCAATGATTAATTGTTGATTAATGATGATGATGAGAGTGTTGTCATGGCGAGGAATGATGTATCCCTAGATCAACACAAGGATGCTGATGATTGATTGATTGATTGGTGATTAATTGGGTTTACGACAAGATTAGAATCAAGACCAAGGATGCAGTTGGATAATTTGATAAGCTTGATTGACTTGATTGGTATGGTTGAGGATGACTTGCATTTGAGTTTATTGGATGGATGATGGGAAGACGTGATAGAGGAAGATTGATTGGAATAATTATTTTGAAAGATTGATGAAGATAGATGATAGAAGAAGATGATTAGAGAAGAAAGAGGAATATCATCTGTGCTTGAATCTGGGTACTTCCTTCGTACTCCAGACTACCTACATACCCGTGTCCACGGGATCAAGACACTTAACGATAGAGATGATATGTAGTTCTGATTGGTGTTTTATTGATGGTGATGATGAAGGTGAGAGGGATTGATTTGATTTTCATTGATTGATTGGATTGATAGATTGATTGATATATGATGTTGATGTGATTTTGATTGTTTGAGAGATTGACTTGATTTGATAATTTGATTTTGATGATTGAATTTGATGATTGGATTTGTGATTTGACTGCTGATTTGATTTGATGTCTTATTCGATTATAAGTTTGGCTTGATTTGATTTGATGATTGATTACATTTGATGTGATGGATTGATGATTCGAGGAAGTGATTTGATTTTCGTTGGATTTTATGATTTTTTATATTTTTGGGAAAAAAAAAATTTGTATTTTTTCAGGGCATTTTATGATTTTTTGGATTTTTTCAAGGCTTTTTATGATTTTTTTGGATTTTTTTATGACAGTTTATGATTTTTTTGATATGTTTTAATTTTTTTGGGTTTTTGATATGTTTTGGAATGTCAAAGGATTTACAACCTTGGTAGCCTTTGTGCTAGATACCAGTGACAAGGGAGGAAACCAAGTCCAGGTGCCAGGATGAAGGTAGGATGGATGGATAAAAGGATGGTTGGTAACGGATGGAAAGGAAGACTCATGATAAATGATTAGATAAGAGGATAGGCAACATCGGATGTATGCATAAGAGAGCTAGGATATGATCTCCAAAGGCTATGTCGCATCAGAATAACCTGCCCCATTCTAGATAGTATGCTTGGGATTTTTCATGACAAGGCTCAGAATGATGGGATGGTGATAGGATTGGGCTAATGACAATGGGATTATGATAGGATGACAGGATGGATTGGTTTGAAAAGGATGGAGTACATCAAGAGATAACCAAAGCACGTTTCAACATTTTGCCTCCAATCTTTATCAAGATCAAAAGGAGGAAGGGAGGATGAATGGATACAATGGGATAGGTGTGTGTATGTGGATTGATAAGGATGGTGGGATAGGATACAACAAGATAGGACACGATAGGATGGAGAATGACAATGTCGATGAGACAAGGTGCCCCCAAGTGTAGGTGACATAGAAGATCGATCTACGCATGACGCCTGTTTGCCAGGTTTTCATCATGGTACTTATCCAGGGCACCTGTTTACCAGGTTTTCATCATTGGACGAAGGGATTTATCTTTACTTTTTCCATTTTTTTTTATAGGAGGAGGTGAATATGGATGGGAGGGACTCAAGTGTCTAGTTCCATGAAAGTGATAGTCCCACTAGATGGATGTCGTCGCATGGACCATGTCAAGTGTGCTCATAGATGTTGGTAAGGGATTGCATGAAAGATGGATTAGGTAGATGGTGGATTATGAAAGGTGCGATAGTGGATTATGACATGGATTATGTAGGATTTATGGATGGAAGGATTATGCAAGAGCATGGACCATAGGGAAGTGATAAGGAAAATATGTAGGATAGTGAACGAAAGGTGGGGAGATGGAGGTATTTGAGAATGTTGCGGGATGGAAGGGAACCATGACCAATGGTTGCACACACTGTGATAAATGTTGAATCTTGTGATGGGAAGGTGGTGTAGGAAGCAATGGAGATGTTTGTTTAGGAGATGGATGATGTAAGCATTTGGGGACCCACATGGGCTTAGTATTTTTATGATTTTTATTTTTCATGTGGGATGGAGGATTTTGTTGATTTTGGATGGAATGGATGGAAGGAGATGGTTGGGATTCGCAAGAGGTGGATGCCTCATTTGACTTGAAGGATTCTTGCTTAGGGACCCACACATTTTTTAGATTTTCTTTGAGGTGGGTGGTTGTATGCAGCTTTAGAGATAGGTTTGAAGTAATAGCTTGTTGCGTGGGGACCCACACCCTTTTCACTTTTGCTTTGAGGTGTGTGGGTGTATGCAACTTTTGAGATAGATTTTGCTTTGATTCTTTGGTAGAGGCATCCAAATTTTTGCTTTGGAATCCCATGGGTATGGTGGAAGGGGGGTTGGTGGAAGCTCCTTGTTTAGACAATGTGTGCATTTGTTGGCCATGATTGGGATTTTTAGAGGGCTTATGGATGGATGGATAAGGTGTTGGAAGTAGTGGAGGTAGATTTGATAGAGGGATATTAGGAGTTGGAAGAAGCAGAGGTAAAATGGATGGCGGAAGGTGTATGGTCACATGCTTTTGACATTTGTCAGATGATGGAGGTGGAATGGAAAAATATGTTTTGGGTGTACGATAGGAAGTGATGGACTTAGGAGGGATGGCAAAAGTACCAACATCTTTAGATTGTTGTCCTTGGGGTGTGTATCCAAGGCCAAATGAGTGCGGGGGGACTTTGACATGGATGGACTCCAAAATACTTTGTTCAAGAAGGCCTAAGCCTTTACCTTGATAATTCATGTTTTGGAGGATGTGATCGACTATGGGACTAGGTGTAGGTGGAACACTAGACACGAGTTCCTTATTGGATGGAGAAGGTGAAATAGAGGATAATGGTTGGTGGTGTTCTAGGGAGGAACACTCATGGATGAAGGTGGTAAGATCAAGTGGATATGATGGTGGATGTGGAACATGGTCGATGGTGGATGTGGAAGGATCATTAGGATCTTGCTCATGCTCATTATGATCCAAGGTATTGATTTGATCTTATATGTTTATGTGTTCTTGGGAGGCACATGTCTCATTATGAGAAGCAGATGTTGTCTCATTAGGGTTAGATGGAGGATGGATAGGAGCAATTTGGATATCTTGCTAATGGAGGGGTATAGGATTGTGGGTATGATCAAGGTGCTCATGGATAACTTCTTCATAGGTATCATCTTGATCATAGAAGAGGTAAATGTTATGAATGGGGTGACTAGGAAGGATTTGATCTTGATTTGAATGAAGGCTCAATGTTTCCACATGCTTAGGATAATGTTCTTGACATAGCTCTTGGGTTACTTGAGTAGAAGGGGATGACTCTTGGCTAAGTTCTTGGTCAACAACATGAGAGGGCAATGAGCTCACGAGAAGAAAATTTTCAATAGGCTCAAGGGGTTGTGGATCACATGATGGAGTTGGAGGAATAAGCCAGGTATTAGGAGATTCTTTGATAGGCTCATCAATGGGCGGCTGACATGGGGATGGTCTATTCCGTGCTAACAACCAATGGATCACATCCTTTGCTATGGTATGGGTAGATGGACAATATAAAGGATGAACGATAATGGTGGATGGTGTTGTAGGTGTAGAAGTAGGATTTGGATCGGATGGAGGGATAATGAAGTTAGATGGATTGGGATTTGGATCAGATGAAGGGATAATGGGATTGGATAGATTGGAAATAGGATTAGATGGGGGGATAGTAGGACTAGATGGATTAGATGGTTGGTGGATCAATGGACTAGGAATGGGATCACATGATGGTGCCAAGATGGGACTAGTAGGCTCATGTATTGGCATGTGATTAGATGGTGATAGAGGATGTTCATAGGATGTAGTGACTAGATTGGTATCTCCCTCGTCAAAGGAAATTAAATCTTGCTCCAAATATTGACTTAAGGATATGTGATGTATGTACAAGGGTCCACTCGGAGTAGAAGTAGGTGACACATAAGTGTCTCCTTTGTCAAATGATATTAAATCTTGTTCCAAGAGTGGACTTGAGGGTGTTTGACTTATATACAAAGGGGTACTTGAATTTGCATGTTCATGTTGCGGGGGCCATTGATAGTCTTGTGAATGGGTTGGGTGATGTGTTGGAAGGTTAGAATGAGAAAGCGGATGATCTTGGGTTGATGTGGCATTTACATAATAGGTAGATAGATTAGGTTGGCCTGATGGTGGAGGTGACACATAGGATTGTGGTTGAGATAGAATGTGTTGGAAGTTGTGATGGTGTTGTGGTGGAGGGATCACATAGGCCAATGATTGTTGAGAGGATTGATATGGATACGGGTTGACATTGGAAGGTGTGTGATGGGTTGATGAAGGGATAACATGACATGTAGATAGATGAGGTTGATATGATGGTATAGAGGACACATAGGATTGATGTGGAAGTTTTTGATGTGATGCTTGGATTTGATGTTGTAGGAATTGTTGGTGTTGTGGTGGTGTAGGGACTTGTTCCTTTCTATATAGCCACTTCAAGGTATCAAGCATTCTTAGGGTGCCATAAGGATCACTCTCATAGGTCTTGTTTGGGAATGTCATGTCCATGTTTAGAAGTGGTAGATTACGATATGAGGATGTGGGATGAATATGATGTGATTTGGATATAAAACGGATGTAGTTGATTGGGTAATGACTAGGATGAAGTGATTAGGATGAAATTAGAATGATGAATTAACTAGGATGATTATGATTAGAAGATGTGGATGATGTGTCTTAGGATGTGTGTTAGGATGAGATTGTTTTGTGACAGGGACATTGGTTTTGACAGCTTTTTTGGCAATTTTATGGCAAGCAAACAAGATGGAAGACACTCATACACAAGCCACTCACAAACATTGTAACAACCTAGGCTAGGCAAGGATAGTATCTGTTGGGTTCCCACTTGGTTTTACCCAGCAACGCCTACTTATGGTGTATAGCTTTAGGAACTTGGGGCACGGGCTCCCCCTTATAGTGCACTCACTTCTCAGGCACACCAAGTTCCAGGTCCTCAAGATGTGCGGATCTTGAGGTACCTTGCTATCTCTGCCATAAGCTACAAAATTATGGGACTGCTATCAGAGTTTCCTCTTGTACCAAGAGATAGGGGTTTTTGGCTTCTACACAGAGGTTTTTAGTTAGGGTTTCCGTTCGGGTGGCTATACATGCGGTGATTCACTCTGTTAAGGAGGCTTCCTAGCCTGTAGAGGTTAGGCTCTGCAGGGTTTTGGGTGAAAAATTCGTCAGTATAGCGGAACAACACCTGTCATTTGTGACTTTCGGCACAAATGCGTTATTTATATAGTGGATTGGAATGGTCTGGCTTTGACCTATTTCCGCTTGGGTCGTACCCCTTCTCACAATGGGAAGGCAGGCCCTCTAGAGTTAACAATGATTTCTCGTGCACCCCAAATCCATTGGTTAGGCAGGGGGAGAGGATACTTTCATTGCCAAATCGGGTAACACACAGACTCAGCAAGCAAACAAAGAAAAGAAAAGAAAAGTAGGCACAATGAAGACAAGGTTAATTTTAATGCCCAAAACCAAATGTGCCTAATCTAGTGATAATCAATATATTTCTTTGACCACTCAGACATGTAGAAAACATGTCAGTAATTTGTTTACCTCCATTCTTTGACAAGCGATGTTTTGACAAGCTGCACAGATAAATCATTAGTTTCTAAGAAAAGTAATATGTTAAAAAGCTGGAATAAATGATCTGCTACAAAAAAACTAAGTGCATAATCAGGAAATTCAGACGATTCCATGCAATTTTAAAAAAAAATCGTTAAATTTGGATGTGTTTTGCTCCATTTATGTGCATTTTAAGTTTGAAAGAAGGTTAAACTTTGATAGAGAAATTACTTGCTGAAATGATGAAATTGCCTACCAAAACCTTCACAATTGCGAAATTCGTCTTCTCACCTTTTCGATGAGTCCTCCTGCGCGAATTTTTGACCCCATACGCAGAAGTTATGGCAAAATGAAAATGTTCACCTCCTTTGGCATGTTAGAAGATGAAGGGTTGACCTTGCTTTGACTATTGACTGGGTTGATAGTGAAATTTGACTTGTTGATCTTATGTGCTCACATGTGAATAAATCTTTTTGATAATCAAGTTTCATTTTATGTTAGCACCTAGAAGTGCAAATCTTTACCAAAACACCCAAGACCTAAATATTGATCCAACAAATATTAAATGATACAAGAAGACCCTAAGTATTAAAGTCAAAGAACACAAATGCCATGTCAACATATCAAGGCAAAAGGTGACCGGTATGGACTGTGACCTGAACATTTTTTACAATGACTATGGGTTTGAAACAAGTGTGATCTGAGACATTAATACAGCGACATTGGACTTCGAGCAGCAACTGTGGAATTCATAATGTCGACCTTTGAGTTTACAATACCGACTAGAGTTTAATAATGTTGACTTTGCAGTTTGGTTGCCAACCAGGGAGAGCATAAGATGGTCGACTGGGGCTTTGGTGGCGACGGACTTAAGGTGGTAGCAACTATGTTAGACAGGTGGCGACGGGAAAAGGGGGTGGCGACAAGGACTACAGGAGCAACGATTGGGGTTGTAAATTATAGTTGACTAGGAACTTTAGGGATCACGGTAGCGACAAGATGTACGGTGAGCAAAGGAGAGATCTAAGGTTGACGGGTTTTCCATCAGGCATGGTCGAATGAATGAAAGAATGAAGGCTTTTAATAACGTCCACGAGGCCAAACAACCTATGAGACCACAAAAACCAAAACACGCTGCAAAGAGAGCCAAAACCTGCAGGAGGGCCCCAATCCACAAAAGGTAGATCACACACATAGCCCCCAACTGAACTCTTTTGCTTTTTGGATCTTATATCTTCTGCTATGTATCTTGATCAAGTACACCGTGAGTTTAGCTAACCTCTCTTCTTCAAACAAGTTGGTCAAGGAGTCAACATTTAAAGTATCCCTATAATTGACCCTAATATCCTTGTAGGCTAGGCACTCCATGATGTAGTGCCATTCTGTCTCCACTAAATCCAGATTGCATAAACAACAAATTCTCTCCTCCCATTGTTCTTTAGGCCTCAACCACCTTCCGGTTTCACATCTAAGTTGGTGTGAACTAGTTCTTAGTTGTGCCATTAACATTTTCGCTTTCCATTTTATGTCCACTCCTAAGTAGCTTTTTTTCATGTGGTCCCATGAGGGATTGAGATGTGTCATGTAATATTGTTTTTTCCTTCCTACTTGCTTTGTCCACATGCTTACTTTGACTTTTTCTTGCACATATTTTTTGATATCCCCTTTTGTATTTGGACATTCTTTTATGCTAATACCCCACTTATTCATCCACCTGTCATTCTGTTTCATCCATGTACTCCTCCTTCTTTCTAACTTTTCCTCCACTGCCATTTTGGGCCATCGGGATGCCTCCATGTTCTCAAGCCTCTTTAAATAACTTAACACCCGGGTCAGTGCTAATGCCTCCATCGGAAAGGCCCCGGCCTCAACTAGCGCAATCTCATAAGGGACCGATGCTTTAATTCTGAGGCTACTTGTGATTAGATGCTTTTGTAGACTCTCTATTTGTCTCCACTTCATCTCCGATGTGTTACCACCCCAAACCTCGCAGCCATAGAGCACCACCGGTACCACTAGCAGCCCAAAAGGAGTTCTCTTCGTTTTCCAATCCCACAATTCAGCCCTTCTGCACCAGTTTTGCAAGGAGAATAGAGCTTTCCAGCCCCCTTGTATCCTTTTAGCTCTACATGTCTCCCAGCTGAGTTTATTAAGGAAATCTAGGCCAAGATATTTGTATTCATTGACAACTTGTAGGGGGCTACCATCAAAGACAAACTCCATCGAAACCTTCTTTCTTTTCAAGGTAAAGATCATGATCTTAGTTTTACTGGTGTTCTCTTGCATCCCAACCTCTTAGCAAAACAATTCTAGAGCTTTCAAGTGTTCCTTCAAGTCATGTGTTGTTTTTGCCATTAGAATAAGATCATCTGCATATAAAAGCAGCTTTATAACATAGCTAGCCAAGTAAACACCCCCCCACCAAACTTGTCTATCCACTCCTCTAATTTGTCAATGTACAGACCAAACAGGGTAGGAGATAATGGACATCCCTATTTTACCCCAATGTCACTCCCGAAGCATTTTGATAATCCCTGTTTGGTTCTAATTTTAGCACGCACTTGATCGTACAACCTATGAACAGCAGCCCTGTATTTTTCTGGAATTCCCAGCTCTTCCATTCTGCTCCATAATTTGCTTCTAGGAATCGTGTCGAATGCCTTCTTGAAGTCGACAAAACAACAGAAGACCTCTTCCCCTTTCTTATCCCAAACCTTTTCAATCAAGTGTTTAAGGGTAATACAATGATCGATTGTAGAGTGTTTTGGCCTGAAACCTACTTGTCCTTTCGCTCTCTTTCCTTCTTTTTTTGTCCACATACTAATATGGCATTCAACCATACTCCCAAAGAGTTTTCCAAAAAGAGGATTGATCATTGTAGTGTGGTAGTTCGAAGGGTTATTGACATCTCCACTTTTTAGCAAAGGAATGATGACACTGGTCGTCCAGTTTGTAGGGAAAACATTCCTGATGACCCCATTAAATATCCTTTTGATGTGCGGTGTAAGAACTTCCAAGCCCCATTTTATGTATTCTGCTTGTAAACCATCTATGTCACGCGCTTTACCCACCATTAGCTTTTTAATTCTCTCTTTAATGTCTTTTGTAGAAAAGAGTTTGACCATTGAGTTGATAGCTGGGGGAACATCTTTACTTTGATCGCGCTCATACAATTGTTTTGCATACTCTAACCATTGGGAATCTATAATGTCATTTTCAGCAGTTGTGTTTTTTTGTTGCAATTCTTTCCAGAAGCCTTTTAGGTTGCTCTTCCCAAGAGAAATCAACTCTTTTCTTCTTGCTTGCATGTAGGCCTCTTTTTTCATTCTAACCAACTTTACATGTTCCTTTTTATTTCCATGGGTTTTCAACTTTCTCTTTGCTGTCTTGCAATCTTCATCATACCATGGGTTAGCCGGAAAGCTGTTTTTAAAGCTTCTTTTAGGTCTAGACCTCTTGCACATGTTGAGAGCGTTATGAATTATCAATGTCAACTTATCGCTGCCTATTGTTCTCCTACCTATATTGGCTATCCTAGTATCTTTTATTCCTTGCATCTGTTTTTCAATTGTTGTTCTAAATATCTCCTGATTTTCTTGTGTTAGGAGGATTGTGCCTTGGGGTACCATTTTCTCTTGGCTATGTTGTGATCTATTTTGATGCTGATGTTGAGTGTCTTTTTGCATGTTGATCTTTACATGAATGGGATTGTGGTCAGAATTCATTTCTATAGGACACTCTCTCACTTCAATTTCAGTTAGCCTTGCCAATAGGTTTTGAGAACAAATAACATAATCTACCATGCTTTGCCCATTGTATGTTTGACACGTAATATTCCCTGAACTTGGCCACATTTTGAGGCCATTGCAAATGATTAGATCGTACAAGCTACATATCCCTAGCAATTCTGCCTCGTACTATGAGATACCACCTTTTCTGTCTTGAGAGTCTCTTTCCCACTTTTGATTCTCTTCCTCTTCTAACCATAAAGGATTGTCTTTTATCCCTTCTTGGCTCTTAAGGTATAGAGCCTGGCAATTTGTTGTCCTTGCATTGAAATCTCCCATAAGAATGATGTCACCTACCGCACTATAGCCATGTATGTCTTTTTTCAAGGCTGCATATGGATAATCTTTGTCTAGGTTCCTCCTCTTATAACATTTTGATCCACGAGGAGCAAAGTACCATGCAACAAGATATATTGTAGATTCCTTTTCTTTCACTTTTGTCCATATGTATTGTTTGTTTGGATCTTCTTTTTCAACATGTATGACTCTCTCCCAAGACTCTCTCACCAACACTGTCATGCCACCATGTCCCTTGCCGCTTTCGGTTAGTTCATTCCAAACTGAAAACTTCCTATAACCTTCAAACTCTGGGACCTTACAGCCCTCATGCTCATGTGTCTCAGTGATGACAATGAAGTCTTTTCCCTTTGCTATGGGCCCTAACCTAGGACCTCTCCTCCAAGGGTAACCCCGATAGTTCCAGCTTACCATTGAGAGGTGTTCCTGGGGGGCCCCGCTTTCCTATTTAGCATGTGTTGTTTTGTTGTTAAATTGGGCTTTCCCCCTATACAACCATGCATCATTACCTGCCTTTCTTGCTGCTACTACTTTCTCCCACTCCTTCCTTCTTTCTTCTAATTATGATGGGGTTAAATCCTCATCTATATAGTATTGTGTGCCTTTAAGGAACCTTTTATTTCTCAAAATTATGTTCTTGTCCTCCATGTTTTTCAAGGTTACTCTTACATTCCTATTTCTGCCCTCTTTTGCCATTCTTCCAATTCTGTTTGCTTGATGAATGTCGAAGGTCTTGTGAAGGCATCGGGGTTGAGAGTGTGTTATGTGGTTTAAAGACGGTCGATAGAGGATGTTCAACAAAGTAAAATGACAGCAACGACCAACAGGAACCGACGGCCAATGTGAGATGAGGCTGAGTGCAAGGAAGGCTTGCAAGCTTATGAAATGCTTATCTGATGGTGTGAAACATGATAAGGAATACCATGACTATAGTTTCAAACCTGCTAACTGTGGACTTCAAAAATGGCAATAGATTGAATGTTGTCTACCTTCAAATGGCATTGACAATGTAATGAAGAAAATCAGACATCAAAAAACAAGATGTGGCTGCCTGTAACAAATGGAAAAGCATAATTTTCTAGATATGCATGATATATAGTCGACAGAGGATTAGGAATTCAGAGGCTGATAGTCTATATGTGAGAACCTTCTAAGACCATGAAACCCATACACAGATCCTTGAGAGGAGGTTTGAAGATGGTAGATTTGGGTTTTTCGATAGAGACTCAAAGGGGATCTAAGGGTCTATTTAAACCTACAGACATCAAATTTAAACCTGCCACACACTTTGATCTACAAAACCTTGATATCAACCCGATTAAGATTTAAATCTTTAAACACCCATGAACCAAAAAATAATCTTAATCTGCAAACCCTAAAAGAAAATAGCCTGCAATCAAAACCATTAGCCAAGAGATCTTTAAACTTGCAAGAAAATTTTATAAAAATTTAAACCTGCAAAACAAGTATCAGATTTGCAACCCTAAAAAATTCTTGAAACAATGCCAAAACCAAAAGATCAATTAGGGATGCAGTCAAGCCCTCCTTCTAGCGCCATTTTGTAATGGGTCAAAATGCCATATCAAACAAGAGATCAGATAAACCCAAAACCTCAAGAAATCAAACCCTAAGCAAATAAATGACATGCAGATCAAATCAATTTTTGGGTGTAAGATTCCTTGGTTCTCAATGTGGATTGCTTTATCGTGTATGCATCCAAGATACAAAAGCTGCCATGATTTGATTAGAAAAGCGACATACAAAATGATACAATGCAGAGGATAGAAGATTGAATTTTTAGAAGGTTGAAGAAGAAGATTCGAGGAGAGGAAGAAGAAACTCAAATGAGAGCAGAAGATTGCATTTATAGGATGAGAGGATGATAAACTGACGGTGGAGATGATAAAACAAGATCAACAATCGAGGGGAAGTGTGGAAGGGGAACGAACGTGCACGCGACAAATGTCGAAGAGAAGATGAGGTTGCCTTTTAAAATTTGGATATTTCCATTTATTTGGTGGAGACTGTGAGGGTAAAATAGTGATCAATCAAATGAATAGTAGATGACCCAAACATCAACAGAATAGTGAAACAAAGAAGATTCAAGTAAACAAAGCAATGAACAAACACAGCAAACCTCTTCCGTTTCGAAACTTCTATTGTTCGCCTATCACGAATCGTCCTTTCGCAGATGAGATGAGCCCTCAGAGAGTGCAATCTTTTAAAAGTTATTGGAGGAAGTCGATGGTGAACAGCTATAGTGTGATATGCAATGAAGGTGAGCTCCAATGCAACAATGGTGATCTCAAGCTTGTAGATAACAAGTGGGTGCCAAAGGCGCGCTGGTGATATTTCTGCAGAGTAATGATGTCAAAAGCCTGGATGAATAGAATGAAAGGATGAAGCTTCATTTATAGACTTGGAGGAATAGGAATCAACGGTTGAGAGAAGATATGAAGATCAACGGTTGAGGATGGTTGAGGAATGTGCAACCAGTGGAAATGTGACAAGTGTCCCAGCTCCATCATGAAAGGTGGGATGTGACAAAACTGATTGGAGAGTTAACTCCATTGACTGGTCTGTTAACAGACTTGATTGATCAGTTAGAAGAGTGGATTGTGGAACTGACTGGATTGATTGAGGATTTGACTCAACTGACAGGTTAGTTAACAGATTTGATTGATTGGTTAACTGACCTCTGATTGGAGAGGAAATAGGCCATGTGGGTGAGGGAAAATAAGGTAATTAAATATTAAATATATTTAATTACATGTGCAACCTGATGAGGTGGACAAGGTGAGGTGGAAAAAGGTGAGGTGTAAAGGTGAGGTGGAATTTTGAATTTAGAACTTTAGGATAGAGGAATTAGGCTCAATTAAATAATTTATGATTATTTAATTGTGAAGGACTTTGGAAGAATTTTAATTAAATAAATAGAATTTATTTAATTGTGAGATAGTGAATTGATTAAATAAATTTGGAATATTTATTTAATTAATGGAAGAATGGAATAAATATTTAGAATATTTATTTAGGATAACTTGTGTCATTTTTAGGCGTATACATTTTGCCCCTCTTTGATGCAATGCAGTTTACGGCGTTGCTTCAAAGAAATTGATAGTCTGAGTGATGATACATGCCCCAGTTTGCCCCTGGTACAGGTTAAATGACGATAGGCTGCCCCCTCGGGAGATTGGACGAGAAAAACGGCGAAAGTTTTGGAGACGGACGATCTCACGACGAGGAAGGGGTTAGGATAGGTTGGAGGAAAAGGGACGCGGTCAGGGATGCAGGAAGAAAATGGGAGGAAAAACAGACACGGGAAGTAGTCCACAGTCATCACCTAGCCAGAATTAGGGTTTTGGAGGCTATAAATAGGAGCTGGGTCCACAAGAATAGTCATTTGCACACTTGGTTGATCTGGATTGGAGAAAGAGAGCTCAGAGCAAACTTAGAGCAGCATGGCAGCCAGAGCAGCAGACATTCCACGCGAGGAGCACCGATTCGAGCGAGTCCGACGATTCGGGCGGCCAGCAGAGGCAGGACCCCCGGTACGTGCTTCGAAAAATTTCTCCTAGGGTCGGGTTTAGGTGTCATAAATGCACGTAGAAAATAGGTGAAATGAATGCGCCGAAACGCAGAACGACGCATATGCCTCGCGAAGCTGCGCTTTTGTAATTTTGCGGCGCATATGCCAGTTTCGGCGGCGCATGCGTGAAAGCTGCGCATTTGTGCATTCTAGTGGCGCTTTCGTAATTGGGTGGCGCTTTTGTATTTCTGCCGCGCATGCGTGAAATGTAGCAGCGCATTTGTTAAAGTTGCGCATACGTGACTTCCTGCGGCGCACCCGTAATTTCGCAGCGCATACGTGGATTTTCGCGGCGCATGCGTTAGAACAGCGCATATGTGCCCTGTAGCAGCGCAATTGCAATTTTGCGGTGCATATGTTGATTTTTGCGGCGCACATACCCGAAATGGCGCATTTACCACCTGTAGTGGCGCATTTGCTTGGGATAGCAAATTACTTAGCCAAATTGATTCGATTAGCATCCTGTTTGACGCAGGAATCGATGAGCTATCTCCGAGATTGCAGGAATCTAGTCAAGAGATGTAGTGTGTTGTTTTGATCAATTTGAAATGCTAAGTTTAGTTGATATAGTTCAATAGATATGTTGAGTATGGTAGATGCAGCTTGAGACTGACGCCTTGCATTGTGTGTTTGCAGGAGGAGATACGAGAGACTCTGCAGTCGAGGGAGACGTTCCCTATGCCTCTATTGCAGAGATACATGCTGACGGAGGCTGACAGAGTGGCGCTTGGTGCCATGGGTTTAGATTATGTTTGCTTTATGCCCGAGGTGCGGGCGAACCGAGGACTGTTGACAGCTGCCGTGGAGAGATTCCACAGCGAGGACGGGACCTTCCACTTCCCTACTGGAGAGATGACTGTGACGCTGGAGGATGTCTACCGGATACTGCACTTGCCCGTAGTAGGCGAGTTGGTGGAGTACGACGCACAGCGGGACGCGGGACTCACCGAGTGTCAGCGAGTATTTGATGATCCCGAGCTGGTGGGACAGGTCATCCCTTGGCAGGATATCTATGACTGCTACGACTACTTCCCTGGGATTGTGGCTGGGCTGATTGGGGGCGTTGTATGCCCGGATAGGAGATCGCACGGGTTCCCCATTGGATGGGGCAGGATCATGGAGCGGATGCTAACCGAGGGCACCCGATATGCGTGGGGACCCTGCGTGCTAGCCCACCTCTACCATGACATGCATCAGGTGGTGTACCACCACAGCACGAGTCTATCGGCTGGGGTGTTGTTGTTACAGTTCTGGCTGTGGGAGCACATAGCGGTGACCAGGCCGATATGCGTCTTCGCGAGGCAGAGGGGAGAGCCATATAGCTATGGCTATGCAGGAGTGATTTCCCAGCACAGGCTGGGGAAGCTAGAGTACTGGCGGCATACTTTGGATGGGGTAGATGTGGTCGTCTGGCGGCCATATTTGGATTGCGAGCCCTGGGATGACGAGGGAGACGAGCTACCCTTCTGCTTTCAGACCAGGTGGTTGATAGGCCGGACACGGCACATACTGGAGAGGCAGATGGTGGGCCGAGTGCTGCGACAGTTTGGCAGGAGACAGGGCATGCCACAGGGACAGGATATGTTTGCCCTGACTCATGCAGAGAGGGTCAGATGGGGCCGATGGCTTCGTACGAGGAGGCCCTGGCAGAGTTCCAGCAGTTGCCCTACGTGGCATGGGACATGCGGAGAGAGATAGCAGATGCGGGGGTCACACAGGAGTACGAGGACTGGATTACTGCACATCCATTCCTGAGATATTCAGGACCTGGCATGCTGGTGCCTCGTATTGACGAGGTGGACTCAGAGGAGGAGGGAGAGGCTGGCCCAGGGCGGAGGGCCACTAGAGGAGGACGAGGACGGGGTGGCCGAGCTGCAGAGAGGCTGAGACAGTGGAGGAGGATAGATCAGGCTGGGCAGGCAGTGCCAGGACAGGGAGAGGTACAGCAGCAGGTGCAGCAGCAGGCACAGATGCCACCACCCCAGCAGGTACCACAGCAGCAGGTGCCCCAGCAGCAGGGGCTAGGACAGGCAGAGGCAGCACAGGGGCCAGTGCAGGGTGAGGCACATGAGAGGACTATAGCCAGCCTGAGGGGACAGGTGCGAGAGCTGCAGGCACAGCTGAGGAGAGTGGAGAGGATGCGAGATACAGATGCAGCGGTGATCGCTGGTTTGACTCGCGAGCGAGACATGGCAGATGCCCGGGTATGCCTTATCCGAGTAGAGAGGGACACAGTAGTAGCTGCCATGGGCACAGACGCAGCGAGTACATTTTTGGTTGGGCAGGTGCAGCAGGCACAGGCACAGGTAGGCCAGTTGCAGACGCAGTTGGCACAGGCACAGACAGACCTAGCCAGAGTGCAGCAGCAGGCACAGTACTACCGAGGCTTGTACCATGGGGCCGTATCCTCGAGCCAGAGGGCAGGGAGTTTTAGGAGTCAGTCTGGGGTGGCTCACAGAGCAGGTCCTTCGCAGTCAGGGGCATCCGTGATGGGACCTCAGCAGTCAGGAGCTGGCAGTGGTGGCCCACAGCAGCAAGGGTAGACACAGACCCGATGTTGTACATTTTTGGGACATGTATCACCGTCTATTTAGACGCACACTGTATATGACACTTTGATTTTGAGAGAGATGGTGATATTGTACATTTGGACCTCTTTGTATATGATAGTATGGATGATGACGCAACTTTGTGTATCTATTGCATGCATTATGAGATGATGACTTTACTTCTATTGTATGATGTGATTCTATTGCATAGTTAGATGGTCTATATGATGCTAGATGAGAAATACTTTGATATGCTGCGATATGATGTCTATATGATCTAATGTGACAAATGAATGCAAAATGTAATATGATGTCTATGTGATGATGCAAATGTATGTATATAAAACATGATTTCTATGTTATGATGAAACTGTATATGTGATGTCTATATGATCTAATGCAAATGTATATGTATGGAACATGATTTCTATGTTATGATGCTGTATAGATATGCGAGATGCTATTGGATGTTTATATGATGTAATGCTTTGAATGTATGCAGTTGTAACATGAGTACTATGTGGTGATGCAACTATATATGTGATGCACTTAGCTATGTTGTTTGATTTTCTGGGCTTTTAAGATTAAGATGTGATGCAAATGTATTGGTGACCTAATGCATTGGATGGTGCATTCTACTAACCTAATCATGTGCATGACGAGTTGCTACGAATGATATGATATGCTCCTATATGCCTTGTTTTTGTGATGTCCAAATGTACTCTATCGACATAAGAATGACATGATGGATAGAGGAATGGTTGCGAAAGAGTGACTTAGGAATTTTTCTTGATATCGTTACTCTGCATAGTTTGAATAATGAGGATTGTATGGATGGGTGTATGGATATAGGACGGATGCTTTGCTTTTAGATTGCTTTATTTCATCATTGGGCATTTTGTTTTTGGTACTTTTCTGAAATGTTGTAAGTGAATACAAGCATCGAGGTATAATTGAACCAAGATGACCTGAGTATCGCTTACATGGATTGTGATTTAGCAAGTTAATACAAGCATCTAGTCAAAATTGAATCTAGATGACCTGAGTACCTCTTGCGTTTCAACAAGCAAGGATTGCCCCCGTTCATGTTAGACCTTTGATGTCCTCGATGATCTTTTGCCGATCACGTCCTAAGACAAGGCTTCACATTACTAAAGTTTAATCCCCAAATAGAAAACAAAGAAAGTAATCATGCCCCCATCATAGCATCTCTAGCGTTTGGCATCCTTGAGTAGCATAGGAAGGTATGATAGCAAAAATCAAGACTCTGTAACTTAACCCTAGGTTCCAATCTACAAAAGCACATTTGCGTTGATATGTGTTTATTTCTTGCCTTAATTTTGTATAAAATCATTTAGAAGACCTTGGGTATTTGCTTTGCATTGGATAGGTTAAGATGATCATTGTCGGGATGTCTGCTTGAAGTGCGGGTGTTTGCTTGCATTTGCTTACCTGATGAGAAGGTTGCACTATCCTTATTGAGAAGACGGACCCTAAGGGACTGACCTAGTGCCTCGGGGGCTCATTGCTAAATGGCCTTGCCTACGTGACGACGTAGAGGCAACGTAGTTCGGGGTAAACCCTAATGGACCTTGGATGGACTAGAAGAAAGACGACAAGAATGAAGACAAGAAAGGAGACGAATGGGACCTTGGGAGAGATGGAAGCCTCGGGGGCGCATTAGAATAATGGCCTTGCCTACGTGACGGCGCAGAGGCAACGTAGTTCACAGATTCGGACCACAGACACTGACGAGAGACACTACACTAGGCTTACATTGAGGAGACGGTATGGGACAAAACCTTGGTTGACAAGGCCACAAGGTGAGTATCAAGCCATGATAGGTAACTGTCAAGCGTTTATTGTGGGATGGATATGGGTCGAATGAGGAAAATAGAGGGAGAATGGGCTCAAGGTGATTGGATTCCCAAAGATGGAGAATGCGGTTTGTCACAAGTAACGCCTGTTTACCAGGTTTTCATCACTTGCTTTTATTTGCACGAGAAGCTAGAAAGTAACATGACGCCTGATTGCCAGGTTTTCCCCATGATACCTATCCAAGGCGCCTGTTTGCCAGGTTTTCACCAAAGGATGATTTTTTTGTATGCTTGCTACTTTTTTCCGATTTTTTTGTATTTTCTCTTTGTAACTTTTTCTTGATTTTTTTGATTTTTTGATTTTTTGACTTTATTGTACCCCCTTGCACTGGGGTTCTCTTAGGTATAGAACCGGCGAAGGTGCATGCTGTTGATTGGATCATCAAACAACTCACCTTCTGATGTGGCCAACTGATATGCCCCCGATCCGTAAGCTGCTACAATTACATAGGGTCCAAGCCAGTTAGGCTCGAACTTGCCTTTCTTTTCTTTGTCCTGCTGATTGCGAGGGTTCTCTCTTAGGACGAGGTCCCCAACCTTGAAGCATCTTGGTCTAACCTTGTGGTTGTAGCTTCTTGACATCATCTGTTGATAGGCTTTGAGATGGTCAAAAGCTTTCTGGCGCCTTTCCTCTAGCAGTTCTAGCTCTTGTAGTCTGGAGACTCTGTACTCGTCGTCTGATATGAGACCTTTCAACGACACCCGAAGGGATGGGAGTTCGACCTCAATGGGAAGGATGGCTTCGGAACCATAGACGAGGGCATAGGGTGTAGCACCTGTGGGAGTGCGTATGCTGGTTCGATAGGCCCACAGAGCGGGATTGAGTTGGACGTGCCAATCGCGACCAGCTTCATTGACAGTCTTCTTTAGGATTCTCAGAATGGTTTTGTTCGATGCCTCAGCTTGGCCGTTACCTTGGGGGTAATATGGAGTGGAGAAGCGGTGTTGGATCTTGAAACGTTCACAAAGTTCCTGGACATCCTGATTTTTGAAGGGTCTCCCGTTATCCGTTATGATGGATGAAGGGATGCCATATCGGCAGATAATGTAATTCAGAATGAAAGAGGAAATTTGCTTTCCTGTGACGGTTGATAAGGGAACGGCTTCAATCCACTTTGTAAAGTACTCAGTGGCGGTTATGATGAATTTATGGCTGTTGGAAGAGGGCGGATGAATCTTTCCCACGAGGTCAAGTCCCCACTGGCAAAAGGGCCAGGGTGTCATTAGAGGTCTCAACTCCTGAGCAGGTGCATGAATCAGGTTCCCATGTATCTGGCACTGTTTGCACTTTTTGACGAACTGATATGAATCCATTTCCTTATTGGGCCAGTAATAACCCAAACGCATGAGTTTCTTAGCTAAGGAAGGACCGCTGGAGTGTGTTCCGCAGATCCCTTCGTGCACGTCTCGCAAGGCAGTTATAGATTCTTCTTGTTCTAGACAACGGAGTAAAGTACCATCCAGACCACGTCGATAAAGGGTATTGGCGATAATGGTGTAACGGGAGGCTTGTCGAATGAAAGTTCATTTTTGGTTGGAAGAGAGGTCCAAAGGAAGGATATTGTCCTTGAGGTAAGTGTAGGTCTTACCGTACCAAGGCGAATCAGATCCTACTAGGTGGCAAATGGAATGGGTCTCAAGGAGATCATAAGCCGGTTGTCGAATTGTTTCTACTAAGAACTCATACCGTGACTCATGTTCAGGTATCTCAAGAAGAGAGGCTATGGTCGCCATTGCATTTGCTGCTTTGTTCTCTATCCTGGGTATTTGCTCAAACGAGATGGTCCCAAAATGTTCTTTGAGGTCGTCGACCATTCGCTTGTATGGGATGAGCTTCTCATCTTTGGTCTGATACTCGTCGTTGACCTGGTTTATGACAAGCTGAGAATCACCGTAGACACATAGTGCTTGGATTTTCCACCCAGTGGCCATCTTGAGACCAATTACCAAAGCCTCATACTCCGCTATATTGTTAGTGCATGGAAATAACAACCTGTAGGACTTTAGAATTGTGTCGCCTTGGGTAGTGATGAACAAGATACCTGCCCCCGATCCATGGTTGGTGTAAGACCCGTCGAAGTAGAGTTTCCAAGGAGATGTTGACAGAGTGAATAAAGATTCATCGGGGAACTCAAACTGCATTGGTGAAGTGTCTTGTAATGGTGCCTCAGCTAGTTGGTCTACGATGATTTGCCCCTTGATGGCTTTTCTATCCACATACTCTATATCATATTCCCTAAGAAGCATAACCCATTTGGCTAGTCGACCTGTGAGAGCTGCTTTGCTGAGAAGATATTTTAGTGGGTCGATCTTGGCAATGAGTTTGACAGGATGTGCCAACATGTAGTGTCAGAGTTTTTGTGAGGCAAAAACCACCGCAAGGCATGAACGTTCCACCTGTGAGTACTGCAACTCATAGCCCACTAAGGTTCGACTGATGTAGTACACAGCTCTTTCCTTGTTCTCATAGTCTTGCTGCGCTAGGAGAGCCCCAAGAGCAGTAGGTGTAGCAGATATGTAGAGAATCAAAGGCTTTCCTTGGATCAGAGGCATGAGTATAGGAGGATTCATGAGGTACTCCTTGAGCTTGTTGAATGCCTCTTCGCACTGCTCATCCCACTTAAATGGAACGTTCTTATGTAGGAGATGGCTGAAAGGGTGGCACTTGTCTGCCAGCTGTGAGATGAACCTGCGGATGGCCTGTAGCTTGCCCTGTAAGGATCTCAACTGTGTTAGAGTTTTGGGCGAAGGCATGTCCATGATTGCTTTGACCTTGGCCGGGTCTACCTCTATGCCGTTTGCTGACACGATGAAGCCTAGCAGCTTGCCCGATGTTACCCCAAACACACATTTCTTAGGGTTCAATTTTACTTGGAATTGGTCCAGCCGTTGGAAGACTTTCTCTAATGTGTCCAGGTGTGAGTCCCTGGTGAGTGATTTTGCCAAGATGTCGTCAACATAATCTTCCATGGTCACATGCATCATGTCGTGAAATATAGTTGTCATGGCCCGCTGATATGTAGCACCTGCGTTTTTCAGCCCAAATGGCATGACATTCCAGCAAAAGGTACCCCATGGACAAGTGAAAGCGGTTTTGTGCTGATCCTCTGGTGCTATTTTGATCTGGTTGTACCCTGAGAATCCATCCATAAGTGACAGCATTGTATGTCCTGCCGTGAGGTCGACTATGATATCGATGTTAGGCAAGGGAAAGTCATCTTTTCGGCATGCTTTGTTTAAATCTCTAAAATCGTTGCATAGTTGGACCCTGCCATCTGGTTTAGACACCGGCACAATATTAGATATCCATTCAGGGTAATCTATGGCTCTGATGAACCCCACGTCTAACAATTTCTTGAGTTCTTCCTTGACCAGTAAGGCTATATGGGGATGCATCTTTCTTAGTTTTTGCTTTACGGGCTTCACCCCTGGATCCAATGGCAAGTGATGTAGAATCAGGTTTGGGTCCAAACCTGGCATGTCGGCATATGACCAAGCAAAGCTGCCTCTCTTCTTCTTAAAGAATGGTACAAACTTGGTTTTCTCAGGCTGCGTGAGAGATTTTGCAAAGTGGATAATCTGAGGCTGCTCTTCGGTTCCAATGTTCACTAGCTCTATTGGCTCTACCACGATCTGTAACCTTTCTTGATACATATCACTTGGGAGGGTGTCAAGCAATCCATCGTCAGGTGCCACAGTTGGGTTTTCACCTTCAGATACGTCCTTTCTTTTTACTGTTTTATGATCTGACACTGCCGCATGGCGGTTTTCACCGTCAGATCCCTTTTTGATCTTTACATTTTTGCGACTAGAAGGCTTGGCACCCTCCCTGAAGTAAGCTACAGTATTGAGTTCGATAGCGAAACCGGCTTTATGATCTCCTTTTGGTAAATGATCTCTAAGTCCCATATAGTCAATGTAGGCATCATCGTTCTGGAACATATCTAATTGAGGGGTCCCTTGCAGGTCCCAGTCAATAAGCTCAGGGTGTAAGAGGGGAAGGGAGTCGGATGAAAGACCTGATTCATTGATAGTGTGGATGGAAATATTAGGAGCACAGGTGGGGGTAGTGTTCTGGGTGGTACTTTCTTCCAGGTTGTTTATCGCAATGGAATCTATACTTTCCTCGAAAGTCATAACCTCAGGGAGGGGCAAATCAGACTCCAGTGGTCTGTCCCGTTGCGTTTGTCTCTCATGATATGGGCTAAGAGTTTGGATGGTGTCAACCTCCTTGTCATCGTAGGAGTGTTCTGTCAACTCGTCCCATTCATACTGATTGGAATCATCTGAATCTGCGTCACTATCCTCTTGGAGTGTTTGAATTGTCTCCACTAGGCAGGCATTTTCTTTGGCTTTGCCCTTGCCTTTGTATCCCAAGCCAGTGGTGTTTCTAGCCGAAGAGGAGGAAGAAGGTTGTATAGGTTTGATGATCCCTTCTTTTCTGAGGCTGATAGGGCCTTGTCCTTCATATCCCATCCTATGCAAGATGGTTTCACCCCATCCATAGAGTTCTGTAGGGAGTCTAGGTGGCTCTTGGGGTGTGTTTTCTTCTTCAGCATAAAGCCATTGCAAGAGATCTCGCTCCTCTGATTCATCGGATAAGGTCCCCCATTTTACAAAGGGGTTTGCGGGAGTGATCGGAGGAGCAGGGGGCTTTGGAAAATGCCTGGGTTGATGCTTGGGCTGGCCAAAGGAGCGAGGAGACAAGGGCATTTTTGCAAGGTTGAGGCTGTGCTCAATCTGGTATTCCCCCACGCCATTTTCTTTTATGGTGATTTTCATTGGTTTGGGCCGGGAGGAGGAAGCTTCGGCAGTATGGTCTTGTGGCGGAGTAGGGGAGATATGGGCTCGATTGTTGGGTATGACACATTCCGGTTTTGCTTGGAAAGAGTTGCAATGCTGGTAGGGGTTGGGGTCGCCGTGTATGGTGACCTGCTTGCCATCGTGTGGGAACTTTATGCATTGATGGTAGGTGGAGGGGACAGCTTTCATGGCGTGGATCCATGGTCTCCCTAGTAGAATATTGTAAGCAAGCTCCCGATCAAGGACTTGGCACACCACATCTTTAATTACCGGTCCCACTTGAATGGGTAGGACAACCGTGCCCTTGGTGGTTCGTTCCTCCTCGTCATAGGCTTTGATAGTAATTTTCCGTCTTGGATCTACTGCCTGTTCAGAGAACCCCAATGCAAGGACTAGCTTCAAAGTGCAAATATTCAAACCGGCACCCCCATCAATGAGAACCCTCTTGATGCGGTGCCTGTGTACGAATGCGACAATGTGCAGAGGAGTGTTGTGGGGTTGAGACATGGAGAGGTCATCTTGTTCTGTAAATGAGATGGAAGTGGAGGATGTCAAATTACCCACCATGGTTTGAAACTTTTCTTGGGCTAGGTTAGTGGGGACAGTAGTTTCCACTAAGGCTTTCTCAAGAATCTCCTTATGAGAAGGAGATAGACGCAAGAGCTCCAATATAGAAATGTGAGCCGGAGTCTTTTGCAATTGGTCGATGACATTATATGGGCGGGAGTTAGACGGAGATGGCGACGACCTTGGAGGAGTGGTGTTGATCGTGACTCTACCACTGCGGGTAATTATACTACAACCAGTTCCGTTAGGTCCTGGTTGTTGGTTGGGGGATATGACGTTGACTTGCGGAACATGCTCAGAAATGCAGTTAATGGTGTACTCAAAGGGAACGCTTGCATAGTTAGCATTACTCGACCCACTGTTCTGGTTTGGCCTGTTGCGATTGTTGTCATTATTGTTATGGCCATTGGAGTTGTTGCCATTGTGACCATTGTTGTGGTTGTAACCATTGTTGTTGTGGCCGCTGTTGTGATTGTTGTTATACGGCCGGTTGTGGTTTAGGAGAGGATCTCGGTAGGCCACATGAGATTCATTGGAGGTATGCTGTTGTGTCCCTCCCTGATTCTGGTCCAGTATATCTTGTATGACGTTCTTAAGATGGATGCAATTATTGGTTGTGTGCCCCCTTCCTCGATGATACTCGCAATAGTCTGTGTCCTTCCAATAGGGAGGTTTGACTATAGGCTCATACTCACTTGTTGGCGGTAGAGAAATTTCATTGTTAGCCAACAACTTCCTGAGAGCAGACTCTTGGGATTCTCCTAACGGTGTGAATTTTCTCCTTAGGTTTGAAGTGAACCAAGGTCTAGATTCCCGAGGGGGTGGCTTGTTGAGTGCACCGTTATTTGCTTCTTCCTTAAGAGTGAATATGGGTTGTTGTTTAGGGGCTGCCGCCTTGGCATCCACTACTCCATCGTTGACCACATTCTTGTTCTTGGTCCAAAACTTTGACTTGTCAGTTGTGTAATTGGAAGAAGGTGTGTCCTTGTAGAGCTTGAGAGTTCCTTTAGCGATCATAGCTTTCTCAATGAATAGCCCCATTTCAATGACTTTGGTGAATGAAGTAGGGCATTGTATCTGAATCTGATAGCTAAGATCGGGATTCAAATTGTGGACAAACATTTCCAATAGTTGTTTCTCAGGCATGTCGTAAGAACACTTGCTAGCTAGCTGTCTCCATCGTTGTAGGAAGGTGGCGAAAGACTCACCACCCTTTTGTTTGGTGTTGCATAGGTCTAGCATAGATACTTCATGTTCTATGTTGTAAGAGAAGTGCGTTATGAATTTATTGACAAGTTCATCAAAAGTTTTGATTCCTGGTGGAAGACGCGAGAACCACTCCATAGCTTGACCTCCTAAGGATCTTGGGAATAGTCTCATTAAGTAGGTCTCGTTGTGAGCTACTTCTAAACATGCTGCAGTGAATTCCCGGATATGATCTCTAGGGTCCCCCTTCCCTTTGTATTTGTCAAACTTCAGGATTCCGAACTGAAAGGGGAATGGTTTCATGACCAAACTTCTGTCAAAGGGGTATGGTGCTATATCTTCCAAGGAGTAGTTCTTGGAACTGGTGCCGATCTTAAGGTTGGAGATTTCTAGCTTTAGACTCTCAATTTGTTGTCTCACATCCGCCATAGGAGCATTTTGATCTATGTGTTGTTTTCCTCTCTCATTGGCCTAGGGGACTGTGTCATTTGTGCCTCTCTCATGTGCATTTGGGACTGTGTCATTTGTGTCCCTCTCACGTTTATTGTCTGCATTTTCCATGATGGAGCTAATGTCAAAGTCTGCGGGGAGTTTGATTCCGAGACTAGCAAGATGATGGAAATATTTGGTGGGGTCCTCAAGGAGCACTTTCTCCACTAGGCGTTGGAATTTGCTATCTTGCATGTGTGCCACTAATTCCTCACGAGAAATTTCTTCATCATCATCGCATGGTGGGGCGATGTGATCGGAAGAGTCAGCCATTTCAGTTAGCTTGTTGTACTAGGATCGAGTAAGAACCATGCAAGGTGGGGTGGGACGAAATGGACTAGGATTAGAAATTTTGGCAAGGTGTCGACTAAGACTGTAATGAATGGGATATCGAGGACAAGACTTGGACAAAGGGTTCTCTCGCTCAATGACTTCAGGTAAGACGGTTGACACAAGACTTTAGCCACTAGAAAGGGTAGTCGATACCAGTCTCACTGTGTAGGGCTTAGTCGTTCAACAAGACTACTAGCAAAAGGTACTGTGACCTACTAGGCTTACGTGAATTCACGAATGAAACAAAGAAGGACCTATGTTGACTCGGTATGGGACAGAATGACATTGGGGCAAGAGTGACTAGGACAGAAGGTGACTGGGACGACCGTCGAAAGAGAGAGAAATGGGTGAAATGGATGAAGATTGACTGCAAGGTTGATTCTGACCTCAGAAAATGAAGCTAGGCTGAAATGGGTACTCTGAACAGCTGACGAAAATTTCTCAAAAATAGGGCAGATGCTCACTATCACACATGCGCAGAAACAAATGCGCAGCAAGAATGGGCAAATGCGCCGTAAGTCGCTGTATATGCACCGCTCTGGTGAAGTATGTATGCGCAGCAACAGTGTGCAAATGCGCAGCAGAAAAGTATATGCGCAGCAGGTCGGCGTATATGCGCAGCAAGTCGCTGTAAAAGCGCAGCAGAACAGTGTATATGCGCAGCAGAAAGGTATAAAAGCGCCGTAAGTCGGTACAAAAGCACAGCAAGTCACTGTATATGCGCAGCAGAAAAGGGTATATGCGCAGTTCTGGTATTTTTTTGCAAATTTTTGGGATTTTTCTCTGTTTTTGGTATTCTTTGGCTGGAAAAGGTCTTCCTGATCTGATATTATAAATTAATTTAGCAAGAAAACACAGCAAGCACAAAGAGTATTTTGTAGTTTTCCATTGTTTTTGTAGTTTTTCGACTCTATTTTGGACAAAAGCAAGCACAAAATCCTAGGCGAGAAATGGATTATAAGGGATTTGGGCCACTAAAACAAGAGGTAGTTAATTCGGGCAACCGTTCAAGTGGTTACACGTGCGGCGGCGCTACTCTCCGTTATGGAGTCTCCCAGCCTCACAGGGTTGCGCCTGAGAGGGTTTTGGGGGAGGTTGGCCGTCGGTGTGACATAACAGCACTCGTTGCAGGAGGTTTTCACCTCAAGCACAATTTATTTTAAGTGGCTCGGTAGGGCTTAGCGTTAGCCTGTTACCACTCAGGGTCGTTCCCGCTTGGACAAGCGTGCATCCAAGGGCAGGCCCCTCCTAAAGGTTAAACAAGTAGAATGACAAGTCTGGCACTCTGATCACCCAGAAGAGGGGAGAGCATAAGCCTATTGTCATTCGCAGGCACAGAATACACTGATTAATCCACCCTAGTTAAAAAGATAAAAACTAAATGGGCTAGGCTACTCAAACAAAACTTTGAAGTGATTTCAACAATATTGCAGTGGTTCGATTTTAAATCCCAGAAAGCAGTTGTGAGTTCAATTTTAAATCCACGTTGCACGAGATTTGTTAACTTTGAAATTCAGGTCTCACGATATAGCAATGGTTCATTTTAACTTCAGAAAGCAGTTGTGAGTTCAATTTTAAGTCCACGTTGCACGAGATTGTTAACTTTGAAATTCAGGTCTCACGATATAGCAATGTTTCATTTTAACTGCAAGATCAGTGATGAGTTCAATTTTAAATCTTAGATAGCAATAACTTGGAAGTTTGTTTGCAATGCAAGCATGAAATAAACCAGTTATTTCCTCCCTAATTAAGACTAGATGAAGATTTGTAATGAACAACCATTTTACTCTTTCTCTGAAAATGAAATGTGAGCTAGTTAGATGCAACTACATGTAGCTAAACCCGAGCCTATCCTGCAAAACCGCTCCAGCAAACATCTACAAAAGGGTTAGCGTTAGCAAAATACTCTAGAAAAGTACTAAAACCTGAGCCAGTTACAAATGCGCAGCTTCAGTGATCAGATGCGCAGAAGTGATCAACAGAAGCGCAGCATTAACGAATGCGCCGTAAAAATGAACCGATGCGCTGTTAAAATGAACATATGCGCAGTTGTAACATATGCGCAGCAACAGTCGTCAGAAGTGCCGTAACAGTCAACAGATGCGCCGTTTTAACGTATGCGCAGCAACAGTCTATGGAAGCGCAGTAACAGTCAACAAATGCGCAGTTTTAACAAAAGCGCCGTAACAGTCTGTAAAAGCACAGCAAGAATACACAGATGCGCAGGATTTTCAAAAGCACCGTAACAGTCTTCAAAAGCGCCGTAAAAATGAACAGATGCGCCGAAAGAACCTGTGCGTGACTCTGCGGGACCTGTACGGAACCTGCCTTCAAAAAAGCTCAAAATGGTGAAATAAAGGGGCAACAGCCCCACGGTGGGCGCCAAAAATGTGAGGGTAAAATAGTGATCAATCAAATGAATAGTAGATGACCCAAACATCAACAGAATAGTGAAACAAAGAAGATTCAAGTAAACAAAGCAATGAACAAACACAGCAAACCTCTTCCGTTTCGAAACTTCTGTTGTTCGCCTATCACGAATCGTCCTTTCGCAGATGAGATGAGCCCTCAGAGAGTGCAATCTTTTAAAAGCTGTTGGAGGAAGTCGATGGTGAACGGCTATAGTGCGATATGCAATGAAGGTGAGCTCCAATGCAACAATGGTGATCTCAAGCTTGTAGATAACAAGTGGGTGCCAAAGGCGCGCTGGTGATATTTCTGCAGAGTAACGATGTCAAAAGCCTGGATGAATAGAATGAAGGGATGAAGCTTCATTTATAGACTTGGAGGAATAGGAATCAACGGTTGAGAGAAGATATGAAGATCAACGGTTGAGGATGGTTGAGGAATGTGCAACCAGTGGAAATGTGACAAGTATCCCAGCTCCATCATGAAAGGTGGGATGTGACAAAACTGATTGGAGAGTTAACTCCATTGACTGGTCTGTTAACAGACTTGATTGATCAGTTAGAAGAGTGGATTGTGGAACTAACTGGATTGATTAAGGATTTGACTCAACTGACAGGTTAGTTAACAGATTTGATTGATTGGTTAACTGACCTCTGATTGGAGAGGAAATAGGCCATGTGGGTGAGGGAAAATAAGGTAATTAAATATTAAATATATTTAATTACATGTGCAACCTAATGAGGTGGACAAGGTGAGGTGGAAAAAGGTGAGGTGTAAAGGTGAGGTGGAATTTTGAATTTAGAACTTTAGGATAGAGGAATTAGGCTCAATTAAATAATTTATGATTATTTAATTGTGAAGGACTTTGGAAGAATTTTAATTAAATAAATAGAATTTATTTAATTGTGAGATAGTGAATTGATTAAATAAATTTGGAATATTTATTTAATTAATGGAAGAATGGAATAAATATTTAGAATATTTATTTAGGATAATTTGTGTCATTTTTAGGCGTATACAGAGACAACTTGATTTTTTCATTTTGATAAAATCTCACCATATTTTGATTTTTGATTTATTTCTATTTTCATGGTGAGTTGTTTTTTGTGACTCGTGCACGTGGAGACAATTTAGGAGGTGGGGATTTGTTTCCAATTAGAAGTGATGTAGATGTGGGGAATGATTATGGAAGGTGGGTAAAATAATTAAAATACCACTAATATTTAATTTAATTTATTTTTTTGAACAAAATAAATTAAATATTAATGTTTAATTAATTATTTTAAAAGAAGGAAATGAGGAATAAATAAAACTTCAAGGGTTTTATTTATTTCATAAGATATGAGGGTGACATTGATTAAATAACTTAAAGTTATTCAATTTTTTAGAAGAAACTTATGAAACGATGGAAATTAATTAAATAAAAATATTTAATTAATTTAGGAGACATTGAAGAAGAATGAGGTTTACAAAATAAGTGTGTTAGACAAGATGATACAAACAAATGCAATGACGCGACAAGATGTCGTAAATGCAACGTGAGTCAATTTTGAGTGACTACACCATCCTAACACACATCCTAAGCCACATCATCCACATCTTCTAATCCTAATCATCCTATTCAGTCATCATTCTAATTTCATCCTAATCACTTCCCAATCAACTTCATCCATCTCATATCCAAATCACATCTTATTCATCCCACATCCTCATACTATAATCTACCACTTCTAAACATGGACATGACATTCCCAAATAAGACCTATGAGAATGATCCCTATGGCACCCTAAAATGATTGATACCCTTAAGTGGCTATATAGAAAGGAACCAATCCCTACGCCACCACAACACCAACAATTCCCACAACCTCAAGCCATAAGCTAATACCAACAATCCCAAATCCAATCATCACACCAATCAATTCCATCTCATTCCTATGTGGCATCCCCTTCTATTTCACACCAATCTAATCCGTCCACTTATCATAACAATTCCACATCACCTTATCTTATTCCTTATCAATATAATCTGTCTGCATTTCAAATCGATTCCACATCACCTTATCCCACATCTTTTCATAACAATGCCACATCACTATACCCTACTTCTTCCACTATCTATCATTATCCAAAACAACCCATCCCCCAAGATCTTTTACCCACACATCCTATCATTCCATCTCTTCATCAAAGCCATTCACAAGACTATCAATGGCCCCCACAACATGGACATGCAAATCCGAGTGGCTCTTTGTACATAAACCAAGTGAACCCAAGCCCACTCTTGCAACAAGACCTAATAGACTTAAGTCCACCTGTGCTACAAGACCTAATAACCTTTGACTCAAGTCTAAGTGACCCTTTGTACATAAATCAAGTATCCCTAAGTCCACCTATGCTACAAGACTTAATAGCCTTTGACGAGGGAGATACCAACCTAGAGCAAGCATCTTGTGAGTCACCTTCACTATCCGATCACATGTCAACACATGAGCCTACTAGTGCTATCTTAGCACCATCATGTGATCCCATTCCTAGTCTGTTGACCCACCAACCATCTAACCCATCTAGTCCTACTATCCCTCCATCCAATCCATTCAAGCACATTATCCCTTCATCCAATCTAAATCCCAATCCATTTAACTGCATTATCCCTCCTCCCAATCCTAATCCTACTCCATCCAAGCACAGTATCCCTCCATCCAATCCAAATCCTACTTCTAAGCCTATACCTACCACTCCATCTACCCTTATCATCCATCCCTTATATTGTCCATTTATCCATACCCTAGCAAAGGATGTGATCCATTGGTTGTTAGCACGGAATAGACCATACCCACGTCAAACACTCATTCAGGAGCCTATCAAAGAGCTTCCAAATGCCATGTCTAGCCCTATAATCCCATCATGTGAACCACAAGTTATCGAGCCTATTCAAGAGCCTTCTATCATAAGCCTAAGTTGAAGTCCATCATACTCCCTCATGGATGAATATCAATAACCCATCAAACTTAGCCAAGAGTCATCCCCTTCTACTCAAGTAATCCAAGAGCTATGTCAAGAGTATAATCCAATGCATGTGGAAACACCAAGCCTTCATTCAAATCAAGATCAAATCCCTTACATGGATCCTCCTATTTAGCCCATCCATAACATTTACCTCTTTGATGATCAAGATGATATTATCTATGAAGAAGCTATCCATGAGCACCTTGATCTTATTCATGATCCCATATCCATTCATGAGCAAGATATCTAAATTGCTCCTATCCATCCTCCATCTAACCCTAATGAGACAACTTCCACTTGCCTTGATGAGACATGTGCCTCCCACATAAGCATATAAGATCAAACTATCACCTTGGATCATAATGCACATAAGCAAGATCTTAATGATCCTTCCACCTCCACCATCGACCCCACTTCAAAGCCATCATGTCCTATTGGTCTTTCCACCTTTATCCATGAGTGTTCCTCCTTAGAACACCACCAACCTTTATCCACTTCACCTTCTCCATCCAATAAGGAACTCGTGTCTAGTGTTCCACCTACACATAGTCCTATTGTCGATCGCATCCTCCAAAACATGAACTATCAAGGAAAGGGTTTAGGCCCTCTTGAACAAGGAAATTTGGAGGCTATCCATGTCAAGATCCCTCCGCACTCACATGGCCTTGGATACACACATCAAGGTCAACAATCTAATGATGTTAGTACTTCCTCCATCCATCATAAATCCACCTCTTTCCATCGCAAACCCTATCATACATCCAAAACCTATGTCGCCATTCCACCTCCATCCTCCTACAAATTGCAAAAGCATGTGACCATACACCTCCCACCATCCACTTTGCCTCTGTTGCTTCCAACTCCTAATATCGCTCCATCGAATCTACCTCCATTACTTCCAACACCTTATCCATTCACCCATAAATCTTCTAAAAATCCTAATCATGACCAACAAATGCACATATTGTCTAAACACGAAGCTTTCTCTCCTTCCACCATACTCATGGGATTCAAAAGCAAAAATTTGGATGCCTCTACCTATAAAGCAAAAAATCCTACAAATCCTCATGCCTTACAGCACAAAATCCAAGAATCAAAGAAAAATCCATCTCAAAAGCAGCATACACGCACACACCTCCAAGCAAAAATAAAAAAGGTGTGGGTTCCCAAGCAACAAGTAATTGCCTCAAAAGCTGCACAAAAGATGCATATGTCCAAACCCATACATCCACAAGCAAAGTAAAAAACTAAAATTATATGGGTTCCTAAGCAAAAAGCAAGCAAATCAAATGAAGCTTCCACCTCTCAAGAATCCCAATCCCCCACTTCCATCCAAAAATCCCATTCCATTCAAACATATCCAATTCCTCCATCCCACATGACAAGCAAAAATTAGAAAAATACTAAGTCCATGTGGGTCCCTAAATGCCTAAATCGACCATCTCCTAAGCAAACAACACCATTGCTTCCTACGCCACCTTCCCATCAAAATCTTCAATGTTTATCATTGTGTGTGCAATCGTTGGTCATGGTTCCCCTCCATTCCACATTTCCACATACCTCCATCTCCCCATCTTTCTTCCAATATTCTACATATCTTCCTCATCACTTCCCTATGGTCCATGCTTTTGGCTAAGCCTTACATAATCCACCTCCTTCCATCCGTAATCCAAATCATAATCCGCTATCAGACCTTCCATAATCCACTATCTACCTAATCCATCTCCATCTAAATCTTTCATGTCATCACCCTACCAACATCTATGAGCACACTTGACATGGTCCATGCGACGACATCCTTCTAGTGTCATTTTGTAATGGGTCAAAAATGCCCTGATCAAAACAAGAGAGATCAGATAAACCCAAAACCTCAAGAAATCAAACCCTAAGCAAATAAATGACATGCAAATCAAAACAATTTCTAGGTGTAAGATTCCTTGGTTCTCATTGTTGATTGCTTTATCGTGTATGCATCCAAGATACAGAAGTTGCCATGATTTGATTAGAAAAGCGACATGCAAAATGATACAATGCAGAGGATAGAAGATTGAATTTTTAGAAGATTGAAGAAGAAGATTCGAGGAGAGGAAGAAGAAACTCAAATGAGAGCACAAGAGTGCATTTATAGGATGAGAGGATGATAAACCAATGGTGGAGATGATAAAACAAGATAAACAGTCGAGAGGAAGTGTGGAAGGGGAACGAACGTGCACGCGACAAGTGTCGAAGAGAAGATGAGGTTGCCTTTTTAAATTTGGATATTTCCATTTTTTTGGTGGAGACAACTTGATTTTTCCATTTTGATAAAATCTCACCATATTTTGATTTTTGATTTATTTCTATTTTCATGGTGAGTTGCTTTTTTTTGTGACTCATGTGCATGTGGAGACAATTTAGGAGGTGGGGATTTGTTTCCAATTAGAAGTGATGTAGATGTGGAGAGTGCTTATGAAAGGTGGGTAAATTAATTAAAATAACCACTAATATTTATTTTATTTTATTTTTTTGAATAAAATAAAATAAATATTAATGTTTAATTAATTATTTTAAAGAAAGGAAATGAGGAATAAATAAAACTTTAAGGGTTTTATTTATTTCATAAGATATGAAGGTGGCATTAATTAAATAACTTAAAGTTATTTAATTTTTTAGAAGAAAAATAATGAAACGATGGAAATTAACTAAATAAAAATATTTAATTAATTTATGAGACGTTGAAGAAGAATGAGGTTTACAAAATAAGTGTGTTAGACAAGATGATATGAACAAATGCAATGATGCGAGAAGATGTCGTAAATGCGACGTGAGTCAATTTTGAGTGTCTACAAATATGTAATGAATCAATGCAAGATCTGATTTGAGCAATCAACAAGATGCAAATGCTCAAAGCTACAGGTTCACCAAAATGTTTGGTATGAAAAAGAAGAATGATGACAACTAGAACACAAACTAGATCAAACCCTTTTCCATATAACATTCAAGGACAAGAGCGAGCTAAATCACTACCAAATGAAGGTGGAATCAGCTACAGATCTTGTACTCAGGTCTGTTATAGAGGAATCAAATTTAATTCAACCTTTTTATCAAATCCTAGGTTAACAATGCATGAAACCCTAGTTCTACAAAGATCATCTTATAACAGAGAAAGTACAACGGCTATCCAAAAACCAATTGTACGGGGATGATCAAGAAGATGATAGAACTTGTCTCCCGAAATTAGAGGTGTTAGAGGACTAATTTAGGACTGTCTAAGTCCTAATTGGAAGATTTTGCCCAAGGTTTGAACTGGAAAGATGTTGTAGATATTTCCCTGATGCCAAATCTAAAGTCATAAAGGGCAGACAGACTAGGGTGTCACCGCCCAAGTCTTAGATAGAGGAATATGCCATAACTATTGTCGGATCCTGAAACCCTGATCTTCACTTGATCTTCCCATATCTTCACATTCTCTAGATCTTGCTCTTGTAACCTACACATAAGAAGCTAAGAAGGGGTTTGGGGGTTATGGTGTTTAGGGACTTGCCTCAGTCGAATCTCAGGATAGTATTCAAGCTTTCCAACACCATTGATTGATAGATAGTGTGTGCCCTCATGGGGGCAAAGGCTGAAAACAAAGATAATAGTGAAGAATCAAATGATCATAAACAACAATGATATCACCTATGTGATGAACCCTTAGAATAATAAAGATCCTTCAAACCCTAAGGTGGATAGATGATAGCTCTATGCCTGCAACAAACACACAATAACAACACACAAATCTTCTCTAGAAACACAATGAATGCTTTTACTTTCTTTCCTTCAATATCTCAAGTTAGCTATCTCTATCTTACTTACAAATGAACTCAAGAACACACTTATATATGCTTTCTCGTTCACAATCGTGAAATTAAACCAAAAGAGACAATAAGGAGAAACCTTTTGAAAGGTCCTAGGCTGACATAAACTTAATTTTGCCCTGACCAATCAGGGGGGACTTCAACGGTGGCACCTAAGTCTTTGAGCTCCTTTTGGGTCCAATATAAGATAAAATATGGGCCCCTTATTCCAATTTTACATTGGTGTCAGACCATTTTGCATCAAGATAAACATTTAGAATGAATAATGTAATCACGGGGACCTAGGAGCTAAACAAGGAGGTAAAAAGACACGTGGACACTTTTTACTCCATAAAAATGAGGTACCTAATTCACCTCTTTTCTCTAAACCGGTGATTATGATTCAAGGTGATCCAACACCACCTCGACCCCCAGGTTACTATCTCAATATAGCAAAGCAAATTACTCAAAGAAATCAAGGGGTTTAAAATGTCTTGCAGCATCATATGATCGCTCATGCATACAACACCCATAATAACAAGGAAAGTAAGCAAGTACCAAGTGTGCTCACTTCTCTTCCACCTTCTCAACCTTTTCTTCCACCACCTCCTTGTCTTCCTCCACATATTGGTAAGGAGTGTGATCTTGTCAAGTAGCTCCGTGCTACTCTGGCTAAGATCTTTTTATGGGATTTAATACAAACATCACCTACATACCACAAAATGCTCTAGGAGGCTCTACAAAAGGTAGTTGTTCCACCTTATGTTAGACCAACTGATGTAGTATCTCTATTTAGTTGTATGCATGTGACAACATCTGACATTTCATTTCAACAACATGAATTACCTCCCATAGAAGTTCAAAACAAATATAAACCTCTTATGATATCTCCCATTATTAATAATAGGAGGGTGAGACACACTTTGATTGATGGTGGATTAGGTCTTAATGTTTGTGGCACAGACTTGTTACATAAACTCAATGTTGATACGTCTCTCATTAAACCAGATAAACTCAATGTTCATGGCTTTATTAACGTTGGTAAGAAATCACTAGGTACAATCACCTTAGATGTTAAGGTTGGACCTGTGACATTGCCTACCCTTATCCATGTCATGCCTAATTCTATTTCATACAATCTTCTTCATGGTAGACCATGGATCCATGCCATGGGGCCAGTCTCATCTACCCTTCATCATTCAATAAAATTCATCTTCAAAAACAAGCCCTATACAATTAAAGATGATTTGGTTCTGGAAAGTTGCTTACAAATGAAAGTGTGACATCACACTCCTTTAAAGAGTTTGATCCTTTATTTAACAAAAACCAAACCACTATTCTCTGGTGCTAACAACAGTGTTGATCAAGACAGTGTCGGTCCTTTGAATGAATTCTTTAGTGATGATTGGGGTTCATTAGATTTTACAGCCTCCTTTGCGGGTGAATATAAAATCTCACCCTCACACCCAAAAACCTTGAAGGTAAATGAAATTTCTTCAACACAATATCCTACTCCTACAATATTTAAACTCAAGATTAATGATGATAGTACCTTTAAAATTGATGGAGATCCACCTTCTTCTACAGAAATGGCGGTCATTTGTGATAAAGTATCATCTAATTCTAATACATGTCTTGGGAATGAAGTGGTCTCTTTAGATTTAAATCCCATGGGATTTTTGAAACAAAGGTGGACCCTCCTCACCATGCTAAAAATAATTATCCTTCTTCTTCAACATATAATCACACTTCTAAAATCAACAAAGCTAGTCATATGACCTCTCCTCTGTTTTCAGACTTGGAGAAGTGTTATGGGTGTGGATTCAAAATTCTTTCAAAACATGGATACAATGGAAATGGGTTAGGATGTAAAGAACAAGGAATTAAGGAACCTTTGGAACCAACACCATACTTGTCTAAAGTAGGTTTGGGTTTTCGGCCTTCTCTTATGTTCTCTCCACCATGTTTACAACAAAAAGGATTGCTTCCTACTCAACCTAAATCTTCTCTTCTATCTCAACAAGAGTGTATGTTGTTGAGTTTACTTAAAGACCGCTTAATCACTCTTCCTCCTCCAACACACAAAAGATTCAACAAAATAATCATTCATCACCTCATTACTGTGCATATCATCGAGCACTTGGCTATTCCACTAAGGATTTCTGAGTCTTGAGTAACAAAATTGAACAACTTTGAACAAGGTTTGGCTCTAGCACTCCTCACAATGCTTGATGTAGTTCCTAGAGAACCTTCTCCTTCATCCATTTTATAATAAACAAGTTGGGGGAGGATGATTTGTTATAGGCCGAATCGCAAGAGTGGTCCCTTCTCATTTGTATTATGCTTGTACGCATTTTTACCCCCATATTGTGATTTTTTTATTCTCCCTTAGCACCCTTTTTAGCACAAAGGTATAAGGAGTAAGAACGTGTGGTGTCATTCCACTATATATTTCTTCATTCTTCTATATGTTGTGATGTATAATTGTGTTATTTTTCATGGATGATTTAGCATCCTTTCATTATTCAATTATTTCTTTCATGTGATCTTTCTTTCATTATCGTCTTCATGTGACACCTTTTTGCAATGATCAGCGTCATACCATGACTACACAAGCCATTGTGTATCATGCTTATAAGCATAGCCTTGGTTTGCTTGTCCTGGGGGCAACCCCTTGTTGTGATGTAGCTTTTGGAGAACACAATCCTTTTAGGCATGTGCTTTTAGAAAGCTCTCATGTTTGTTTTTATGTCTTCCTTATTCTACCTTAAAAGAAATTGCTCCCTGATGGAGTTAGCAATCACTTTAAAGTGGGGGCATATTTCTTGCTATGAACCCTACTCTCATCATTCTATCTAAACACTTGTTGGTTATTTCTGTTACTCCACTCTTTTGGAAAGGATTATGGAAAGCTTAGAAACAAGATCTTGAATCTATCTCGTTCTCCTAAGTTGAAGCTCCTTGTATGTTTGGGAGAATAGTTGTGCCACCAACTAGGGTTTGGTAGTAAGGTTGCTTCACCTTCTTATTTTGTAAGACTTCAGGTAAATCCTCTTACGGGAGGTAGACTGTGTATTCCCTTGAGTGGAAACACTTATTTTGAGATAGATCATGTTAATGATATGTTTGTACTCCTCTTATGCTTCTTACTTCCAACTAACCCCTTAACATTCTTCTTATTGCATCTTAAGGAATGATGCATGGTGATTGAGACACCTTTTAGATTGAGGTCTCCTTTATCATGCTGACTTAAGGTCTTCCATTATGTGTTTCTTGTGATTAATGTACGATGCATTATCTATTTATTCCTTATGTATACATCTTAAATGCTTCACGTGCATTCCATGCATACTTTGTGCCTTATATGTGTATGCTTTGTGTCAAGCATGTATACTTTGTCTATTGCATGTATGCATTGTGATTTCTCAAATGTATGCCTTGTCTTCTATGTGCTTCATGTATGAGTGAATCATGTCATGTGTCTTATGTGTATGCAAAATCATAGACTCCTAGAATCCTAAACTTGGGGGGCTTGATCACCCCTTAATGTTGGTGACATTCTATGGTTTCTATGTTTGTTGTGTTTTAAATTTGTCTTCTCCATCCTTTAGTGCATGTATAAGTGTAAGATCATACCCACACTAATGTGGGGGATAAACGTTGCATCGTAAATTATGTACACTAGCATTTTACACCTAGTTTAGCACCTGATTGGACCTAAAATATTTACACTTGTTAATTAGGACCTATTTTAACACCTTTTTGAACATTAAACATGTAATTCTTGATCTCGATGCACAAAGCCCAAAAAATAATTATAAGGTAGGGCTAATAACATTTAAAGTGCCTTATCCCAAGAGTTTTGGGGCTAAAGGACCAAGGCGCCGTAAACCTTTCTTTAGCCTTGACCTAAATTGGTGGCTTGTCGGCTTAAGACATCTTAAATGATTGCTAATATCATCCTCATTTGGTTTAATTCTTTGAAAATCAACAGGAATGCATATAAAAGCAAGTTAGTTTATTGATTTGAACATCTGAGCAATCTAGGCACTCTTGCACTCTCTCTTATTCTCTCTCATGCTCTCTACTATTCTCTAAAGCTCTCTATGGTGGATTATTGTTGTGGCACTAACTTATTGCAAGTCTTGTGAGGATCTCTCTACTTCTTTGGGCGACACCAACTTCTTGAGTCAAGTTGTGATGCCGCATCAAGCATGCTAGGGTCTCCATGCTCATGGTGACTTCTTTCCTTCATGCTTTGTTCTAGCATCCCAATCTACTTCAGAGTTGCCTCTTCCCTCCTAGGGCATGAGCTCTTTATCTATCATCTTTGCTATTGTGGAGATGGAAACACCATTCATAGAGCTACACTTAGGCAAACTCCTAAATAGCACCTAACCATTTTCCTTCTTGTGTGTGTGGAGGTCAGATCTGGAGGAATTTGTAAAAGACAAGCTACAGAAGACATGAACACATAAAGGTGAAGACACAACAATCATCACAATATACAAAACCCTAATCAGGGTCTAGGGTACCCAAGCACCCTGGTCTTTGGTGTTTCTGCTCCCAGATCTAGGTTTTGATCTAATTTTTGACCTCTGCTATCTATTTAGTTTTTGGGTTTCTACTTCTAATGATCTGTTATGCTTTAATCTTTGTCAACTAGGGTTTGATGCTTTGACCTAGTTTGCTTGGTTAAATTTGGTCATATTTGGTTAACACTCATCTATACAACAAAGGGACAAAACCCCTGTAGTTCGGCTCTCCTTCTTGGGTAGAAGCCAAGTTCAGTTTGTGTCTCAATGTTTATAGAAGAGGGTTTGACCTAGTTTAACCTTTTGGGCTAAGTCACTCTTTTCTATTTAACACTTTTGATTCTCAAGATCACCTTTCGATGCGAGAGAAGAGCATATGTATTGATCTTGGGCCCCCAAGAATGAAAGTAAATAAAGCAAGTCAAAGAATTAAATAGTGCTTTTGATCTCCAAGATCACCTTTCGGTGCGAGGAGAGAGCATACACACTCAGCAATTCAAGATATGGAAAACAAAGTTCACTCCATTATGAAATCGAAATGTGCAACTAAATTAGTGAGAAATCAAATCTTCAATAATACATTTTGCACTAGATATATTAGTAGTTTAATCTAGGCTTAGTAGGTTAATCTAGGCTCCTTGCTTGTGTACAACAATCATCATTTAATTGTGTTCATGGGGTAACCAAGCATGTTTTGCAATCTTGTATTGATATATCTCTCCAACATTGAACTAAATTGTATAACATTCTTGAAGCAGAATAATCGGTTGATCCAACAACAAATCCTTTATTTGTAGGGATGTAAGCTTTGTTAGACAGAAGGCCAGTGGTTGTGAACTCGAAAGCATCCCTATTACCGATTATATCATGTAATTTATTTAATATAATTACATCAACTAATTAGTAGCTTACCAACATTTGCATAATTAAATGTAGTCCATCCACTTCTATTCCTAGTAATCATAGTGACATTTAGGTATTCCATCTTCGATTAGAATAATATAGTATTTGTTTTTGGGAATTTGTACGTATTCTTTGTACACTCTCGCAGTAACATAGATCATGTATTCGTATACACTTTGGTTGGCAACAACATTGATGGCATCAATAATGGTGGTGTAATTCTTGCTACCATTATATCCCGTCAGCTGTAACCGTTAACGGGTTGTAAAATATATGCCTTTGAGTTGGCAGCGACGTCAGGTTTGCAGTAGATGTGATCGAGAATCTTAGCATGGGACGGAATGAACGCTTATGATCTATTTAATTGTCTTACATTGCTGTAAGAAGTTTTCAACAGTCAATTTTAATATTTAGCTCTGTTCATTTCAGTAAAGAGAGCACCTTTGGTGTAATAATTTTTTACCATCATTCAAATTATTTATCATTTAGAATTTTAATTAAAATTTATTTTATTTACTTGTAAGTTATTTTATTTTATAGCATTAATAATTATATATTTTTAGTTTTATAAATTTGATAAATTATTTATAAATTTTTAATTATTAAATTATATTAATTTTCAAAGTTTGATATAATATTTTAAATATTGTATCAAATATTTCTTATTTTCATTGGCCTAGTAAAATTGACATCCATTTTTAACATATTTGGATTCCGTGAATCTAGTTTTAAGATAACTTTGCCAGTGTCGTGCAATTCAAATTTTGTAGATAAAATCTATTGAATTTTAAATTCACATTTATGGCATTCCAAAGGGTTGAGCTTATAGTATTTCTCAGTATCTTCCAACACTTCTTGATAGCTACTAACTTCCAAATATGTCCACCATTTGTGAATGCAACTTCATATGGCAACTTGGATATTCCACTAAGTGGAGACCTTGTTAGTTGTTTTCCCTCAGTGCAACAATGAAATGAATAATAAAATGCCCCATGGTTTGTATTATCAATCAATAAATATAGTCATTAAAAATTTCACAATAAAAATTTGCCAATTATAACTTTAATTATAATGTATTATACTTAATATGGTCATTAGAAATTTCACAATTTATTGTTCACTTTTATTTATGCAAGTTTTGTTTTATGTACTAATATTAATCCACTCTATACAAGTACAAATATAATTTATTCTAAGGAACAAACCCAACTTTATGCTAGTCACAATTGTGCCTAGTACGAATAAAACTTTGAGTCAAGGTTAGCCATACTAACTATAATCTTCAAGTAAAATTGTGATACATTCAAATTGCAAAAATTTGTTGATCTCGAATTGTTATTTGGAACCTTCCTTTAAACTGCTATGTCATGGCTCACCTAGCAACTAGACAACAAATACTACTATTATAATACTACAAAGGTAGGTACTCGCCACTACGTGGCACTTGCTAATTATTAGGAAAACCAAATATTGTCTAGAGCTTTTCGGGATTAAAATATTACCTTTAATACTCTTGCATAAATTTTAAGTTTGGTGAAGATCTTGAAATTCCAATTCCTAAAATGAAAATAGTCACACTCTTAATTCTTCTTCTATTTTTTTTCTCTTATTTTCAATAATCAATAATTGTGTAGTGCATAGTGAAAGAATGAATGCCTAAAAAAATAAAAATAAAAAACAAAAAACAAAAAACACAATTTTCTTCTTTTTCTTTCTTTTTCTCAACCCTATCTCATGGAATCTCCAAAATAAGAATATAATCTTTAAAGATAACAATTTTATTTCAAGTAATTTAAAAAAAAAAAATTAAATAATCTATTCTTATTTACAATTGAAGATAAAAACCTTTATATTATTTTCTTTTTCCAATCATGAAATAAATATAATTATTCTTCTAGCCAAATATTTAACAAATAAAAATCTATGTATTAATAAATAATTCATCACCATAATTATTTATTATTATTAAATCTATAATTTTCAAACATCAAATAAATAATTAAACACAAATAATTATTTATTTCTTATTAATTAATTATTTTTTATCTATTTTATTATTAATTACCCACCTAAATAGATTATCTCAAGATCCTTCAATGCTAGGACCTAGTTCACCTTCTTCGAGTAACTCTACTTGGAACACAATAATAAACTTGTCACAAGACCTTAGTAGCATTGTTAGCCAACAATAACAATTGCAATAATAATATAATCATCACATAAATAATTAACTATGTTCATTAATCATTAACATCATTGATCACGTATTATCCACAATGCATTAAATCAACAATTTGCACACAAATATCCAAACAATAAACCATGATCACTCACCATATAATCTCAACAAGATAACACAAATAGAATAAAAAGTGAGGGATGTTATACATTCTACACCATAACTTACTAGTATAGAAAGTTTTCTTGAAATAATAAAAAAAAACCTGAAACTTCCAGTTAAACTATCTTCAGGCAACGGGGAACAAGGATCGGTTGATAGGGTTTTTAGGCATCTTAAGGGCATTTTCGTGCTTCAAGAAGAGGCTTTCACAGACCCCTGAGGGTTTGGTGGGCTTCTTTTCCACACAAAGGTGAAAAGTGGGACTAGAGCTCCAAGAGCTACAGACAACAGAAGACAGGTGTACACCACCTTGCCTCCCTTATATGGCAATCTTTTATGTTTTTTGCTTTTTTTATGCAAGGCAAACCGTAAACATTCTTCCAAAACAAACCATGAACACATCTCAAAGGGGGTTCCTTTGAACAAACTTTTTTCAAAGCAAATAACAAAGCAAGTTACAAGCGACAGATAGGGGTATTATTAATTACCCACCTAAATAGATTATCTCAAGATCCTTCAATGCTAGGACCTAGTTCACCTTCTTCGAGTAACTCTACTTGGAACACAATAATAAACTTGTCACAAGACCTTAGTAGCATTGTTAGCCAACAATAACAATTGCAATAATAATATAATCATCACATAAATAATTAACTATGTTCATTAATCATTAACATCATTGATCACGTATTATCCACAATGCATTAAATCAACAATTTGCACACAAATATCCAAACAATAAACCATGATCATTCACCATATAATCTCAACAAGATAACACAAATAGAATAAAAAGTGAGGGATGTTATACATTCTACACTATAACTTACTAGTATAGAAAGTTTTCTTGAAATAATAAAAAAAAACCTGAAACTTCCAGTTAAACTATCTTCAGGCGACGGGGAACAAGGATCGGTCGATAGGGTTTTTAGGCATCTTAAGGGCATTTTCGTGCTTCAAGAAGAGGCTTTCACAGACCCCTGAGGGTTTGGTGGGCTTCTTTTCCACACAAAGGTGAAAAGTGGGACTAGAGCTCCAAGAGCTACAGACAACAGAAGACAGGTGTACACCACCTTGCCTCCCTTATATGGCAATCTTTTATGTTTTTTGCTTTTTTTATGCAAGGCAAACCGTAAACATTCTTCCAAAACAAACCATAAACACATCTCAAAGGGGGTTCCTTTGAACAAACCTTTTTCAAAGCAAATAACAAAGCAAGTTACAAGCGACAAATAGGGGTGGGACCCTATGAAAAGGCACAAGGAAAACAATAGAGTTTTGACAGACTCGGGGGACCCAAACAAGGTTAATGAAGAAAATGAAAACACAAACCTAGTAGTTCAGATAGAGATAACATGCTCAGTGGGATACACAACCAGTAAAAGTGAAACACTTAAACAGTTTTAGGGGGGTAAACAAGATCAAAGGCCTATGTTTGAGATTTTAACTTAGGGGGTTTTTTTAATCCCTTTTAACTTCTCAATGCATTCCCAGTGGACTCATCAAAGGCACTCTTGTACCCTAGTCTCAATGCTCCCTCATGAGCAACAAATGGCATGTGGGGGCATGCATGCTAGGGTACCTCAGGCTAACCTCTCAAGCATAGTGGAAAGATGTGTCTACGTAAATGCAAAATAGTACAAGGGGATTCTAAGATGTAGGTAAAATAAAAAATTAAAGCGTGCAAAAAGGGAAAGTTCACAACTATTTTACCGAAAACAACGCATAAGATTGTAGTAGGCACAACATAAAACCAACAAGCTCAAGAAGAACAAAATGAGCAAAACCAAGGTAAAGGAAAGGAAAATGTGAGCTCAATGTTTCACACATCTTTAGTTACAAAGCAAACTGGGGTTGAAACTCATCCAAAAAATAAAGAAGAAATGGATGAAGATAATCAAGAAAACACATATTTATATAGCCTTACTACAACACCACTAATGTGGTCCTCAGATTTATATGTTGAAATGATTTAATGATCTTGAAAAAGAGACTTTAGTCCCTGGAAGCAAGGGGCCAAGGTGAGGATAACAAGGTGAAAGAGGTCACAGAATCCAATTGGAAATTAACAAGGGAGAACAAATTACTTAACGAGTAGGTAAACAAATTACAAAACACCATGGCAAAAGGCGATCAAGAATTGATTTCAATAAGGTGGGTTTTAGACCAAATGAAAACAACAAAAGAGGACAAGATAAAAATAGTGGAAGGAAGAAATGATTATCAAATAAAATAGATCTAATTAGCAATGGCAAACATGAAGATAAAAGAAAATCAACTAAGAGAACAAATAGAGGAGGTTAAATCTTGGACTCAAGCAGTGAAGGGACCATTAGACACGCAAAGGGACCATCAGACACGCAAAGGGACAAAAGAGCTAACAAGAAACTTTTTTAAAAATCAAATGCAATGGACATGATTTATTCATCAAGCAAATATAATTAGAAGATGGATTAGAGATGGCAAGAACATGAACATAAGAGTCACCTTGGGAAACATAGAAGACAAGAACATGATACTAAGGAACAAAAGATTCCTTAGAGGTACACAAATATACCTCAATGAGGACCTAACCATAGTTCAGCAAGAAGAAAGGCGAAAGAAGTGGGAAAAATTAAAGGCAACAAGAGATGTGGGAAAATGGGCGCGGTTATAAAATGGAAAGGCCCAAGTTAGTGACATAATGACACACAAGAAATAAGAATTCTCCCCTCCCCAAGGAATATTTGACAGTGATAAGATGGAACTATAGAGGCTATCCATGGAGAAGAGGACCTGGGTTGAGGCCCATAGCAGAAGGAAAAGCCATTATCATCCTTACAAAGACTCATGAGCATGATGGTTGTAAAGTTCTAGAATTTGAAGGGTATAAAGAGCTTTAGTTTGGAATGAAAAGACTGACAATGACGTTTAGGGCATGGTGGGGTTGCAGTTCTAATCAAAGAAACATGGTACAAAATGATAAAAGTGGAGAAAGAAGACCCAAACAAATAGTACATATGGCTGAAAATAATAGAAAATCAAGTAACAATAAGGATGGCAGCATGGTACTTTGTTCCAAAAGGATTGAAATCATATAAGAAAAGGAATCAAGATCAAGAAGATCCTTATGCAATGCTTAAAAAAGACATTTTTGTTTTTATTACAATGGGGGAAGTGTTAATAATAGGTGACTTTAATGCAAGGACAACAAACATCCAGGCCCTCAATCTGAAAAGCAATTGCATAGAGAAAGGTAACCCGTTATGGTTGGAGGAAGAGAGCAATCAACTTCAGGATAGGATCTCATAGGATAGTAAGAGAAATGCTACACATTATGGGGAAAAATTATTGGGAAAAATTATTAGGACTATGTAGTTTATACAACATGGTCATATGTAACGGTATGAGGGCATGGCCGAAATTGAGAAACAACACTTGCAAAACCTACAATGGTCAAAGTCTAGTGGATTATGCTATTTGCTCACAAAATTATACCTTGAGGTTGATGGAGTTAGTGGTTGGAGACTGCCCAATAGAGTTGAAATCAGATCATAAGCCAATTTATGTAAAGCCAGACATCCACATAAACAAGCAATAGGTAGAGCAAGTACACTTCAACAAAAAGAAGGTAGCTTCACAAGGTAAACTCCTCATGAATCAAGAAAATCATGAAATCTTCAGAGCTACCCTCGAACGACTCTTTAGAGAGTATGAGAATAATACAACTTACATAGAGAACCATTCTATAAGCAAAAATATGTTGATTCCCTGAATGCACAAGGCCTTAAGTGGGTGTAAGAGGGCTAGATCCAAGAGAGGAACACAAAATTCTTTTCTAGCAAATTCTTGGTTCGACAAGGAGTACAAGATGGCAAAAAGAAATTTGCAGATGTGTGGAATGGACACAGAAAATACGAAAGAGTACGAAAAATTGTTACGGGGTAAAAAAGAGAAGTATGTGAACATAAGAAGAATGGAGTTGATTGCCCTTGGAAAACACAACCCCAAAAGCTTTTGAAAGAAACTACAACAAAAGAGAAAACAAACAAAAAACAATATCATAGGTCTACTCTATACGTAACATGAGTGAGGTGAGCGCCCCTACTTTCTATACTTCTGAAGGCCCCCCTCTCTTCAATATATATAGGCATTCGGCGTGTCAATAAAAAGATTGAGTCCTGCCCTTGCTATCTCGGTCTTTGATCTATGGGGAACAAAGGTTGGGAATTGGTTATCAATGGCTTGAATATGCGAAGTTGCTAAATGAATGTGACCAGGATAAACATAGACCACTAGTAATCAATGCAAATACTAAACTTTTCACCATTGAAGATATCAATCAAGGCATAAAAAAGTTGGCAGGAGGGAAAGCACAAGATATTGATGAGCTACAAGTAGAATATTTAAAATGGGGTATAGAGGTCCTTGCACCTCATATCAAGTGCATCTTCAATAATGTCATTTAAGAGGGCTTTCCAAAAGATTGGACTAGTGTTGTTATTTCTCTCTACAAAAGCAGTGATATTAATAATCCATCAAATTACTGCACTATTATGGTTAATCCCCTCAGTAAACTTTTTGGAAGCATGGTGAAGCGTAGAATTAGAAGTTGGGCAGAAAAAGAGGAAAAAAGAGCTAAGGTATAGGATGACTTTAGAGCGAAACATTCCACTATTGATCATGGTGTTACCCTTCGGTTCTTGATTGAAAAAATATGGAACACCCAAGGCGACGAGGTTTTTTGTTGCTTCGTAGACTTTAAAAAAGCCTTCGACACGGTGCCCCGTAGAAAACTTTGGAACAGGATGGAGGAACTGGGAGGGATGTGTTTAGATCAATAGTCCATAGGCTTTATGGACAAGTCAAGGCTAAAATCAAAACCAATGATGGAATATCTGAGTGCTTTGGCAATGATATTGGCGTCAAACAAGGTTGCCCACTTTCCCCAATCTTGTTTGGGCTATACATTGATAAGTTAGAATAATGGACAAACAAGGCTAATGGAGAGGGGGTTCAACTGGTTAAATATGTAAGAAAGTTACTCATATATGCAGATGATCTCATATTAATTGCTAAAACAACTCATAGCCTGAGAGAACACTTGAGGGCGCTTGAAACCTTTTGTCAGGAGGTCGAGATGCAAGTGAACACTAGCAAAACCAAAGTGATGATCTTCTCATTAAGGAGACAAAAAAAGCAAATTAACTTTCCTTTTGAAGGCAACTCGTTGGAAATAGTGGATGAGTACAAATACTTTGGGCTTGATTTTCAACAAGGTTAGTTGCAAAACATGCAAAGCAAAAAGAATTCAAGGGAGTTGGAAATCACTATATTCTCTTCAAAATAGATGTAGGAATGCAGAATTATGGGATTGGAAAACCAAGAGAACACTTTTTGGTTTGCTTGTTATTCCGGTGATGCTTTATGGGTGTGAAATTTGGGGCAATAATATGTCAGATCAGAAATGTAAGCATGTAGAAAGAATCCAGAAGCATCTCATCATAAGCAGTCTCAAAATTAAGAATGCTATTCCATGTGAAATTTTATTGGCTGAAACAGGTACTTTCCCTTTGGAAGCATCAGTGATGGTTCGACTATTAAGTTACCTAAAGAAGATTCAAAATATGGAGAACCACCGTTGACCTAGGTTGATTATGGATGAAGAGTTAACTAGAAGAAAGAACACATAGATGAAGCAAAATGACAAATGGATAAAGAAATGGGACATTAACATGCAAGAATGTCCAAATGCTAATGAGGAAATAAAAAAGTATGTAAAAGAAAAATTTAGGAACGTCATGTGGACAAAACAAACGGGATGAAAAAACCTTACTATATCAAAGAATTTAACCCCATGTGGGACCATGAAGAAAAAGCCTACATAGGAGTGAATATTAAGTGCAAAGCGAAAATGTTGATAGCCCAACTAAGAACTAGCTCACATCATCTTAGATGTGAAACAAACAGACGGTTGATTCCTAAAGAGGAGTGGGAAAAGAGAATATGTCTATTTTGCAACAAAGGTATGGTGGAGACGAAATGACACTTTGTCATGGAGTGCTCAACATATAGCAACATCCGTTCCAGTTATGAAGACACCTTGAAAATTGCCAATTTAAACACCTTGTTTGAGGAGGTAAGGCTAGGCAAAACTGTAAGCTTCTTGATCAAAATTGAGAGTAGAAGGTTTGATCTCAAGAAGAGATTACAAACTTCATAAGGCGTGGGTGGCTTGTTTCTAGGGGGAACTATGTACTTCTCTCGGTCCCATAGGTTGCTTTGGCCTGGTGGATGTTATTAAAATATTTCATTCATTTATTCCAAACTTTTTCAATGATATGCCTCAAAGTGCTGCCATGATCTAGATATACCTTTATAAAAAAATTGATCCATGTGCTTGTGTAACTGTTTTGGTGATTAACAAGTTGATGGCTCAACAACATGCGTGGTTAAATGGTAGTAGCTAATCAAGTTTAGTATCTGGACCGACCTTATCTCATGCTAAGGACCATCATACTGTCTCCCTCATCCTTCCTTGGTAAACTTCTCAGGCCCTTGGATTGCACCTCGAGTTTCAGTCTAGTTTTCCATGGCTGCTGCTTGCTGTCCTTCCCATTTCCTTGTTTTATCCGAGATATCTGGAAGTCACGGAAGAAGACGCAGTCCCCAACTAATTGTTGTTAATTGTAATGTAAATGCCACCGGGGAAGCCCAGAAACCTTTATCGCAGGACGAAGAAAACAGCAGGGAAATTGCACTTCCCACACAAAAGGAGCGCAGAAAAATTGTAAAAACCGCATGGGAAAAATTATTGAGATGGTCAAGGTCGTGGCGTCTCCTCAATGCTCGAAGAGCACCTCATGTTCTACAAAATACCAACCAGGTCCATTCCTCTCTTACCCATATAAAAATATTGAACATTACGTATTACATTTATGGCTTCTTATTTCTTTAGTGTTTTGTATTTTGTGTGTAAAACCCATCACAAAAAGTATATAGTAGCAAAAAACCAACAAGCTATATACTGAACTATCAGAGTAAAGTAGCAAGCCTATAGCAGGGAATGAACTGAAATCTAGAAATGTAAAACACCTGTTCATATGCATTAAATCCAACAGTATAAACCAGAGGAAGCCACAAAGATTGTTGAATTTAAAGAGTTTTCTCCACGAGGATACAAAGAATACCGGCCCTTGCTGGGCTTCAATACTCTTGTTTTTTTTAAAGCTCACGTGCTTATCAACTGTCAGCTTTACAAATTGGTAGAAACCTTTAACCTTCTACCTTCGCTGAAATATGAAATCTGCAACATAAAAGGCAAAGTCTATTTATCCAAAATAATGTAACTGCAACATTTGTAGCTAACAGTTTTTGATTGGATGTATATATCTTTTTTCATCAGTTCTGTGTTCAAATTGGAACAATTTTCTAATAAGTTTTGGAAACGTTGTAATTTCAAATACATTTTACTGCATGTGTTGTAAAACTTTATTTAATGAATACCAGAATGTCTAGCATTTTACGAATTCTGATATTGCAAAGTAGTTACCATTAACTTCACTTCAAAACATGAAAAGACATGGTCCAATATTATCTATATCACACTTTCTGGTCCTGCCTCAAACACATTATTTTCATACAATCACTGGATATTACAGTAAAGTCTAAAGGTAAAGGTTGTTATATAAGTTCACAACCAAGATATAGTCTCCAATTCGAAGTATGAGACCTTCTTGTAGAAGCCCACAAGGGTGTTGCTTTCCATTTACCTGATTATTGATATATTGTTCAAATATTGTAACCCTAGGTTTTGACTCCATGACCTTATATATCATTTAAATTTTGTACACCTAGGTTGTTACCTCATGACCTTATATAATGTTCAAATTGTGTAAACCTATGTTTTGACCCTACGACCTTATATATTGACCAAATAATTAGACACCTAGATTTTGATCTCATGACTGTAGATATAGTTCAAATTCTGCACCCCTTGGTTTTGACTTCATGATCTTATTTACATATTGTTCAAATTTTGGGCCTCCTGGTTTTGACTTCACGAACCTAATAATTTGTTCAAAATTTGGACCTGTAGCAAACCGAAGTTTGCCAATCCCCCTACACCCTGGGCACTGATTGTGAATAGATTATATGATTAGACAATGGTTGAAATTTTAATGTAATGTCAGCATTGCACGCATATCCCATGTTTTAGCTAATTGTTTGATATGGGTTGGTCTTAAATTGTTTGTTGAACTATTTGTGTAGGTGGCAGTTCTGGGAGGTGGGTCATTTGCAACAGCCATGGCAGTGTTAGCTGCCAAAAATAAAGCTGATTTGGAGGTTAGCATGCTCGTCAGAGATAATGCTGTCTGCAAGTCAATCAATGAGACACATATTAATCGGTAGGTTTTATTGCAAGTAAGAACAATAATTGAACTTTTGGGGACTTGGTGTTAAGTCCTATGTAAATATTCATATGATATCTCCTTCCTATAAATTCATCCATTCCCAGTCTAATATATGAATGAAGGGATGCACTTGGTAGGAGGAGGAAAATGAAGTCCTTGAATACAGTTGATGTTCACAGAGACCTCTTAGAGTCTGCATTGCTTAAAACTACCAAGCACTTGACCATTAATTCTTGAAAGATGAGTAATGTAATTCCATTCATTGTAGCATAAAATGTGAAAAGAACATGTTTACCTGCATTTAGTTGGCACCTGACACCTGGGATGTGCTGAGTCAAGCCGACATGCCGGTTTTTTCAAATACCCAGTCAAACCCGGAAAAAAATGAGAACAACCTGCACTTAAAACATGGGTTATTCCCGTTTTGTTTTTTTAAAAAACCTTTGACTTTTGCTTATAAAGTCCCCTTTTTTTCATTTTTGAATGTTAGTGTTTTTTAATTTGCCACGTTTTTAAGCCTGTGTAATTGAATTCCATTTACACTTTCAGTTTGCCGTGAATGCTGTGTAAATGTAATGCTTCTATGATTGTATTGGCTAATGAATATACGCCATACAAAAGGCCCCAATCTTAACCCTTGTTGACAATTTTCATTTAATCCCAAAATCTTGAGTACAGAATTACCATGCTGTAACTGTTTCACTTGCATGCAACATGGTGACCAACTATATATTAATTCTTGGATTTGATTCCTAAATTACTGTGGCCATGATCTTTGGATCATCAGAACATAAGGCTTTTTGCAATGTAGGTACAAGCTTAATTGCTGTAAATTTTGTAAATATGATCTATTCTCATATGCTAGTTTTACTTTGCATGTGTATTAAAATCTGTAGCATGTCATTTGGTGATAGAACATTTTTCTTTTTTCACATTTTAGGTTAATTGTTTCCTTGCCTTTGTAACAAACTAAAATATGTAGAAATGCCATCATAATACACAACAAAAGATGTATGATAGGTAATGATGCACCCTTATTTTGATTACACTCCAATACCCTTGTGATAATGTTACACCATAAATACTCCCTAAGGAAGGAATCACTCGAAGAGATCTCCCTCTATGAGAGCCGAACCAACTACCTATTGTCTACCATGCTAACTCAATATCTCATCAGTACATAACATGGCTTCCTTGCAACAATATAAAACATCTATTTATAATGACTCATTTGATGATGGTGGAGGGTAAACACCTTACACACTAAACATTTCATTGACCCATATAACTTCATCAGCAAGCTACCCATTAGACCTATAATGACTAGTTAAGGTTGTGTGCCACAATTTGATTACCCCATAAAGTCATACATCATAATACCATGGGCCTAGGTATACAACATTCCACCCCCTTATCACATAACATTCAGCCCCTAACCCTCCCTATTGCATAACATTCAGTCCCCAACATTCTCTATTGCATAACATTCCACTTCCTTATCATTGTTCACCTTTAGGGCATATGAACAAACCAAGTAGTACGACTATCTTTAATTTGTGTACAGCCTTGCAAATGTGATCTTGATAGGTAATGATCCTTTTTGGCACACTATACGATACACGTTTCCATCTTATGTTGTGCTACTTTGATTCCATACATATTCATAGTCGATGCTCCTCTAACACTTTACATATCCTTATTTTTTGCTTCTTTCATTCCAAGACAGCCATGGTTGTTACTCATCTATTGTCCACACCATGCTTTCATTGATTTTTTGTAGAATTAGCCTTATGTCAATCACTTTGGACTTTTTAATCTTCTCTTTTTTTGTCCTTTTGGCTCTTAATAAGGCAAAGGGTTTGAGTTTCTTTCACAAGTGCCCAAGTCTTCATCATGCTCCTCCTCAAAGTCTTCCTTATGCTCTTTAAATTCTGCCTTTCTTTTGGTTCTTCGTTGCGTTGTCCTTAACATTTTTCTTTGTGCTCTTCGTGCTCATCTTTGATATGATTCACAATACTTGGCCAAAGATACCTGCATTTTCATTCCAAAGCTTCATGAACTTTTGCACCTTAATATTCGCTGTCCCCAAGGTTTCTAGCCAAGGATATCCAAGAACAATGTCCAAACCATCCTCAGCCTTAGCATAGAAATTTGAATGCAAAACATATTTTAATATGGTGAGCTTCAAATCTTAAAAATGTGAGCCTTTTTACCTACGTTGCTGGTCTGGGTTTGGTGATACGCTGATTTTTTTCCATGGGTTTTATATATATATATGCCCATAATTTGTAAAACAAATGTACATAATTAAAAACACAACTGATAGTGATAAAGATAATTGATAATTCATGTCAAATGTCAAATGTCAAATCACCACAAAATTACAAATCAATAATCTTCATATTGCTCTTTATTGAGAGCATCAATGTCATCAATTGGTTTGTTAGAAACTTAGAACCACAAGCAGCCCCAATGCCACTCCAACTAGCTGCACTGTTCAAGTCTTGTGTAGCAGCCTCCTGCCCCACATCCTCCATAGGAAATCCGTTCAATAGAAGCATCCAAGTTGGCACTCTTAGGGGCTACATCTCAATTCCTAATCGCCCCTTCCTTGTACTCGGCTTGCTCTCTCTCTCTCTCTCTCTCTATATATATATATATATATGCCCATAATTTGTAAAACAAATGTACATAATTAAAAACACAACTGATAGTGATAAAGACAACTGATAATTCATGTCAAATGTCAAATCATCACAAAATTACAAATCAATAATCTTCATATTGCTCTTTATTGAGAGCATCAATGTCATCAGTTGGTTTGTTAGAACCACAAGCAGCCCCAATGCCATTCCAACTAACTGCACTGTTCAAGTCTTGTGTAGCAGCCTCCTGCCCCTCATCCTCCATAGAAACTTAGGAAATCCGTGCAATGGAAGCATCCAAGTTGGCACTCTTAGGGACTACATCTCAATTCCTAATCGCCCCCTCCTTGTACTCGGCTTGCTTATGTGAGAGGAGGCGCAAGTTGGAATGCACATAGACCAATTCCTCTGCCTTTTTTTGTAGCCAGATGACTGTGCTTAACTAAGTGGATAAAGGAGTATGTACTCCAGTTTCGTTTAGCTGAAGAAGAATTCATAACCTGTTGAGATTGGAGAAAAAGTCAATACAACATTTACAAGTATAATATATAGTTGCCAAAGAAAAGTAGGAAGTTAAAAACATGCATACCTGTGATAGAACTTTGAATGTAGGAGTCTATAGGTAAATATAGCTTTGGCCTTGGAAGTACCAACATGTATGATTGTCCTCCTTGTACTCATCTCGAAGAGTGCTAAGATTGTGACTCATTGAAGCTATAAGATTGCCAAACTCACGCATGACTATGCCCTCTACATCTGGATTTGAAAAAAGTCTAGTGAATCCTGCCTTGTACCCATCACTAACTTCAATGTCTTTGTATGGTGGCACCCTCTTGGGCAAAGAAAGTATCTTTGTGCTATAATATTTGGGGGTCAAAGCAAATGCTAGGAGATGCAAGGGTGTGGCCTTCTTGTTCCATTGTTCAACTATAATTGTTTGTACCTGTTTGAAAAATGTTTCGAAGGGATCTTTCTCCTTAGTTGCTATTATGCCCCTTATATTTTCTATCACGGAGTCAGTGTTGTCATATATCTTGCCCAAACATGACTTATTTGTATTGGGAAACTAATCATATTCATGATGGCCTCAATGAAACTCAATGGATATTCCACACGAGCCCACCAATTATCATCTAGGATAAATGCTTGGACCTTTTGGGCCCTCTCTTTATTAGACTGTCTTCATACACTCCAAAAGCTGTTGATTACGATGGTGCTCAATGCCTCTCGCACCTTCACAAGTCATCTCAAGATGATTGTGTGATTTAAATTGAGTCTCAACAACCTAATATGGTTTTAAAAAAAAAAATTAAAAATGTAGATGATATAAATACCGAAAAGAAAACTGAAATTATAAATAAAAACTAACAAATATTGTGTTGTGCTGTTATCACAACCTGCCCAAATTCTTTGAACTCAAGGCCTCCTTTCAATTTTAGCTTCTTTTGGCTTCCAGTTCAGTTCGGCTTTGTTTTTGTCCATTTTCTTGTTTTAGTTTGGTTTGAAATTAAACTTGGTTCTTGAAAGTTCAAATGATTAATTAAATTTAATCAATAAATATTCCTGTGGGGTTTAATCTCTCTTTTCGCCCTTTAGCCTGGTTTTTCCTGTTTTGTATTGCCTTGGTTTCCTTGTCATCTTTTGGCTTGGGCTTTCCTAGGCTTTCCTTGGTTGTATCAGGCCTTGGTGTTTTATCCCTAGTTTGTTTTCCCAAACCCAATCTCGATTTGGGGTTAGTCTTTTCTTCTATCTACTTCCTATCTAGTTGGCACTTGTTTATGTTTGATCTTTCAAGTCCATACTCAAAGGGACTCAGTGCCAAATTTTATTGCATCGCTAGCTCTGGGTTCCAAAAGGCTTTGAGACTGTTTCCTTATGTTTTGTTCTCTTGATCTTCTTGTATTTGAAATCCTGCATTAGCTGGTTTTGAAGTCTCGACAGGTCCGCTTATGTCGAGCCTTTTTTTGGTATTTTTAACTTAAACTTCCTGGGAGCTTCTGCAAACCTGAAACTAGTCTTAACTTAATTTTTTGTCTTTTGTGTTTAGGTTTGCCTTAGTCATTTCTTCACTTGCCTTTTTTGAACCCAAAATAAGTTTTAATTGGTTTTAATACCTCTCTAGATTTGTCCCTTCAGAGCATTCTTCTTGGATTTTACTTTGTTTTCTCCTTTGAAATTCAAACCCATCAAGGTATTAAATCCAGTTGTCTCTATTTTCACATCCAATTTTGGTTTTATTAGTCTTGAGTCTTGACAACCACTTTGAAATTTGGAGTTACCTCGATTCTTACATGTGTCTTTCCCTAGAGCTCCCAGGTGCCTTACACCTCTTAGCTCCAGACTTAACTTGATCTTGACAAGTGTCACTCTCGGAGGAAACCTTCAGGCCTTTAAAGTTTAAACCTGGATTTAATAGAAGGAAGCCTCGAATGCAAAAGCTGCATGCACTGAATTTAAATCTTTGCCAAATCCTGATTCTTGGAGGCTTTCAATTGTTTCATTGTGATATGTCTTTTGAACTCTTGGACTACTCAAAGTTTTAAATTTGGATATATCTTCCCTTCACGATTGGGTTTTCCATGTTGGTCCCCATTACATGCTTTGAAACTGGTGATGCCAGATGATGCCACATAGACTCCTTGGAGCTTCTCAGATTTTGCCATGTGGCACCTCTAGCAATAAGCTTGAAGTCTAGTCTCTCTCAGATACCAAGACCATCCTTGGAAAAGATTGACGCCTGTTTTTATGAGAAAATTAGGTGAAGAACTTGATACATAAGAATCTACTTTTTGAAAACTTTTGAGAATTCTTTAAAATGGATTTCTAACCTTTGGGAATTAAGTAGGTGCAAATTTGAGCACAAAATGATCTTTGATTGCAGGTAAGCAAATCTTAGATATAACTATGGCAAATCAAGGTATGGGTGCAAAAGGTCTGCATGATTCCTTCCTTTGGTAATTTAAAATCAATATAATTTTAGTCCCAAAGGATTGTGATCTTGGTTGGATTTTTCTTATATATTGTTTTCGTAGGGTATTAATTGAAATCTGGTACACAAGTGGATGGTGGCAATGATGTTTCATTGGTTTAAATCACTAGTGGCTTGTTGAGGAAGCCAAGTCAGTGGCTTTCAAATCAAGATGCCATAGTTCCCCATGTAAACTAGTCTGATTACTTGCACTAGAGGACCATGCTGAAGGTGGTGAAAGAATTAATGTTGGCCATAAATTGTTGGTGTTGGAAATAAGCCACACCCGAACCGACGATGGACTGGTCCAAGAGGGGCCAGTAGCTCAGTGGTAGAGCACTCTAGCAGCGTATGGAAGGTCCTAGGTTCGAGTCCTAGCTGGTCCATGTCTCAACATGGTATCAGAGCCAGGCCAGGCTAGGAGCCCCAAGCACATGACAGGTGTGGCTTAAGGGGGGGTGTTGGTGTTAGTATAAGCCACACTCGGACCGACGATGGACTGGTCCAAGAGGGGCCGGCAGCTCAGTGGTAGAGCACTCCAGCAGCGTATGGAAGGTCCTAGGTTCGAGTCCTAGTTGGTCCATGTCTCAACATAAATGAGATTCCAAAAGAATCCTGCGAGTAACTTCTGATTCATCTAGGGGAAAAGACCCAATAGGTGAGATAGTTCCAATGGTTGAGATAGTATATGTGCATTTAAGGCCCAATATTTTTTGAAGTTTAGTACTAGTAGTTGTGACTTTAAGGTTGTTAGTGTTACTATAAGTACTAATAATTGAATGAAATGTTGCCTTTAGATTTAAAAAGCAACCAATCATGTGATGCCACATCAGCCCACCAACAAAACATGACTTAATGCACACCTATTGGTCCACCCTTTTTTTGGGGGAACTATTTGACACCTCAACAAAAAGCATGCTGATGTGGCATCATATTTGATGATGTGGCCCTGAAACCTTAGTTATAAGCAGGGGCATTGCCAAGTAAGCTATTGTAAAATTTTTGGAGTGATTCGAAATTGCCACGTATGATTTTTAGAGGCGTGAAGTTAGGGTGCACCACTACTGGGTCCTCTCCCCTACCTTGCCCGGGTGACTTTAGAAGCTGGGGAAATCATTAATTCCCTGACATGGTTTAGAGTAAATGGGCATGGCGAATCGGGAAATCAGACTTCCCTATGACAAAACAGTTCCATTTTGGTATGGGGAGAATGTTCGACGGCTATGATTTGGATTTCTCTCTTGTCAGAAGATTGGATTTTGGGAGGCTTACGGGCAATATTAATTGTAAACTTTTCTCAATTCATGGGGTTGGAGATTTAGGTTGGAAACCTAGGAGAACTTCTGTAGCTAGCTTATCTAGCTGAATATAGCTCTTCTTGTTTTCAATTTGAGTGTTGTGAACCTGTATATTTTACTACTGTAGTTAACAAGGAGTTATTCTTGCAAGCAATTTTCTAAGTTTAAAAGCTATATCCTTTGCATTTTGTGAGTAGTATATATCCTTGTCGATTTACACATTCTTATGGTGGTCATCTCGGTTCCTGTATTCTGCTTGCTTTCCTTGAAGATTGCATCACCCTTGTGTTTAAGCTGTGAAAATCTACCAGTCACATGTATGGTTTTCATTTGCTTACTTGAGAAACTTAGCAATCAGTGGTGAAAGTTCAGATTGACAAGCCTCCTCCTCTCTCTCTCTCTCTCTCTCTTAAATCTTTTGATTTTTTATGAAAATGATTAGTCTAGGATTAGATTACAAATAGAATAAATTTTTCTTTTTTCTTTTCTTTTCAATGGTATTTTTGTTGATGTGTGTTTTGGCACACCAACACGTTGGAACAAAAAATGTTCCCTTACTTGAAAGGAGTTACTGTTAATCTCAAGAATCTTCTATATGCATTTATGGGTTAAAGAATTTAACAACTTAGTAGGTGAGTGGTTTGGTTGTTTCCTTCAAAGGGCTTCAAAGGAATCTTAATGGAAAATCACTAATCATTTGTTGTTTATGTCTTGTGACTTGCTTATAGGCTATCCATGTGCATATATGGTCCAAGGAATATATATTGCAGCTATTAACAATCCCTCACATGTAAAGAAAATAAAACATGTATTTTAACAAAACTCCATTCATTAATTGCCATGTAACATAAAGTTTCAAATTTACAATTCACACATGTCCATCAATTTGCACAAAACATGCACTGAAATTCTAAATTAAAACCTAGACTAATCTCAATCTAACTGATGTAATCATAGAAGCAAATATCATTCTTAGGAATATCTTGGCAAACCAAAAGAGAAAGATATTTTCAATTTCTTGAGATGATATTTTGAAAATATTGGGATCCAAAAAACACAAAATTACAAAAAAAGAGAAATAACTGATTTTTTTAAATATTTAAAGGCATCCTAGTTGCATGGAGGTGAGACAGAGAAAGTAAAGGAGAGGTACACCACTAATTTTGAAATATGGATTTTTCATTAAGTTTGAAATCACTATTTATAGTGCACACTCCATAGTGTGTTTTTATATATATACATCTCAAAGTTTGAGCCCTCAAAATCAATCACAAACTACAAAATACAAATGCCAAGCTACAAAGAACAAACTACAAAGAAACACAAGGCAGACAAAGCTAATAAGGCTAGCTACTGTGAAGTACAGCCCACTAGGGGGCTGTAGTTCCTAATGATGAAGCTCTAACATTATGCTCCCTCCTAAGCTGATTCAATTGCTCTTCATCAAATACATCGGCCTCCCTCAAGATCTCAAGGTCTTCCTCATCAAGTGGCTCTTCTTCATCGATGAGCCATTCTGAGTTAGGATTGATCTCATCAAGGTCACTTGGTTGATCATCCTCGACACTCCCTATATAATCAATTCGAATGCATTAGTTTGAAACCTTATACAAAATATAAATAATAACTGCTAATTGGAAGAAAACAATAATTACAATTTACAAATAGAAATGTAAATTTTCCTTACCTTGAAGTTTTTTTATTCAAATGCGAAGGTTATGGTGGGCAAAAACCAAATCATTCATCCACTTTTGAGTCAAATGATTGTGTTTCTTGGAGTGTATGTGTTGAAACACAGTCCAAGAACGCTTACAAGAAGATGAACTACATGGCTGGCTCAAAATGTGCATTGCCATCCATCTTAATTTCTTGGCATCTTTGCCAAAAAAATTCCACCATTCAACTACAAAAAAAAATAAAAATTCAATCAACATTGTATTAAGTTAAAGAACTTCAATCTTTAAAAAAAAAAAAATTCTTACAAATTCCCAAGTACCTGGTTTCAAAGTGTTCTTGCCTTCTACAACACAAAGAGTGGCGAAAAATCCCTTTCCCTACTGGTATGTGGGTAACTCTACCCAGGCTGCTTGTAGATCCTATGATTCAGGGAAAAATATCTTGCTGCATTGGAATAGGCTTGATTGAAGGTGTCACTATAAAACAATGCTGGATTGAGGAAGTATCTAGCGGCATGGAGGGCACAATGTATTTTCCAATCCCATCTTGCATCAATGACCTCCCATATTGGCATGCACTTTCTTGTCTCATGGTCCATCCTCACCTTGATAGCCTCTTTGGCCCTATCCGTGGCCTCATACAAGTAGCCCATTGGGGATTTTTCCCCATCAACTAGCTGCAACACTCTAACTAAAGGTTCAAAAAATCTCACAATCTCCTCTGCCTTTGTCCCAAAATTCACAGCAAAAACATGTTCTGCCACGTTTTGACCATCTATATGATCAGCAAAGCCAGATTGTGACCACTCATTCGAAATGACCATTCGTTTCAAATTCATCTTTTGGCCACAAAGAGTTTGCAAGGCTAGGAAGTGTGTGGCAAGTACCTGGTTTCAAAGTGTTCCTACCTTCTACAACACATAGTGGCAAAAAATTCCTTTCCTTGCTGGTATGTGGGCAGCTCTGCCAAGGCTGCTTGTAGATCCTATGATTCAGGGAAATTCTCTTGATGCATTGGAATAGGCCCTCATTTACCTCTTCAGCTTGATTGAAGGTGTCACTATAAAATAATGCTGGATTGAGGAAGTATCCAACAACATGGAAGGCAAAATGCATTTGCCGATCCCATCTTGCATCAATGACCTCCCATATTGGCATGTACTTGCTCGTCTCATGGTCCATCCTCGCCTTGATAGCCTCTTTGGCCCTATCCATGGTCTCATACAAGTAGCCCATTGGGGATTTTTCCCCTTCTACTAACTGCAACACTCTTATCAGTATATTAATGTAATAAAGTGTAATTAATTAGGTTGGTAGTTAGGTGTAGTTAGGTATAGTTATTAAAGCAGGTAGTTGTAGTAGGTTGCACCATTAATAATGGTAGTTGTAATAGTAACTTTTATAACTTTATAAAATGTTGCTTCCACTCATTGTGAAGCAAGCCTTCTTGCAAATTTATCTCATCTCTCTTCTTTGCAGCTTTACTAACATTGGTATCAGAGCCAATAGGTTAGGGTTAGGGTTTCATCGTGCAAAGGAGGTCGGGAAGAGGTCGTGGTTGTGGATCGAGATCACGGGCATCTATAGAGGGTTTCAAAACCATGCCTAGGGCAAATTCGTGCTGTCATTTCAAGTCAATCACATGTAAATTTTATGGTGAAATTCGTGGCAAATTTTGGTGAAATTTGTGCGACCAGTTTTATGTGAAAATTGCAGGCTTGAGGAGGTTAAATCTCGTCTTTTTTAGGGTAAAAAATTGCATGGATTTTTCACAAAAATCGCGGCTGCAGAGGTATAAAACGCGGCCTAAAAAGATAAAACGTGATCAGAAGTGGTTTCATCCACGGCCAGAAGGATTCGTGCCATCTTAGGAGCAAAATCACACCCATATTTGGAGGAAAATCACATCCAAAAACAACAAACAAATTGCATTTTTTCTGCCCTATTTGAAATTGTGATTTTTAACCTGTTTTTTCCATCGCAAATTAGTGAAAATTGTGCTTGTTTTTCTCACGCACGGCTAGGGTTTTATGCTCAGTTTTTTAAAACATTTTATTTACCAGTTTTTACTAGAAAATCATCTTTTAAAGTCGTGACTAGGGCATAAATCACGTGACCTAGGGTTTGTATGCTGTTTTTGTGACCAGCAGGGTTCCAACTAGGGCTTTTACCCTCTTTTTCAATGTGCAAGGCAAGAATCAGCGGCTGCTAGGGCACGACGTTCTAGGAATTTTTTTGGGTATTCATTCTTTTAAAATTTCCCTCAATTATTTTTCCGGGTTTTTGAAATATCAGTTTGAGGGGGGGGGGGTTTAATATTTGGGGTTCAAAATTATCCTTGAGACCGAAACCAACATTACATAACACACATCTAGAACTATAGGTTATATTTGTAATCGATGTTCTACTTCTAACACATCAAACTAACATTGCATATAATAATAAAGATATAACCTAATGTCTATGGAAGGTGGTGTCTCACTAAGGAGATGCATGCCCCTAGATAAACCGACGCAACATGAAACTATTGCAAAACAAGAATTTGGATCACAGACACCAACATCCTATAGTAGAAACTAGAAACAAGGGAACCATTAATATCCCTTTTTGCAATGATAGGGTTGGATTGACTTGACACCTCCAAGTTGTTTGCCCATATAAAAAAGAACTGGGTTTTGGTCATAGTCAGTCTTGGTAGCACACTTACACATTCTAGACAAGAGACAAGTCTATAGGTTGGCCCTCAGCATATCATAGTCTTAGCACAAACAAGCTAAGCAAGGAGATTAAGTGGACAAGGTTGTGGTCTTGTAGAACTTGGCTTAAAATATGATCATTAACGTGGTTGCTTATGCATGATAAGTTTTTAACAACCGACAATCTCCCCCCAAAGGGATGGATTGTGCATTATATATATAGTCACCACCTTTTCTTTTATTGTTCACATGCTCAGTCAATATGCAAAGGGATTGCTACAGGCTTGGTCACATGGCTCCAAGATCTGACTATTTGGTTGCCACAATCCACATACGGAAAGGATTAGAAAGTGAGATGAAATTGTTACAATTCATGCACAAAATGGCCCTGCGACTTGTACCATGGTGTGTGTGGAAGGAAAGAAATGGATGGATATTTGAGAACATAACACAAACTGTTGATCAACTTTTCCAACAAACTATATCTAAGGATGAGAAGTACAACATTGATCTATTAATCAAACTCAGCATGATGCATTGACTGCATGAGTATTATTGGCTGTAGATTGGCACAGAATTGGAATATTCCTTTTCATTATAGATGGAGAATAAAAAAAGAACCCAGGGAATAGAGGAATTGGTGGAACAATCAGACTCCAAACTGGGACTGATTATAGGCTATACTTGATGATTGGAAGATAATCAAATAATTTGTCCGAGTTCTTGGCTCATTTTGTTGGAATTCATTTAGATAAACAAGGAGGAATTAAAAGATTGCAAATTGAAGGAAACTCAAAATTAGTTATCAATCTCATTATCATACAAAGATAAATTACTCTGTTTTCTGACACTACAGGACAATGCAACCGATCAAATCTAATCATTCAAATGGAAAATGGAGTCAATAATGTTGCAGGAAGTGACAATCCTAAACGATATAGATGAAATTCAGCTCATGCATAAAAAGGACACCACAATCATGTTGCTGACCTGCTTGCAATCGAAGCATTCAAAATAGATACAGATAATATTCTCAGTTTTCCAGGAAAAAAGATCACCTTGTAGGAAGAATTCTACAAGAAGATTTGGAGAAACCACTACCCAGCAATAGTTCTAATGGATTAAAAATATGCAATTGGACACCAATATCCAAGGTTATTCCTTGACCAAGGAATCAGCTAACAGAGAATAAGGATCTCACCAAGCATTTGTTTCAATTTTGATCCTCATTATTGACCACCTCAAAGGATTTGCTATATGGGACGTTTCTGTTTACATCATGCCAATTCAGCATCTTGCTGACATTACACAAGTTCCTCAGTGTAGGCACCACTTGGCAAGGGCAATTCAACAAGATTTTGATACAATACTAAGCCTACGTTGACATACTGAATGCTGATAATTAACATTTTAGGAAGCCCTTAAGTCCTTTTTAACCTTGATATTTGTTCGCTCATTATATCAAATTTACAACACCAATTTTGTCTGACTTTTACTTTTTCTTTTACCAATTCCATCCTACATGTAATGTAACTATGCTCTTGCCCCATGTAATGTCCCCTTCTAGTAAGCCAAAAATTTTCACAACCTTGAACAATTTCAACTTAGTAAAAGAGAACATTAGTATTCAATATCATAATTAGAGTTAACTAATCAAATATCAAATCCATATACTTTCCACATTTATTCTGAAGGATTGAAATCTTACAATCATAATTCATATTAAACTCATGCATTTCATATTGTTTCACACACATAGTTTCCCATGACCTATCTCGAAAGAGTCCTTGAATAGCCCTATTGTTAATCAATCCTATTTCCATATGAGCATGGTTTGTTAAGGCTTTGGTATATCCATCCTATCCGGAGGCCCAAAGGTTTCACACTACACGCGGTGTTCCTCACCATTTGGCTCAAGAAGCTTCATGCTACAAGCAGCATTCCTCACTTACTTGAGAGTCACCATCCGTTAGGCACATAATTATGACCTCATATTACCTTAGGCCCAAGAGCTTCGCACTTCATGCGGTGTACTTCGACTCTTGGCTCAAGGGACTTCACACTACATGTGGTGTACTTCATCCTCTTGAGGGTTACCTAGGTCCAAATTCATGCCCTTAACTTAACTCCATACTCATAGGTTGATAAGACGATTAAGGATGAAGCTCGAACGTCGTCTACGAGGTTATCACGGATTTGCTTATCATATTCTTATCATGTTATCATTCTTATTCATTTCTCAATTGAGTTGGCATCACATTTGCCCTATCTTTCACATGATTTCCATAATGTATTTGTATGGTAAGATATTTCATTTTTATCACATCTATGTATATAATTCATCTATTTCCACTATGACTTATATTATCTCATTGATTGCCATTCCTTGGCATCATCTACATTTCATCATTCCAATAAGCTTTCTTATATCACATGTTATAGACATTCTTGATGATAAACATTCTTATTCTATGGTAAACATTTCATTCTATGATGAACATTCGTTCTATTATTATAAATATTCTCATTCTACCATGATAAATATTCTTATGCTATTTGATTTCAAGCATTCTTATATTGTCACGAATGACTAGTATCTATTATTCATCTAACATACAAATTTTAGATATATAACTTATGTTAGAAGACATACCTTATAGATATGACGAATCATGCTAAATCGCTGTCCAAGTTTGCTGCTGCTCTGATCTGTTTCTATCTATATAATATGTTCCTTGTTTGATCCCTGATATATGATTTCATTTCTTGACTTTTCCTTATGTACGGTTCACACAATAACATTAAATAATATAACATCCTTCAAATTTGATAATAATATAATCTCTAAGTTGCTAGTGTATGGCAGACAAAAGAAGATGTCAGATTTGTCCCCTTAAAGATGGAAGCTTATATTCATATCTTTCTAACAATAATATACTTCTATATGCTATACGGAAGATGCATGGTTGTAGAATGCTGATATTAGAATAAAGAATGGGATCCAATCATGCCTGATCAGAAATGGAATCGTATTCCCTTTATATTTGCTAAGGGGTATGACTTCTGCAAAGGGAAGTATCCCTTAAAAGGGATCGCAACTTTTTCCTTAACTAATCGCTATTTTGCAGCCCGTTCCATGATCGCTGTTCCTTTATGAATTATAGTTTGCAATGTATATTAAATATTAATATAATTAATATTTATATTTATTCATATCTATTTTATAGTAATATATATATATATATATATATATATATATATATATATATTTAATAATGTGCATTTATATATATCACTAATCACATTTATAATAACATTAATATTATATATTATAATATATGATAATAATATATATTTATATTATCATTACTTATATTTATATTATTTATAATATATAATAGTTATAATAATATTTAATTATGTATATTTGTTATTTATTTAATATAATATATATTCATATTTATAATATATATATATATATATATATATATATATTACATTTAATAAACTATATTATATTTATACAATATCTTCATTAGTATTATATTTAATTTATGATATTGAATGTAAATACATTCAATTTATAATAAATATATTTGATTAATGATTTATAGATATATCTTCGAATAATATATAATTAATTCAATTAATAGAGGGACATGACACCCCAATTTTATTATTTTGTTGATTTTTTCTGAATCCCTTTATCCCTTGTAAACAATTGTGGAATTTATCTAATTTTTTATTATCACTTGTTTCATGCCTAAGCATTAAGAGTCTATCCCTTGAACCACCATTATTAGCCATTGATACTCTATATCTCTCCTAGGAAAATTGAGATCACATTTTGGAATTTTTGGTTTTAGTTTATACGATCAACTTTCTCACATCCTCATATTAGGGTTTTCAATGATCTTGATATACACAATATTAATAGTTTTAAGACCTGATATGTGAATCAACCGAATGATAGGTTGTTACCTTTCTCCCCATCCTCACAACCTACCTACCTTTTATTATGATCATCTCTTTCATTAACCTTCTTTCTTTATATTTGTCCTTTTCCACCATTCAACTTGGCCTCTAATCCGCACACCCATCCAATACTTCTCAAATGCATTTCAAAGTAGAAATACACCTTTCTCACTGTTGACACCTGAAAAAACAATTCCCAAAATGCATTATGTTGCCCCAAAAATCCATTTGAATCTTGCTTTGTGCCTTTGTTGAAGAGCCCATTATTGATACCCAATCAGAGATATTTCCCATGGGTCTCTTTAAGTAGCCGTCTATGTGTTTGCTTTCTGAAATGCAGGGAAAAAGCCCCAAAAATGACAGTCTCAAAAATTCCAAGTGTTTCCTTGTATTTTCTGCCTTTGTCGGAGTTTCGGAGTTCGGGGTTCATGTCTTCCGTCTTGCCTTATCTATCGGCTCCAAAAGCAGGCTCCAAAATTCGTCTAAGTGTGTCGAAGGTCGGAGTTTCGGGCTTACTCCTTCTGTCGTGCTTTCCCTGTTGGCTCTGAAGCCCTCCAAGGCAAAAATTTGCCTATGTGTTAAGTTCTTGAAAATTCTTCTAAGTTTGTCGGAGGTTGAAGTTCGGGCCTTTGGCCTTCAGTCTTCTTCAAGGCAGGTGTCAGGGAGAAGCCCTGAGGGCCAAAGTCCGACAGGATATACTTGTTTCAAATTCTTCTAAGTGTGCAGTGGGTGGCGGACAGCAGAGGTTGGTTCTTCTTCCTTCCTTCAGGGAAGATGGTAGATGGAAGGCTCGGGGGCTGAACCTTGGCGTTTTCATAATTTGACTAAGTGTTTCGGAGGTCGGAAGTCGGGCTTGCGACTTTCGCTCTTCTTCAGAACAAGCGCAAGGCGGAAGGCCCGAAGGTTGAAGTCCGCCAAACTATTTTAAGGCTTCTATGTTTTCAGGACACGTGGCGAGTTGGCGCAACATTTTGAAAGCTTTGTCTTGGGCATTGGGAGGAATTGTGCCATGCAAACACGTGGCATTTGCGGAGGAAACGACGTGGCCCACCGTTTCAAAAAAGGGCTTGCGCATGATGCCCCCATGTGGCGCCTTCGCGCACGCGCAAAGAGAGGTTGTGCCTGGACTACAAGGAACTTGTGCCGAAAAGAAGAGAAGACCACAACAAAGGCAAAAGATAAGTGAAAAAGGGTTCACCGTCAGAGGATTTTGTCGACAGCGAAGATAGAAAAACAAAGAAATGGTGAAGGCCTGAGGGCCGAAGTCCAATGAGTCCAATATTGCGCTAAGTGTTGCGGGCATCGGCAGGCAAGAGTTTCTCTTTCCTTCCTTCTTCCTTTTGGAAGGCGGAAGGTGGAAGGCCTGAAGCCCGACCCCCAGGGACTTTTATTTCTCTAAGTGTTTTGGGTTGGGCGGTTCCTTTCTTCCCTTCTAATAAGCACGTTGCAAGCGGAAGGCCTGACCTCCAAAGTTTGATTTGTCGGAGGTTGACTTCCTGGCCTTCCAAACTCCAACCGCCTGGGAATGCACCAACTACTTCCAGGGACGCCATTAATGCGAATTGGGTGGCTGAAATTAATGCTTTTAATGCAGTTGGTGAGGTAGTTGGTTCCCACCCAAAATGCAAAAGAGAAAATATTGCTAATATATACATGATTCAGAGATGTTTTAGTGGTTGGTCGCTAAACCAATTGTCTGGTCTGGAAGTGCCTAAAGAGTATTTTCTAGCATCAAATCATGTTAGTCTGGTCTGTAAGTGAAGGGATGTATTCAACATAGTGTAGGAAGGTTGTGTAAAGCAAATATGAATGTAATGGAATGTCTCCACGGAAGTTTGTAATGATTTTGGCAACTGTATAATCACAGTTATATGTTTTCCCTTACCACATTTGCTAGTATGATTGTAACTAAAGTTTGGAGATGTGTGACACCATCCAAGTTAATACAAGGCTTTGTATTTGCCATTCTTTTGTTGCATATGAGTCGTTGCAGTTCTCTTTTGGATTATTAAGTATGTCCATCACATGAAAATCTATTAAAGTCATATGTGTGAATATATGTCTAGTTCCATTGATCATTTGCTGTATATTTCCTTTCCTCCTTGCATTCTATGACTCTGTTGCCCAATAGAGTAGGCACCGGTCCATATTGGAGAGGGATCAATCACTCTTTTAAAACAAACAAATCATTCACCTGTGGTTTAGAGGATAAAACCATCTTTCCTTTGCATGTACATTCGCGCAGTTGAATCAGCTTAATTGGAGGCCTGTGCACCCAGTTTGTCTTGACCTAGTGACAGCTCTTGGGGTCAAGTGTACATTGGGTATGGTTGTGTTAGTTTATTTGTATTTTATTTCATACCTCTATGAATATCCCTCCTAGGTCTAGTTGAGCCTAAAGAGTAGAGGAGTCTACCCACTCCTGTAGGTTGTCCAAAATCGCCCAAAACTTGTTGATAAACCTCTTTTAATCACCCTAACGACGCCCTTGGCCTAGGTGATTATAAAATGTTTCAGGGTTTTGGGTTGTAGTTATTTTGGGAGTCAACACTCATAGTAAAGGCAGTGACAAAATCAGGACACCATGGAGGATAAAAAACCAAGCAAATGGTACCAAATCTACCACAATATATGTAATGCCATAAATCTTTTGAAATAGGTAGATTAAATGCTGTCAGAGGAGAGAACTGGAACAATTGTATTCAATTTGCCCAACAGATCAGAGCAATGCCTACCTACCACAGTCACATCCTTGTGATTGGGTTCCCATTGGAAGTCATGAGGAGGAAACCTTCATGTTTTAAGTGTAAGGATTACCAGCACATAAAAGCCTTGTAAGTCAAAACTCTTTGCATCAAGCCTCAACCAGTCCAACAGCATGGAGATGTTACCTCAAGTGTTAGTAATGTTAATATTTCAAAAGATCATAATGTGACAGAAGATGTTAACATTCATATACCTTAAAAGATTTGCAAACATTGTCAAGTGTGCATTGAATCAAATCAGGGAAAATTAATTTGATTGTCCTTGCACAGATTTCAGATTACGAAGCTGAGAAGAAGCCCAAAAGTTGATGGCAAATGCTATAAATAGGACCAGGAAGTTCTCAACATGCAATTGTTTGTTTAAGAATTAAACCTTTGAGGATTTATAAAGAAATATTTGTCGGCTATCATGGCATTCAATCCCCAACTTTGTGCTGCCAGAAAGCTCCATGTTAAGGTACAGGAAAATGGGTCCATCAGTTGAAGAAAACATTGGAGGTATGGAAATCATTGTATTTTAGAATAATAATGTCTTCTCTCAGCTTCTCTCATCCATAACAGTTGCTGGTCAGGTAAGAGGTTTTAGCCCTGAACCTGCTATTTCTAGTTCTGATAATGTTCCAGGCCCCTCTGTATAGGCCAAATCTTCTTCCTTCTTATGCTCAGCGTCCTACCAGAGTTCACAGTTTTACGACTACTCCTACCATGTACTTTCAAAGCACTACCTCTCCTCTAAGCACTAAACAGTTCCATCTCTTTAGAGCGGTTCTGTTTTTACTGCTTATGGCTATGGGAGTAGGAAGCATGGAGGTAAACAGACCAAGATAGAGAGAGCTCATCGTATTGGTAATCCACCCACTAACTTCTTTTCAAAGTTGTTGTGGTCCTCCTCCTCAAACTGATATGACTCAGATTTATTTTACTATGATCAGGGTTATCAATAGCATGAAGGGAAGCATTGCCTGATTGGGTGAGAAATTTGGTGAACATGATACTAAGATTCCAATTTTGGGGGTATGCATTACAAAATTTACCATTTTAATTGAAAAACAAAATGATTGTATCACACAGATGATGAAAATCTGTGACTATCAGCAACATAGGTGGCAGACCATTGAAGAGTTGCTAATGTATGATCCAATTAAAAAGATTGGCAGCTGAAGCTATGCAGGAGAACATTGAACTTTAAATGCTGCCAAGAGACAAGCAACACAGGCTGCAAGCTGTGGTAGCACACGAGCACAAGCTACATGTTGCAGGGTTCCAGTCTATAACCCAATTGTTAGACAGAATGCCCCATCCAATTGGGCTTACGTTGAACCGATACAATCCACTAGTCCTAGTGATCCAAAGCAGAAAAGGGCTTCTTGAAGGTCCTTGTTAATGGCTTCCTATTCTCCAATTTCTACCTAATGGGAAGTACTCGTACTCTCATCTTTCAATTTCCCCAATTTTGTAATGGATAACTTTCAACAGGAGGGGGAAATTCAGTGTATAAGTATGTCTGTAATTTCAGCATGTCCTATAAGGTTAACTGTACAGTTCGTAGAGTAGTTTTTTTTAAGAGTTCTTAAAGTAGGTGCTGCAGTTCTTACCGCTCTCTGTTCTCAGTTCTTGTTCCAAAGGTTATGTCTGGAAAGGTTGAACAGACCAGTATTTTTCTTTTGATTGGTCTAGTTCATGTTTTATTATCCTTTTTAAAATTTGACTGTAAATAGAAATACTTTGACCTTTTTTCATAAAAATAAAAATTAACTCTATATCTAAAAGCACTTAACTATAGTCTTCTTACTGCCTCCTAACAGCTAAGAAGAAGAAAGAAAAGCTATTTATCAAACATTTTTGAGACACCTTTATTTCTCCAGTTTCTGTTCTAAGCAATCACCTATCATTCTCCTAATTCAATTATTTTGTTGCAGGATATTTCTGAAAATTCTGTGTGTTTTTTATGTCCATATATTACCATTTTCCATTGACAAAGTCTGCTTGGCAATATTATCTTTGCATATATATTGTTCCTAGAAGGTTTACCCACAGAGTTTGCTTCTTGAATTCGTCGTATCAAAGACATAGAATAAGGACAGGGAAAAACATATGAACATATTTATTTATTTTTGATTGGTTAGTCCCCATGTGGGGAGTCCTTTGTCTTAGCTGCCATGAGTGAGGGGTATCTCTTCCATCAAATTTACCCAGGACTTGCACCTGGTCTTGACTGTTGGAGTAAGATACACCTAGATGTGAATGTGGTAATAAACCCGATTGACTTTATTCAACAGAAACAACCTTTTCAACTTAGAGTCAACAGACCCAACTTAATGTCACTTTTTGGAATTGAACCTGGGTCTCCACAATGAGAACCCAATGATGGCTAAACCCCTTTGACAATATGAACGCATTTATTTGATTCTTAAGTATTTTAACAAAATGCAGATACAGTGGCAGCGATTATATGGGACTGAATAATGTAGATTGGTTGATCTTGCAGAAAATATTTACCAAACCATAGGCTACCGGAAAATATTATAGCAACAACAGATGCTAAAGCTGCTTTGCAAGGGGCTGATTTCTGCATTCATGCTGTGCCTGTACAGGTGAGTTCTATTTTGGTTTCCTCTTGTACTCATTCTTTCTATTCATTGCAAATAAATCCAGTACTATTTATACCATGTAAGGTTTATTCATGTTGTTTGTAGTAATATTTGCTTCGTGTGTTGTTATATTTGTCTTGCAGTTCAGTGCAGCTGTTTTGAAAAACATTTCAGAGCATATTTCTCCAAAGTTACCTTTTGTGTCTGTAAGCAAGGGTTTGGAACTTAATACATTGCGAATGATGTCACAAATTATCCCACAGGCACTTGGAAATCCTTTCCAGCCTGTTGTTATATTATCAGGGCCATCCTTTGCTATTGAGCTTATGGAGAAGTTGCCTACAGGTTCGAAAGATGAAAATGGGGCTAGTTTAAGTACTCTTTTAACCAGGCAGACATCATTGTTTTTCTGAAATAAGTGTTTGTGTTTTACTTCATATGGATCTATATTTGTTCTCAGATAAAAACATTGTCAGATAAAAATATTTTTTGATAAATAACAAATAATATGTTATGCAGGCTTTATCAAGGATTCTTCTGACTTGTTGATGCCTGAATCCAAAGAGCATAAGTGAAAGTTGATGGAGCAACTCTGTAGAATTCAAATCTTATACTTTGCTTGCAATCATGCAGCAATGGTGGCGGCCTCAAAGGACAAGGACTTGGCAATTGCTGCTCAGCAGCTTTTAGCTTCACAGTATTTAAGAATTAGCACTTCTAGGTAAACATGGCTAGTCTTTTTCCTCATATTACTAGAATCATGAATGTGTTGTTGATTAAGGATAAATTTTTTTTCCCAGAAAATACAAATTTAGACTTTAATATGGGTCAAGTATTGATTGTACAATTTTACACAGTGATGTTACAGGAGTAGAAATATCTGGTGCACTCAAGAATGTTCTCGCCATAGCAGCAGGGATTGTAGAGGGTATGAATCTCGGTAACAATTGCATGGCAGCCCTAGTTGCACAAGGTTGCTCAGAAATACGATGGCTGGCAACAAAGGTGCATGCATTTCAAGATAGATTGCAGTTTTTTCTTCAATTATTTAAAATTGAAAATCACGCATCTAATAGAAAATTATTTTCCATAAGATCAGTACTTTGTTAAACTTAATTGAAGTGTTTATTAGGAAATTCTGGATTAATTGAGTAAATAACATTTGGACAGTTACTTCCCTTACAATGGGGTGGCCAATAATCTTTTAAAAAAATCATTTAAACAAAAGAACTCTATGGACTGCATCTTCCCCTTCCCTGCACTCCCCTACCTCTTGCATCCCTCCCCCCAATTTGGTTTATCAAATTGAATTTCAATGGAATGGCAAAAGGAAACCCAGGGCCAGCTGGTGAGATGGAATGTTTGGAGATGAATGGGCAAAACCACTAATAATCAGTCTGAAGCGATGGTCATTCTGAAAGGTATTTAAATTACAAGCTCTGAAGAATGAGGAGTCTCATGATGGAAGCTGGTTCTCAGATTTTAATAAATGCCATGAAGAATGGAAAACTGTCTTCATGGTGATTGGGTGCAAGTGTCAATGAAGCATCATGCCTCTCCAAGAAGATGGGTAAGACAGTTTTGACATATTAAGCAAGAAGGGAATAAAGTGTTCGATAGGGCTTTCCAATTTTGGTGTTAATCTCTCCAAGAGAAATGGATCCTTGATTCTAACCTGGGAAGCAAGTTACCAGATGTATTGTGATGTTAGCGACACAAGATGCTAGGCTGATGGTAGGCTGGTTTTGTACAACAGAAATCTAACAAGTGAACAAACTGCAGAAAAGACGATAATAGGGCTGCACTGGTGTCCCAACTGCAAAATGAATGCAAAATCTACCCCATATCTATTCATCCACTATGATTACATTGCCCAAATATGGAAAAACCTTGCTTCTAGTTCTAGCCGTACTGCAGGGAGAATGCAAGCCAACAATTTACCCCAATTAATTTTTGAATGGATAAAATCTGACACAATTATGCAATATCTAAAAACCATCCACCAGATTACTCTTGGGTTCATAATTTGGCATCTAGAAATGAATCAAAATAACACTCTTCAAAAACAAAGTGAGATTTGCCAAGGAGTTGATTAGGATAACACAATAAAATGAGAAGCACTAGGGTCATCTACACCAAAACCATCTCGTAGCAGTTTTTTGCCTCCCCAATGGAGGACCTCCCCAGGTCCAAGAATGGAATATTTCATTCTACCATAAACACCACTGATTGACTCTTTGTTATCCCACAACCGAGGAATCCCTGTCCCATTGGGCCTCCACAAACTCAACTTTGATGGTGCCTCCTGGATTAGTCTGGGCACTGCCAACATTGGAGGCATTATACAGAATCATAAGGGGCACGTGGTTGTGGTCTTTTTGTCAATTCATTGGTGCTAAATCCATCAATATATTGAAGTTGTGGCTCTCAACGCAGGACTTCAAGTATGCCATAGTATGAATACAAAAGATCTCTATATTGAAGGAGTCTCCCTTCTCATCCTACAAATGGTCAGCAATCTACAGGTTAAGTATAACAGGGGCACGGAAAAAAAAAGACACTGGTCCCAATTCTCAGGCACATAGACAACATCATAAAATCTCTCCAATCCACACATATTCAATACAAAATTCATTAATTCATTAAAGTTGATGATTTTGCATATGAGACTATTAACTTGGTCAGCAACAACCACAACCTAGTCCTCTAGCTCACATGATATTTACTCCTTGACAAAGTCAAGCATTAGGTGGCATTAGAGAAGCCCCCCACCTTGACTACTGATGATAATTTATAAACTGCACAACTCATTTTTGCACACGTGGTATTGGAACATACCCTTGATTTCGTTCTTTTCGTTTTTATAAGGAGGCAATGGGGGAAATAGGCACACTGTGGAATGTGTGTACACAATTATTTATTAATGAGGGAAGAAGTTATATTGGTTGTAACTGATGTTGTGTAATTTACTTAATTATGCTATTAGACATGATTAATGTATAATTCATAACAACATTACAAACATTTATATCCTGTCATACGGTAGTATCTTATGTCTAATAGCCCTCTCAATGACTAAACCGGATACAATGCCAAGCTTGTCTTGAAATTTTACAAATTCATCAGGCCAAAGTGGTTTAGCCATTATGATAGTCTGCTTCTGTGTGACACAATATTGATGACAAATGTGTTCACAACAACCATTTGTTGAATGTAGAGACGAAGAACCTCAATATCTTTGATCTTAGCATGATATAATGGGTTCTTCACTAACTTCGAAACACTTTGACTATCATAGTACAGTGGAGTCAGTGTGATCAGACCCAACTACAAGTTATAGAGTAGCCATTGCGACCATACTGCCTCACAACTTGCATTGATGACTACTTTGTACTCTTCTTTAGTGGAAGATATGACTATATGATGGAGTTTACTTTGCCATAAAATAGATCCTGAGTTCATAGCAAACATTGCTGGTAGTGGATCTTCTTGTGTCACAAGAACCCACCCAATCAGAGTTTGGGTAGTGTGTTAGCCTGAACTTTGAAGATTGCTGGTAAAAAGATGCCAAAGTCAAGGGTACCTTCGACATAATGGAGGACTCGTTTTTCTGGTTGCTAGTGGACTAATTTTGTTTTTGATAGGAACTGAGAAAGATAATTGATGACAAAACACGGATCCAGTTGAGTGGGTATAAGATAGGTCAAACTACCCAACTATCTAATTGTTGATTCATTGACCGGTGCGAATTAGTGTGGGCTGAAATTTTAATCCCAATCTCCATAGGTGTTGATGAGAGATTACAATCTGCAATCTTTAATTTCTCCAAAAGATTTTTGGCATGCTTCATTTAAGAGACAAAGATCACATGATCAAGTTGCAAAAACTCTTTACCTAAGCGATAGTGTAGGAGCCCCAAATTTGTCATGTCAAAAGCTAAGCATAAATCTGATTTTAATTTCTAATATTGCATTGGCCCCACTAATGGTGATGGCTAAATCATCAACATAGACAATAAGAATTACAATGTAATCACCATTACTATTGAATTCAAAATCTTGTAGGTGCTGATCAATTTTGATGTATCAGGCTCGGGGAGCCTGCTTAAGTCTATGAAGGAACTTGACTAGCTTGCATGCTAGATATTTGTTTGTTGGCATCTAGAACAGTTTCAGCTATACCATGCAAAATTCCTCTTTCAGATCCATGTTCAAGGAAATGCTCTTCACAACCATCCAATACTATTTCCATCCAAACTGGGCTGCAATGGAGAGTACTAGCAAAAAAGTGCCCATTTTTACAATAGGAGCAAGGGTCTCCTCATAGTTAATTCCTTCTTGCTGCGAATAACCTTTGACAACAAGATGGGCATTGTACTTATCCAAAGTACCATCTGCCTTGCATTTCATCTTATACACCCATTTACATCCAATGGGACGCTTTCTTGAAGGCAACTCTACCAACACCTAGGTATGATTCTTCATCAGCGCATCACACTCAACTTTCATGGTTGCTTCCCACTCTAATCTGCCTTTTGCTCCAGAATAAGTGGTTGGTTCCTTCACCTAAATAAGGCCAATGAGATAGCAAAGTTCATATGCTCCTCAAAATCAACAAGATGCTTTCCTGGCTCTTTGGGCCATGCATTTGGTTGGAGAAGTTCATCTTCCCACACATCCTACAACATGGTGTAATACCACTTAGGTCTTCTGTGCATGTTGAGGTTGAGGTGTCAGAGCAACACCTCCTGAAGCATCACCCTTATCCATATCAAGCAATTGGAACTGATATGCAGTTGGGGATGGAGGAACATTATCCCATTGTGTATTCCCCCTAGAACTCAATGCTACTATTGTTGTTGGATCAGGATCTAATGAAAATACTAGACCGGAATTAGTCTCCTTTATTTGCACACCCCTACTAACTATGACTTTGTTAGCAGTAACATCAATAAGTCTATAAGCTTTTGATTGCTCACTATAACCAACTTATATGTTTCAAATTTGAAAGGGTGTCTATCAAATTCCTTTACGTAGTTTTGTTTTTCTCTCTTCGGTTGTTCCTCTCAATTCATGTACCAATCTTCATTCTTTTCTTCTTCATCCTTTTCATCAACGAGCTGCTCCTTTTCCACTCCAATCTTCTTGGCAAGAGCACCTACCACCTTATCCATAGATGTTTGATTACTAGCATTCATCTCTTGTTGTTTGATGAGGCTTTCTTGGGCCTTCATCATGAACTCCAATTCCAACAAGGCTAAACTTCTTCCAAGGCATTCTTCACCTTCTTTGGCCATTTTCCTTATTAATTTATTCCACTTTCTTGTTGAAGTCTCTGATTGGTAAGGCTGGAATTCTTCTTTCTGTGATTTGTCACTTCATGCAAATCAACATACACAATTATCTACAATACCCCAAAAGATTAAATTGCTTTGGTACCAATATGATCTATCATCTCACAAGATTTAACTCTTATTAGAAATTTAATATTTATAGATGTAAATGCTGTTGTACCTAAAGTTAATTGGGATTAGAACGAGTAAAATGTGGGAATTAGTGTTCTTTAGTAGTTGGAGATGAAACAAAGTTGCAGTAATATGTAGCAAAGACAAAACAAAAAGAAAAATCAACCACAAACAACAAGATTGACACAAGATTTAAACTTGGAAATCCTAGTGTAGGAAAAACACAGCTAGAAGTGGCAATTGCCGTTCTTCATCTTCTTAATAGAGCATGCACAATAATATTTTTTGTCACACTCACTCTTCTTAATTGTGTCAACTAGTTCTTAATCCTACAACCAACTAATTTTGCTAACTCTTCTCTCATACTCATGTTTACAATTGAAACTATGCCTCTTACAAATCGATCGTTGGGAAGGTCCTTTCACACACTAAAGGATTCACAAACGTCTTAGATTATGAAAAGACATCTTTTTGTCATTACTTTGCTTGTATCGTAGAAGCAAAAATTGCCAAAAAATCATGCTAAGTTGCAAATTGGGTTTCATAGCAAGTGGATTTTACCTTTGATCCATCTAGCACAATTTTTTTTACCTATGATACATGGGGAACAATTTAAGCTCCCTTGATCAACGTTCTTGCCCCCCTAGGCATCCCTAGGACTTCGGGATTAGGGATGCATTCCCAAATGTCAAAAGTGAAGGTCAAATGTACTTGAGACGTCTATACATCCCCAGTATGGTCGAGAATGTCTAAGACATCCCTTGACTATCCAGGTGATGGCCGAATGCCCTTGACATTTTTTCTAAAAAAATGCATCCATATTAGTGTTAAGGATATAAACTGCTGTGTGCACCGCATCTTTCCAAAACATGTCAAGAACCTAACCTTGGATTTGTTTAGCATGCATCTAGCCATCCCTTGAACCGTTCTATTGTTTCTTTCCACTACTCCATTTTGTTGTGGAGTTCTTGCTGCTGAATATTGTCTTCGTATCCCATGTTTGTCACAAAAATCTTCAAATTCATTTGAAGTGAATTCACCTCCTCTATCTAATTTAAGGCATTTAATCCTCATGTCTATCTCATTCTCCACTAAGGTTTTGAATGCCTTAAACTTATCCAATGCTTCATTTTTCTCCTTTAAAAATGCAACCCATGTCATCCTAGAAAAATCTTCAATTAATAACATGAAGTATCTTTCACCTTGCAAATCTCTTGTCCTAGTGGGTCCACACAAGTCTGTGGGATGAGTTCTATTGGCTGTGATGTAAAGTACTCTTTTGATTTAAAACTCACTCTGGTTTGCTTAGCCAGCTGACATTGCTTGCAAATGATATTTGCTGGTTTTGATATCGTAGGCATATCTCTTACTGCTTCCCTTCGACTAATTTTGACAAGGTTGTCAAAGTTTAGATGCCCCGTTCTTTTGTGTCATAGCCAACTCTCATCTTCCTTTCCCATACAACAATTCTCACCTTGGATGTGACTTAGAAAATAAAGATTATTTCCTATTCGGCTAGCTTCTACAACTTGTCTTCCATCCTTACTTATCTCGCAACCTTCAACATGAAAGGTGAGGGTGTGCCCTTGATCACACAATTGCCTTACACTTAATAGGTTATGCTATAATCCTTCCACATCTAGAACATTCTCTGTTTTTGTTCTCCCATTATCCAAATTGAGACCCTCTTCCTAAAATTCTTGCCAACACATTATCTCCAAACCTTACGATTCCACCATTTACTCTCTTTAGAGTGATAAATTTGCTCCTATCACCTGTCATGTGTCTCGAACACCCGCTATCAATATACCAACAATCACTTTCATTTCCGGCATTTTCTTCTTTCTTCTGCTCTACCTCGTTGTTTTGCTTAGGAGGTTCCATGAAATCGCTTCTGCAAAACTTTGTTGGAAGTCCCAAATTGTTACACTTGTGGCATATTATATTTTAGGTTTCATGAACGGAGCGAATGAGTTGATATTTCTGTTTATCATCCCAAATCTTCCAATCTTGTTTCCTGTAGGGTTAGTCCTAGCATGTGCTCCATAATTCATAGTTCTATGTCTATAGTTATTTCTAGCATTCAACCTACAATCTATTGCCTTATGTCCAAATTGATTGCAAAAGAAACAATAACCAATGAAAGAATGATAGAACCTGTTTGTACTTACCTGCCTCCATGGAAGAGGTCTTCTGAATGAACTCTTCATGGTTTGCCATTGTTTCTCCTCCTTTTTGTTGGTTTCACCTTTGACGGAGTCTTGAACTGCTTGTGAGTAGGTTTTCTGATTTCCCTTATTTGTTTCTTTAGGCGGCTGATCCATTTTTGAACTTTGTCCTTCTTCAAATCCAATCCTGCTCTTGTCACATGTGGGCTTTTGGGCATTTATGATTTCATCCAAAATTTCTGAACTTCTCACATTTTTCAACTCTCAATTTAACCGCGGCACAATCCTTTCCAACTCCTTCCTTAGTGATACAATCTTGGATTCCAATTTTTCACAATTTTCTTCCTTTTCCTTTAACTGGCTTTTCATTCCTTCCTCAATCCTTTTTGCCTCTTCAAAACTGAACTTTCAGATCTAGGATTATTTTCTTGGCTTCTTCCTCAATCCTTTTTGTTTCTTCATATTGTACTTTTATGTCCACGATTGTCTTCTTGGCTTCTTCAAGGGCTTGTGATACCTTCGCCTTGGATTCACTTTCTTCTAGAATTTTTGACTTTAGACATGCATTTCTTCTTTTAAGTGAATGAATCTCATCATACACAAGATGAAGTTCTTCCTCTAGATCCACTTGTTCATCATCCTCATTCTTCTTATCTTCCACATCTCTTTTATCCTCCTTCTGATTCTCATTGTTATCCTTAATCTCTATGGCCATGAATAATATCTCTTTTTGATCACCATAAAATTCATCATCACTTACTTCTGATCCGTCATCATATTCATTGGAGTAGAGGAACTTCTTTTGCCTTCGGAAGTTATTCCTTCTCTTGAACTGGTTTTGATTATAGCTCCTCCTTGGTTGTTGATATCCTCTTCCTCTATTCATATTGTAATTTTCTTCATTGTCTCTATTCTCCATCTTCCCCTGTGGACACTTAGAAGCAAAATGTCGTGGTTTACCACAATTATAACATGTAAAAGAAGACTTACCTGGATACTTACCTGCGCCCTTCTTTAGCCTCCTTACGAAGTGGGCTTCTTCTTCGTCTATCTCGCTAAATTCATCATTAGGTTCATATATCTTGTCTTTTCCTCTTTGAGCAACCTTGAAAGCTGCCTCTCTCTTCGATGGTTTATCTTCAATCCTAATTTCATAGGCAGTTAGGATGTTGTGCAAGCCATCCTTGGTCAATTTCTCCAAGTCTTTCATTTTCTTCGATTGCAGAGATTTTAGAATCAAATCTCATAGGTTGAGTGAAATATACGAAATGGGGATATTTTCCACAATTTTAGATTTATGGACTTTCCAAACTATCAAACTTTGGATTTCTGCTCAAACCCTAATTTCTGATTTTTTTGAACTTCAAATGAGACTTAAACAAACACATAGGGCAGCCTGTAAAACATACCAAATTACCATAATTTCATCATCAACATAACTATCATCCATATACTTGCATTCCACAACCAAATATGCAACAAATCCACTTCAATTGGCAAATACAAATGACTGAAAGTAAAATCAGGAGTCTGCTGCTACAAAATCTGAATTTGTCAAGTCTTCAAATACATCCAAAATCTTTGGCAAACATGACAAACATGCCCAGCAGTTCTGCCCTAACCCTAAGGGTTGTACATACCAAAATACATAACTCCAATGAATGCTGCTCCAATTAGGGCATAAAACCCTAAGTCTTCAACTTTCCAACACAATGGAAATCTGCTTGAAGCAAGTGCGCCGAGGTCTGATATGTCTGCTGCTCCAAAGAATGGTAACAAAGTCGCCACGGGAACCAACAAACATCCAACAATCAACTCTCCAAGGGTGGCGCCTAACAATTAGGGTTGAACCCTATGCAAATGACAACAAATCCACCAATGAATCCTCTTCAAAATAGGGCGAATTAGGTCTGCACTTCTGCTGTTCCAAATCTGCAACCCTAATCATGCACAAATGCCTCCAAATTGCCTTCAAAATGCAAACAATCTTCCTCCAAGGGTAGCGCTCCAAATCTAGGGCAAACCCTAGTCAATGATGATCAATCCATGCCAAAAAGGAAGTCTCCAAAGTGATCTCCAAATCTGATTTGCAATCTGCTCTTCTCCACAAAATGTCAATGAAGTACAAGTGAACTTTCGTCACAGAATCCTCCAAAGGAAAATCTAGGGTTTCGTCGAACTCCTAGAAACTCAAGGTTTCCGTCTCAAGTTCCTTTTGCCCAACTTTCGTTGCAGCCAAGAGATAAACTCCAAATGATAGAATAAATGATGAATGAATGATGCCAAAAGCCACCAACTTAACTTGTATTTATACATATTTTCTTGCCCTTCTCAAATCTGGGCGACCTAGGGTATGAAATACTTTTTATTTTATTAATTTCCTCTCTAAAGAGGGCCAACCCACCTTGATTTACATCTTGGCCGACCTTAGGAAAAATGAGGCGCTAAAATCAACATCAAATCCCTTTAGGCGACCAGCATAAGAGATATTTTCTTGTTTCTTTTTTTCTCCTTATTTGGGTGCCAAACCAAGGAATGATCATTATTTTATTGTCTTCCTTTCTCCAAGGGCAATCATAAGGAAAGATATCATAAGCCAAGGATTCCATATTTTATCTTCTCCAAGGGCCTCATCAAAATATAAGAAATGATCATAACTTCACTTCACACCAAATCGCCCTTCAACGAACATTCTCCACACTCACACCATCCCAAGATGGTTTGCTCCAAGGGAAAACAATTATTTTTATATGAAATACATACCTCAAAAATATCAAAAAAATTATGACAAATCATCCCATGCACTCAATTTGTCCTCCAGAAATCATGAAGTGTGGAAATATGCCCATTAGGTCTTCTCCTATGATCACTCCGAAAAAAGGGGACATTACATAGAGATCTCAATATTTTTTGTACAATAGTTGCTTTTTCGATCTTCTCACCAAGTCCCACCATGGTGTTAACAATCTCGTCGACTCGAAGAAAATAGTCACCTATTTTCTCTTCTTCTCTCATTTTGAGGCTTTCAAATTTTGCCTTGTGAGTTTGAAGCTTAGTCTTTTTCACTTTGTCATCCCCTTCATAAATGCTATTTAGCTTATTCAATATTTCCTTTGCAGTTTTGCAATGCATCACCTTTATGAATTGAGTCTCTGCCAATCCACATAATATGGCATTCATAGCTTTTGAATTGTTCTCGCTTTCTCTTTTAGCATCTTTGTCCGTAAGACGAGTTGTGGGTATAATATATCCGTCTTCCACAGATTGCCAAATGTCATACCCTAATGAACTTAGATATGTTTTCATTCTTATGCTCCAGAATGCATAATTCGTTCCATCAAACAATGATGCATGTTTGATGAGAAACCATAACTTTCTTGTCCGGCCATGAGTGCTCTTCGTAGATCTGCCTTCTAGTTGTTAGGCTATCTTTGAAGGAACCAACTCTGATACCAATTGATGAGCACTTAGTTATACTGAGAGAGAGAGGGGGGGGGGGGGGGGGGTGAATCAGTATAAAATAAAACTTTTCTCTCTACTTTAATTGACCACAATAAAATACTCAAGTAAGATCTAGCAATTTAGAGCACATAGACAACATGCGATTTTACGTGGAAACCCTTGTAGGAGAAAACCACGGCAAAATATTGCTTATATATTATAGTGATCTTCTTCTTTTGTAGGCTCCAACCTACTTTACATACAAATCTTTTATAGTGAACACCAACCCACAGGAGACTTCAATCCCCACTTATAGAATCAAAGGCACCAACCTACTAGAGATTCCAATCTCTACACAAACTGAGCTCCAACCTAGCAAGAGGCTCCAACCTCTATTTGATAGGCTTCAACCTATTAATTCTTCAATGGCTGATATGATATACTTCTTCACACAAATCTGTTCCAAACTATAATCCTTTCACAATCCACACAAATCTGATTCAATCACTAATCTTTTCCTTCTCAAATCTGAATATTATCAATTCAATTTACTAGCATATATCCTTTCCTTTTATCACACAAATATCTTCAATATAAATCAGATTTACTCTTCATATTTCTGCTCTTCCTCTTCCTTATACTCAGGAAATATTCATTGATTGCTTGCGTTGAAATCACAACTCCTACCACCTTTTATATCGTACCAAAAGATATGTCTTTACCAAAATGTATGTCTCTTACAAGAGATCGGACCTCTTTACCAAGTGATTGCTGCCTCTTCAAGTATAATTCTTGTCTTTATGCTGCTTTAACAAAACAAATATTTATCTTTATTAAATTGTTCCACTATCTGATTGTAGCACCTTGTCTTTAATATAACAAATATGGATCGCTGCCTTCCACACAATATGATCGCTCCTTATCAATTTGTTGCCTTCCCTAATCAAATGCTGTCTAATATAAATCGCTGTCTTCAATGTATAATACTTTCTGCCTTAACAAAGTGCTGCCATCAAAGAGAATCGCTGTATGTACTTCCTGAATGCTGATCGCTGCTCATGTATATTGCATCTTTTCACTTTGCATATCATGTAAAATCGTGTTTATCATAGTGTAGTTTAACAATATAGTCTTTTATCTTTATATGCATCATTCTTATGAGGTCGGCCTCAAGGGATTTAAATCTTTAATTTAAATTTTTCTTTTCTTCCTCAAGTCGGCCACCTTGGGTGCATGATTTAAATTTGAAACTCCATTCTATAGTCGACCTAAACATGCATTCTTTCAATGATAATGTGCAATGGATATATTCTTGTTTTGCTTGGTTCTCCAACGAGGATGAATAACGGGCAACTCATATTATAACGATCCACTTCTTTGCGTTGACATCAATGACATCACTTAACGACCTCGTGCCTTTGACATCAATGACAATATTTCCAACAATCTCCCCTTTTGTCATTGATGGCAACACGGACCATGAATATAACTCTTCTTTTCTACATTGCTCCCCCTAGCTGTACTACTCCCCCTGTCTTGGGCTCCCCCTTGCTCTAACTCTCCCCCTTTGACATCAATGGCAAAGGGTCTTCCATCTATCTCTGAACTTTATCTTCCATGGAGCTATAAGATAATGTTGTGGGTAGCTCCCCCTGAATATATACTTCCCTTTAATGATCGGATGAGTATGGGACTACTCCCAACTTTTCCTTAAATACTCAAATGTGTCCTTTGGAAGTGGCTTTGTAAATATGTCTGCAATTTGTTCCTTTGTAGTAATATACTCAACTTAACCTGTTCCTATGCCACTTGCTCTCTCAAAAAGTGATACTTTATGGAATATGCTTAGTCCTTGAATGCATCACTAGATTCTTCGAAATATTAATTACACTTGTATTGTCACAAAATATGGTGATAGGATGATCATATTCTACTTTGATGTCTTTTAATGTTTTGCCTCATCCACAATACTTGAGTGCAACATGATGTTGCTGCAATATATTCTGCCTCTGCAGTAGATAAGGAAACTGATGCTTGCTTTTTGCTCATCCATGGTACAAGGTTTTTACCAAGAAAGAAGGCTCCTCCACTTGTACTCTTCCTATCATCAACACTCCCTTCCCAATCTGCATCTGTGTATGCTGCTAGAGTAAAATCTTTGCCACTTGGATACCACAGACCAAACTCCAATGTTTCCTTCAAGTATTTGAGTTTCCGTTTTACTGCTTGAACATGTGTTTCCTTTGGTGCAGCTTGAAACCTTGCCACCATTCCAACTGCTTGCATAATATTCGGCCTTGAAGCTTTCAGGTACAATAGACTTCCAATCATTGATCTATAAAGTGTTTGCTTTGCTTTAGGCGACTCATCATCTTTACTCAACTTACATCTTGTTATCATGGGGTGCTTACAGGATTACAATCTTCCATTCTGAATTTTTTCAACACCTCCTTTACATACTTGGTTTGTGAAATAAAAATTCCCTTCTTTGATTGTGATATTTGCAAACTAAGAAAGAAAGATAATTCTCCAAGCATAGACATCTCAAATTCCTTCTGCATCTCCATAGCAAATCCCTGGCACATGTATCATTGCTTCCTCCAAAAATGATATCATCCACATAGACCACTACTATCAACTGATCATCACATATAGTTTTGATGTACAAGTTACTATCCGCAACTCCCTTCTTAACCCTTGTTGTTGAAGATATCTATCAAGCCTTGCATACCATGCTTTGGGGGCTTGTTTTAACCCATAAAGTGCCTTCTTTGTTACTGAAAAATATAATTATATTAACTAAATGAGATTATTACAAAGAAGAGCACAGCTCTATTTAAAGGGATTTACATGATGTTTCTAAATAGAGAAGACAACTAATAAAGCAAAGCTAATAGAAACATTCTAAACTAAACTAAACTAAAGTAAGACTGAAATAGAAATATCCTAAGATGACCATTAATAACATAAATAGAAAGATATTATTCTAATACCCTCCCTTAATGTCATCATTCTAACTACCCAAAGAGATAACAGAGAAGGTTGCCTCCTTCTTCTTAGAAGGCTTCTGCAACAAAAGATAGGAGCCTGCCACTGACTCTGCCACTTGAGATGAATCTACCACCAACCCTCCCAGAAACTGCAGAACTTCTGGAAATAACCAAAACAATTCCAATCGTCCAACCTGATGTTGGAGAACTGTCCCTCCCTGTAACCAGAGATACACCAAGAACAACAGCTGCCACGGTTTTGAGGAAAAAATCTGCAAACCCTCCAAACTGTTGCAAATGAGCAAGATGCCCGAAAATAGACTGCAAAAACCACTGGTGCAGATGTTCACACAACTCCAGGTGCGACTTAAGACAAACTGTAGCAAAGTACGATTTTTGAGGAAAAAAATCGTCAAACCCAAGATGCTTACACATGGTAAAAACCAAACATGATTTTTGAGGATAAAAATCGATCAAAACCGGACATGATTTTTAAGGTGAAAAATCGATCAAAACCAGACACGAAATCCAAGACACGGATCATAATACAAATCATCATTTTTAAGGAAAAAAAACGGTAAAACTTGTCTAGAAACTAGAGAGCCCTCCCGAACTGCAAAAAACCTAACTAGGGCATACAGGAGCAAACCCTTAATTTTTGAGGAAAAAATTATAAACCCTCCCATGATTTTTTCAGGCAAAAAGATCAGAAAACCATACAGAATTTTTTAAGGAGAAAAATTATTAAGAAAAATTATTAAAACCCATCAGAATTTTTTCAGGGACAAAAAAATATTAAAAACCCATCAAATATTTTTTGAGTAAAAAATTATTAAAACCCAACAACATCGATTAGGCATGCAGGGCACAAAATCAAAGGCGACACCAGGAAACCCTCAAATTTCAGAACAAAAATGGCCCACGAATTTTTTTATTTTTTAAATCGCTAAAAAACAAGAGGCCACGAATTTTTTTAAAATTCGCCAAATTCTGAAAAACAAAGAGCCCTCCCAAGATCCTGATCCCTCCCGTGAGGGAGTTGGACTCAGATCGGCTCTGATACCATGTTACTAAAAAACATAATTATACTAACTGAATGAGATTATTACAAAGAAGAGCACAACTCTATTTAAAGGGATTTACATGATGTTTCTAAATAGAGAAGACAGCTAATAAAGCAAAGCTAATAGAAACATTCTAAACTAAACTAAACTAAGACTGAAATAGAAATATCCTAAGATGACCATTAATAACATAAATAGAAAGATATTATTCTAATATTCTTCAACCTACACACATAATCTTTATTCTCTGATAGTAGAAACCCTTCTAGCTGTTCAATGTAGACTTCTTATTCTAGATCTCCATTCAGAAATGCAGACTTAACATCCATTTGGTATACTTTGAAATTCTTAAAGCTAGCATAAGCCAAGAACATCCTTATGGCTTCCATCCTAGCAACCGGAGAAAAAATCTCTTCAAAATCAACACCTTCCATTTGTGCATACCCTTTACATGCCAATCTTGCCTTGTTTCTCACAACTTGACCATCTTCATTCAACTTATTTCTGAACACCCATTTAGTGCCAATCACATTTTATCCTTGGGTCTTAGAACTAGTTCCCATGTATCATTCTTCTCAATTTGGTTTAGCTCTTCATCCATAGCTTCTATCCAACTCTTATCTTCACTTGCTTCTTTGAAATTCTTAGGTTCAATCTTGGATAGTAAAGCAATATTTTCATCTTCCTGACCACTTACCATTCTTCTTGATGTTCTGACTCTATCATCTCCTATTATTAGATTTTCGGGGTGGTTACTATGAACAAACTTAGATGGTGTTTTCATTGGTGCCTTGGTGTTCCTTTGCTCAACTATTTCATCTTCACTCTTCTCTACATCTTCCTTGTATCTTTCTTCATTAGGATAGCTATCTTCTTGTGGTTCATCTTGATAGTTTTTCTCCTCATTTATCTTCACATTTGTGCTTTCAACCATTTTATGCAATCTCTTATTGAAGCATCTGTAGACCTTACTCCTTGAATAGTAGCCCAAAAATATTCCTTCATCTGCTCTTGCATCGAACTTCCCCAAATCTTCTTCATCTCTTCTAATATAACAAGGACTTCCAAACACTTTGAAGTATTTCATGGATGCAGGCCTTCCCTTCCATAACTCATATGGTGTTTTGTCATGATTTTCTTTGATCTGGCCTCGGTTAAGGATATAAATTGTTGTGTGCACCACATCTTTCCAAAATATGTCTAGAACCTTGGATTCGTTTAGCATGCATCTAGCCATCCCTTGAACTGTTCTGTTCTATTCTTTCTTTCCACTACTCCATTTTGTTGTGGAGTTCTCGCTGCTGAATATTGTCTTCGTATCCCATGTTTCTCACAAAAATCTTCGAATTGATTTGAAGTGAATTCACCTCCTCTATCTGATCTAAGGCATTGAATCCTCATGCCTATCTCATTCTCCACTAAGGCTCTGAATGCCTTAAACTTATCCAGTGCTTCAGATTTCTCCTTTTAAAAATGCAACCCATGTCATCCTATAAAAATCATCAATTAATAACATGATGTATCTTTCACCTTGCAAACCTCTTGTCCTGGTGGGTCCACACAAGTCTGTGTGAATGAGTTCTAGTAGTTGTGATGCAAATACTCTTTTGATTTAAAACTCACTCTGGTTTGCTTACCCAACTAACATTGCTTGCAAATGATATTTGCTGGTTTTGATATCATAGGCATATCTCTTACTGCTTCCCTTCGACTAATTTTGACAAGGTTGTCAAAGTTTAGATGCCCCATTCTTTTGTGCCATAGCCAACTCTCATCTTCCTTTCCCATACAACATTTCTCACCTTGGATGTGACTTAGAACATAAAGATTATTTCCTATTCGGCTAGCTTCTGCAACTTGTCTTCCATCCTTACTTATCTCGCAACCTTCAGCATGAAAGGTGAGGGTGTTCCCTTGATCACATAATTGACTTACACTTAATAGGTTATGCTTTAATCCTTCCACATAAAGAACATTCTTTGTTTTTGTTCTCCCATTATCCAAACTGAGAGACCCTCTTCTTGAAATTCTTGCCGATGCATTATCTCCAAACCTTACGGTTCCACCATTTACTCTCTTTAGAGTGATAAATTTGCTCCCATCACTTGTCAAGTATCTCGAACACCCATTGTCAATATACCAACAATCACTTTCATTTCTGGCATGTAAGGTTGTTTGAACTATCATTGATTTTTCTTTCTTCTTCCATACTCTTGAATTTTCTTTTTTCTTCTGCTTTACCTCCTTGTTTTGCTTAGGAGGTTCCATGAAATTGCTTCTACAAAACTTCGCCAGATGTCCCAAATTGTTACACTTGTGGCATATTATATTAGGATTCATGAGCAGAGCGAATGAGTTGATATTTTTGTTCATCATCCCAAATCTTCCAATCTTGTTTCCTGCAGGGTTAGTCCTAGCATGTGCTCCATAATTCATAGTTGTATGTCTATACTTATTTCTAGCATTCAACCTACAATCTATTGCCTTATGCCCAAATTGATTACAAAAGAAACAATAGCCAAGGAAAGAATGATAGAACCTGTTTGTACTTACTTGCCTCCATGGAAGAGGTCTTTTGAATGAACTCTTCATGGTTTGCCATTGATTCTGCTCCTTTTTGTCGGTTTCGCCTTTGACAGAGTCTTGAACCGCTTGTGAGTAGGTTTTTTGATTTCCCTTATTTGTTTCTTTAGGTGGCTGATCCGTTTTTGAACTTTGTCCTTCTTCAAATCCCGCTCTTGTCCCATGTGGGCTTTTAGGCATTTATGATTTCATCCAAAATTTCTGAACTTCTCACATTTTTCAACTCTCAATTTAACTGCGGCACAATCCTTTCCAACTCCTTCCTTAGTGATACAATCTTGGATTCCAATTTTTCGCAATTTTCTTCCCTTTCCTTTAACTGGCTTTTCATTCCTTCCTCAATCCTTTTTGCCTCTTCACACTGAACTTTCAGATCGAGGATTATTTTCTCGGCTTCTTCCTCAATCCTTTTTGCTTCTTCATATTGTACTTTTATGTCCACGATTCTCTTCTTGGCTTCTTCAAGGGCCTGTGATACCTTCGCCTTGGATTCACTTTCTTCTAGAATTTTTGACTTTAGACATGCATTTCTTCTTTTAAGTGAATGAATCTCATCATACACAAGATGAAGTTCTTCCTCTAGATCCACTTGTTCATCATCCTCATTCTTCTTATCTTCCACATCTCTTTTATCCTCCTTATGATTCTCAATGTTATCCTTACTCTCTATGGCCATGAATAATATCTCCTTTTGATCACCGTAAAATTCATCATCGCTTACTTCCGATCCATCATCATATTCATTGAGTAGAGGAACTTCTTTTGCCTTCGGAAGTTATTCCTTCTCTCAAATTGGTTTTGATTATAGCTCCTCCTTGGTTGTTGATATCCTTTTCCTTTGTTCATATTGTAATTTTCTTCATTGTCGCTATTCTCCATCTTCCCCTATGGACACTTAGAAGCAAAATGTCCCTAGTTTACCACAATTATAACATGTAAAAGAAGACTTACCTGGATACTTACCTACGCCCTTCTTTAGCCTCCTTATGAAGTGGGCTTCTTCTTCATCTATCTCGCTAAATTCATCATTAGGTTCATATATCTTGTCTTTTCCTCTTTGAGCTACCTTGAAAGCTGCCTCTCTCTTCGATGGTTTATCTTCAATCCTCATTTCGTAGGCAGTTAGGATGCCGTGCAAGCCATCCTTGGTTAATTTCTCCAAGTCTTTCATTTCTTTGATTGCAGAGATTTTAGAATCAAATCTCATAGGTAGACATCTCAATATTTTTGTACAATAGTTGCTTCTTCAATCTTCTCACCAAGTCCCACCATGGTGTTAACAATCTCGTCGAATCAAAGAAAATAGTTATCTATGTTCTCTTCTCTTATTTTGAGGCTTTCAAATTTTGCCTTGTGAGTTTGAAGCTTAGCCTTTTTCACTTTGTCATCCCCTTCATAAATGCTATTTAGCTTATTCCATATTTCCTTTGCAGTTTAGCAATGCATCACCTTTACGAATTCAGTCTCTGCCAATCCACATAATATGGCATTCATAGCTTTTGAATTGTTCTCACTTTCTCTTTTAGCATCTTTGTCTGTAAGATGAGTCGTGGGTATAATATATCTGTCTTCTACAGATTGCCAGATGTTATACCCTAATGAACTTAGATATGTTTTCATTCTTATGCTCTAGAATACATAATTCGTTCCATCAAACAACGGTGCCCTGTTTGATGAGAAACCATAACTTTCTTGTCTGGCCATGAGTGCTCTTCTTAGATCTACCTTCTAGCTGTTAGGCTATTTCCGAAGGAACCAGCTCTGATACCAATTGATGAGCACTTAGTTATACTGAGGGGGGGGGGGGAGGGGGGGTGAATCAGTATAAAATAAAACTTTTCTTTCTCTACTTTAATTACCCACAATAAAATACTCAAGTAAGATCTAGCAATTTAGAGCATAGAGACAACACACGATTTTACGTAGAAACCTTTGTGGGAGAAAACCACGGCAAATTATGGCTTATATATTATATTTATCTTCTTCTTCTTCTTTTTTAGGCTCCAACCTACTTTACATACAAATCTTTTATAGTGAGCTCCAACCCACAAGAGACTTCAATCCCCACTGTACAAAATCAAAGGCACCAACCTACTAGAGACTCCAATCTCTACACAAACTGAGCTCCAACCAAGCAAGAGGCTCCAGCCTCTATTTGATAGGCTTCAACCTATTAATTCTTCAATGGCTGATACGATACTCCTTCACACAAATCTGTTCCAAACTATAACTATTTGATAGGCTTCAACCTATTAATTCCAAAATGGCTGATATGATATACTCCTTTACAGAAATCTGTTCCAAACTATAAATCCTTTCACAATCCATACAAATCTGATTCAATCACTAATCTCTTCCTTCTCAAATCTGAATATTATCAATTCAATTTACTAGCATACATCCTTTCCTTTTATCACACAAATATCTTCAATATAAATCAGATTTACTCTTCATATTTCTGCTCTTCCTCTTCCTTATACTCAGAAAATATTCATTGATTGCTTGCCTTGAAATCACAATTCCTACCACCTTTTATATCTTACGAAAAAGATATGTCTTTACCAAAATGTATGTCTCTTGCAAGAGATCGCACCTCTTTACCAAGTGATCGCTGCCTCTTCAAGTATAATCCTTGTCTTTATGCTGCTTTAACAAAACAAATATTTATCTTTATTAAATTGTTCCACTATCTGATCGTAGCACCTTGTCTTTAATATAACAAATATGGATCGCTGCCTTCCACACAATATGATTGCTCCTTATCAATTCGTTGCCTTCTCTAATCAAATGCTGTCTAATATAAATCGCTGTCTTCAATGTATAATACTTTCTGCCTTAACAAAGCGCTGCCATCAAAAGATAATCGCTGTATGTACTTCCTTAATGTTGATCGCTGCTCATGTTTATTGCATCTTTTTACTTAGCATATCATGTAAAATCGTGTTTATCATAGTGTAGTTTAACAATATAGTCTTTTATCTTCATATGCATCATTCTTATGAGGTCGGCCTCAATGGATTTATATCTTTAATTTAAATTCTTCTTTTCTTCCTCAAGTCGGCCACCTTGGGTGCATGATTTAAATTTGAAACTCCATTCTATAGTCGACCCAAACATTTATATCTTCAATGTTTAAATCTTTAATTTAAACATGCATTCTTTCAATGATAACGTGGAACGGATATATTCTTGTTTGCTTGGTTCTCCAACGGAGATGAATAACAAGCAACTCATATTATAACGATCCACTTCTTTGCCTTGATATCAATGACATCACTTAACGACCTTGTGCCTTTGAGATCAATGACAATATTTCCAACAAAGACTTGGCTCTTGCTCTTCCTCTTGCTGTTGCACTCACTCTTCCTAATGCTTGCACTCAACCGATGAAGACTTGCCTAATGCTCTCACTCTTGCTATTGCTCTCACTTTTCCTATCCTTATACTCTCAGTCCTGCAGCCTTTAGTCTTTCTCATTTTTTATCACTTTTGTGATTGCTTAGGGTGTTGGTGTGGCCCATAGACTATTAGGGTTAGGGTTACTTGCACGAAGATCCAAAAAGTTTCTGATGTAAAAAAATTGAACTTTTCTCCTTTGTTCCTGTGGGGGATTTTGGGAGTCTCAGAGACGGTTGGGAGATGTGAGGGAGTCCCCTGACCATCTTGGGGATGTCTTAGAGTCTTAGAGAAGGGCAAAATTGAAGGGGACATCTTGGAAACATCCCTGGGTTCATGGCAGCAGCGGTGGGACGGTGGGGGAATGTTTCCCCCGAGTCCCCATGTCTCGGAAACGTCCCCGTCCTCGAAATGCGGGGTTTTTGGGGGCAGGAGGAGAGAATATGTCCTTGTGGAACACTGATATTATGAGAGAAGCTGAATTTTATGATATGAAAGCTACAATTTTAAAGAGTGATTAGTCTGATTAGGATGGAATGACGTGGCTAAACTGGATTGTTTTTTATACATGTCGATTTCTGAGCTAAAATCCCCTTTCGTGTCAGCTGTGATGGTCCTTTTCTATCACTGTTAGCCTGTGTTCAAATTGGATGAATGCATAATTCCGGTTGCAGGTTACGGTTTAATATTAATGATCTACTTGACCTCCATGGTGAGCTTGAAAACAATCTTATGATTTTTTTCTTAACAGTTTTCAGAATGTGCATAAAATGTTCCACAACATTAATCGCGTAATAGTGTCTGCACCACAAGCTGAAGTATATGGTCCCTCTACACGTATCAAGACCCATCTATTGGCTATTTCAGGTATAGTTTCTACAATGAAAAGTGTTCACCCTTTATAAACAATGCTATCAGGACAGACATTCATATGCACTTGGTAGTAAGACGTTAGGTCCACCAGAGATAACTTCTATTTATGTGGCACAAATTGTTGAACTCGTATGATTTGAGAAAAATCTTCAATGAGTTTTATCTGTTTGAAGGTTTTTTTAATCTTCCTTAAGAAACAATGTAAGAAATTGGCCTTTGCATTGTACATAAACATCTCTATTGGCTTTACTGCATTTGAGAAATGATGCTGTTTACATGTAGTGGAAATTTTTATTACACTAGGTGAAACTAATACAATTTTTGGAGTCCAAATCTACAGCAATTATGACTAATTGTTTAGATGATTATATCATGTGGTGTTGGACTGCAGATGGGTGCTAAAGCAACCACACTCACTGGCCTTTCAGGCACCGGAGATATCATGCTTACATGTTTTGTCAAACTTTCAAGAAACCGAACTGTAGGAGTGAGACTTGGATCAGGGGAGAAACTTGATGACATTCTTGCATCCATGAATCAGGTGATTCTTAATTTAGTTGCATAAAGAGAAGGGCCCTTATCTTGGGAATTCTGAGTTTCGTGGACTCTTTAACTATTCAAAATGTAATGCCTTATGTTTTCCCTACCATTCACTATGAATTCCATAGGTCGCAGAAGGTGTAACGACAGCAGGAGCTGTTATTGCTTTAGCACAGAAGTATCATGTGAAATTGCCTGTATTGACTGCTGTTGCTCGTATTCTTGATAATGAATTAACACCAAAGAAAGCTGTTTTCGAGCTAATGAATCTTCCACAGGTTGGTCAAATCTCTTACGCTAAGATCTTAGTCCTATTTTCTTTTTTCACATCACGTTCTTTAATTTCAGATAAATTTCTTTGGAACTAGTGTTTAAGTTTTCAAATGGGAAATTGAGTAGATGTGTGCATCGAATTTATTTGTTGTAATTTGGAACGTTTTCAATTCCCTTACTTAAAAATATTTTAATCTCATTTATCATTTTATAATGCTAGCTTTTATTTAAAATGACAAAAATCATTATCAGGCACCAGTTTAAAGGAAGGATACAGCTATGTTTAAATACGGTGTAGGAAGAACTCCAAACTACATAAACTAATAGGATATTTCTGATTCTCCACCATGATTAATCATTATCAAATACAGATGAAAGTTCCTAAAAACGAACAACTCAATTGCTAGCTTGCTATGGGTTATAACTTATAAACCTATAATCAATCGTCATATACTTTTGAGTACAACTTCACCCAAGCATCATAATCAATGAGAAAACAACAGTTCATCTAACCTTTTTGAGGTTTCTAGAAGTTTTCTTCTATGGAATGGTAGCTAAAGTTTGAATATATTCTATTAATAGAAATGAGGACTTGGACATAGAGATGAAGTATGTAGCATGCTTGGCAGGAAGTTGGAACAACATTTTCTTTTAAATTTTGTATAAGCTGCAAATCTGGATGAGTATTAACAGGTGTATGGCTTAAGTAAAGATGCTCACTTTTATCAAGGTCTTTGCTTGCTGGACATGCCTTGATGCTCTTTTTAGCCATAAGCTTTTGTATAATGCCTTTATAGATGGTGCAAATATAACATTGCAACAAATGAAATTAGCCATTTTTATCTTTTTCTATAAATATTCCTATATACACGTTGAATGGGAACAAATGCTTCTACTGGCACAAATAAATGAATGCAATAAAACAACATTCCTATAGTCGATGTTAAAATATGAAAATTCCGTTCTGTATTTAATGTGTGTATCAATGCAATATTTAATCTCTTTTATTAGCCGATAGGCTTCTTTAGTGGGAGCTTTGCTTCCTGGAATTGTCTGACACTGGAAACCTGTCTCACAGCTTGCCTGCTTGCTTCCGCCGGAAAAAATCGTCATTTGTTTGTTTTTCCGGTTGGCAAAAAATTACAGACACCCTTCGAATCCAACGAATATAAATATGCCAGTTTACCCTGATAGGCGTCACTCATTATCAATTACAAAATACCCATACACGGCAGGAAAAAAAATTGCAGTTTCTGCTTTCGTGTGTTTGAGAAAGTTCCTTCAGATGTTTATTGTCTCCTGCACTTTTTCCAAAAGATTACAAAGTAAAAAACTACCTAGTAGTAATACAAAGAGATTTCGGGTGAAACAAAATTCATGTTTTTTTTTTTGAAATAATTGTGTAGCCTTTTTTTAATGAGCATTGAATTGAATCAAAATGGTGTGAGCTAAACAGTAGTTAAAAATATTATATCAATTCTATCAAAACAGAGCAAAATATCCTTCTCATGGGGCTGTTGGCTCTACTCTTTTTATTCTAACAGCCTTTTCGTTAGGATTCATTCCCATTGCAAGGCGTAGGTCTGTAATGTCCCCTTTTCCGAGTGATCACCTAACGGAGTCGGTTAGCCTATTCTATTCCCGTAGGCTAAGTCGGAAGGGCTAGGGAATAACCTAATTGGTTAAATACTATATTTAACTAATTTTAGTGAGCCAATTCGAGATGAGAAATGACTTCTCATATTTTTGTAAGCCTCTCGGTGAATTAAAAATAAATAAAGAAAATTACCCAAGAGGTGTGCGACCTAGGAGAGAGAAAAAAGAAAACAAAATAAAGAAGAGGTCAGCCATGTGAGAAGAATAAAAAGAAATTAAACAATAATAAATAATTGCCCAAGGGAGGTCGGCCAAGAGAGAAGAGAAAAGAAAACAAAAATAAAAAGAAATTGCTAGAGGTTGGTCGGCCTTGATGAGGTCTACTTGGATGCCAATAAAAGAAGCCAATTTGGAGGTTATTTCATCATTCAATCAATTCATTTTCATTTGGAGATTTATCTCTTTGGCTGCACTTTTAGTTCAGCATATTACAAGGACGAAAACCCTTAGGAATATTTGGTGGGTTGGACGAAAACCTAACTCATCTTGGAGGTGAATTCATACAGAGTTCACACTTGCACTTCATTGGAGATTTTGAGGAGTTCTTGAGCTTTCACGCCATATTCTTTGGAGCAGATTTGAGCGCCTATTTTGGAGGGAATTGGATGGAGATTGACTAGTGTTTCTGCCCTAGGTTGAGCACCACTTCCCAAGGAGGGCGACTTCATCATTTTGGAGCACCAAGCCCTAAGCGCACACCATGGAGAATTCACCCATCTAGGGTTTGATGTTTGAAGACATTTTTGCATATTTGTGGTACACTGGTATGTATAAACCTAATTTAGGTCAGACTTGTATGAGCAGAAATCTGGGCAATGTTTGACATGTTTGAGCCCATGAATTTGATGTAATTCCAAATCAGCATATTCAGATTTGGAGCAGCAGACTTGTTTATTCAGAAATCAGATTTATTTGTCATATGTTTGGCATTTGGATGGTTGTTATACATGGTTGGAATCATGGTTGATGTTATCTACATGTTTGGCATATTTATGTGAATGTTTGGCACATGTTTATTCGCCGCCCATAAAAGTGTTCATACTCTAGAAATAAAAATCAGAATTCAGTCCTAGGGTTTGAGCAGAAAACTAAATCAGAAAATTAGGGCAGAAATTCAGAATTCTAGGGCAGATCTAGTTAGAGATATTACAAGGTCAGTATTATCCATCTTCTGATATTCTATTCCTAGTATTGGGAATCCTGTGTAAACTCCTGAGAACTCATAATCTGTGATGAAGTGTGCGATTACAGGAGTTGGTATAACATACCCAATATTCTGTTCATCTTCCATTGATTGGATTTTTGTTGAAATCAGCCCCCCCCCGAAAATCCAGCATTCACAGCAGATTGAATCTGCACTCCTAGTAGCTCTGTGCCTGTCCCATGTACATATGAAAGAACTTCAATTCTTGATACAATTCCACTGGTTACACAGACTGTGTCACCTCCAATTGGGTAACCCGCAAGAGTAACAGCATGTTGCAAAGTCAAACTCGGCAGTTCTCCAAACTGCATAGGAGAATAATCTGCTCCTTCCCAAAACTCATCGTCACTCACAGTTAACATGGCAATGTCACACTCTGTACCAATTGCAGCAACTGTAGCCACATATTAAGAGTCTGATCCTCTTCTTCAGCTTCACCTGTGTATGGTGCTGTATTGTGTGAGCATTAGTTAGCACTCTGTGCCCCTTGATGATAAATCCACTGCTGTTTGAGCTGAACCGGCGCTTACTTTGCCATGGAAGAGAAAAGTTTGGCTCTGTGTGAACACAAAAAACCTTGACAACAGCATTCATAACATCGTCAGCCACAACATTGTTCCTTATCACATTACTCACTGAATAACCCAATGGGCCATTTTTCAGAGGGTGCTTCCTTGGCCTCTCCTTCTCTTAGCAGGGGTAAAGCTCATTTTAATATCAATAGCTAATAAATTGTTATTATTGTTATTGTAAGTGGACTGATGAACTTCAGGGAAGCTTGTACTGGAGCTGCCCCCAGATCCCTCTGAATCCTTTGGTGGCATTTCTCATACCCTCTTTGCAAGAATTTGCTCCATTTCTTTAAAGGACCATGGACTCATAGTGTCATTCATCAAAAAACTTGGGCTTTCAATTCACAGAGCACAAGATGAAACCTCTCAATGTCGGGCTTAAATATTTCTTGATTTGATTATGGGGTATTGCATGCACGAACAAGGATGTCGTGGTGATGGAGGTGAGTTGTTTATGGGTTTTGTCTTCTCAGTATTGTATTGACATGTCACTTGGTATCTTTTAATTGGACTAGTGGATCGGCAGCAATTGTTGTGCTCTGCTCCTCTGGCTCTCGTGGCCTGTGCCTTCCTGGCACCTACTCATTGCAAGTGTCATGTCAAACGCGTCACAGATGTAGGTATTTTGATTTTGTTCTTTATGACAACTCAGAGTACTTTGTATTGATTTGAATATGTATGCAAAGTCTAAAATAATTTAGAAAGTGAGACAAATCTTATATTATATAATTAGAAATTATAGTAGTGGGAACTGGGAAGACTTGTTTCCAAGAAACCATAAATCATAAATCTATTTTATCCTGGGTTCCCATGAAATCAGAATTTGTTTCTGTTTAAGGTAACAAAACACACCATGCGCCTCTAATTTAATAATAATGAATCAATAAAAATAATAAGAATTAAACAAATATGAGCCGACATAGGAGATCAAAGAGAGAGTTAAAATGTTTCTTAGTTCAATGTTTAGGTATTTGGGTCGATGATGGAGATCATACTCTATAATGCATTTGACAGTTAGATTCAAAATTTTGGAATTGTATGGGATTGTTTATTGGGTCGGAATAGAATACGAACACTTCAGGTTTATCACATTTCAAACACACTCTGTATCGTTGACTTTACTTGCGGTTTGCAATAAAGCATAAACATGTAGTGTGAAACAATAAAAAAAACATACAATATTTGTGACGTGTAGTGTTAAAAAAAATTAAAAATTAAAAATTACATGTTTGTGGCTGCGTGTAATATGAAGAAAAAGGTGTTAAAAAGGAGATATATATTGTGAAAGTAGGTAAATTATATAGTGAAAAACATATTATGATGGTGAAGGGAAGGTTATGCTGTCCAAACTATGTTATAATTTGTGTTAGTGTGGATTAAAATAAATAAAGACGTGCTAACTAAAATAGATAAAATTTCTCAGTGTGGTGTGAATAAGGTGTTGTGTTTGCTTGTTATGTAACTTTCTATCTTTGAAAGATTGGAAAATTCTCATGTTTTGTTTGAACAGAAGGACTTTCTTTAAAGATTAATTGTTGAACAATTGAAGGTAATTGTTTTTTAAAGTAAGTTGGTTATTTGTTATTTCTTGCATGTGAATGAGGTGATTAGTGGAATAATAGCTTTTTGCTTGAAAGTAATAGGTTATAAATTCAAAACTTCTTTTATCAATGAAAAAATAAGAATTTATTTCTTTCTTGTTTCTTTATTGTGAGTTTTTATTTCTATTATTATAATCCTTTTGATGTATCTAATATTTAGTGATTGTTTATTTCTTTACTCCCTTCTATACCTTTCATCTTGTGCTCCATTCTTTCTCTTCAACCCATGCTTTTATATTCTATTTAGATAATTATGTTTTTTAAATCCTACTCATCTTTATAATGTGTGATCCAAAAAATTGATGTTAAAAAGCAAACATGATTGAATCCAAAAGTTTATAATCATCTTTATGAACTGTGGAAAATTCATGCCTAAGAATCAATTTATCTTTTAACATTGATCAATTGAAAAATAGAAATCAGTTTATCTTTCAAACAAGAACTTTAGTTTCTAATGCAGGCACGATCAGAGGGTCCAAAAAGGACTATTCAGCTGTGCATACAATACTTTCTTGAATCACAAGTGCTAGCAAACTGTGTTGCTAGGTGGCTCAAAAAAGGTATGAAAAGTAGCCCAAAAATGGAGCACACAATCTAGCAATGTGTTGCTAGGGGCTCACATGTAAAAGCAATATCAAGGATTACATGGACTAGCATGGCTAGGTAATCCTGATAAGGGTGGTTAGTCCAAGCAAGTGAATCTACTTGGAACCACAACCTACTAATGCCTCAAGGAGTGTGCCAATAATGTGAGAATGATAGATGAACGCCTCAGGGAGCGTGCTAACAATGCAAAAATGGTAGATGTATGCCCCCCTTAAATTAATTGCATAGAAGAAGTGTATGCAGACATGTTTTCCCCCCTCCATAATAACACGCTCGGAAATCTTCTTGGTTTGTAGGCTTGACAACATTGTGTATGTGTTCCAGCACAACAGCAGATTGCCCCAACACCTCAGCCCGCAAAAAAATCTGTCTCCTCTAGAACCCCCCACAAATAAAATGTTGGGAAAAGCCATCATATTTTACCCATTGTGAATGCATTAGCTTAGCTGTAAAAATTAGGTATACATGAGTCTTCATGCCTTTGAAAGAAATAGAATGAGGCGGGATAGACTTTTATAGATGCATTGATCCAACTTAGCCAATTCAAACCTTGCATTGTCTTGAGAAATTAACCCACGTGTACTATGGTAGTCACCTTTCCACCACAGCCATCTACCCATTTCTTTTGCTTTGCTTTGAGCGAACTCAATATATAGGTCATCTATGCAAATTTAAGGTTCAAATTCTTCAAGAAAAACCTTCTCACATAGATCCTCAACTTGAAACCAGATAGAAATTAAGTGTTCAACGATTTTTCAATTAAAACACCCAAATCACGAAGTAAAATGGTTTAAAAGCAAATATTCAACTCACTGCTTTCTCAATAAACGATCCGGCAGTTTGTTGGGCATCTGCACGTAGTCCGACCTATGGTGAGTAGAGGGGACTAGCCGAGGAACCGCAGTTCGTAGAACCCTATCTATATACGACGTATTCGTGCCCTAGCCCCTGACAATAGGCATTCAACTAGATCAGCACAGTTATATAAAATTATAAATATAAATTGAAGAACTATATATTTATAAATAGGTTAATGTTTTGGGGAGATATATTTAAATTTATAATATATATATTTTGGATAGATAAGCACTTAAATTTTATAAGACTACGATTTATCTAATTTTTAATAAATTAATATACGATTTTAATATGTTTTTTGTACAAATGAATTCAAAATGAATCTAACTTCAATTTTTTCTTGTTGGATCTATGAACCCAAACTTGAATCTTGAACCTGAATCCAAACTTAAACCAACAACTCAGTTGATAGAATGAACATTAGCTCTTTTTTAATAAACACATGGTATAAGTTTTTATTATTATTGATTTGATTTTTCATTTTTTTAAATAATATTTTGTAAATATTTTTTAATTTTTAATTTGTACTAAATAAATTTAACATTTAAATATTTTAGAATATAAACATTTTAATTGAGCAACATTTTTAAAAATTAAATATAAATGTTTCAAGGATATAATGGAAATTTGGATCCAAGTTTCTAACGAAAGTATATGGACAAATCCAAAACGAAACCAATTCTTTTTTTTTTTTTTTTGGTCGAGTTCACAAATTGAACCTACAAACCTGAATCCAAACCAGAACTAGAACCAGTAACTTAGGTTTTAACTTTATACATGTTTTTTTACTTGTTTTGAACGTGTTTTACTTTGTCGGCATTTGTTTGGAAATAGCAACAAGGACTTAATGTTTCAACAACTGCGCCTTGAACTTCGGCTTCTTCAAGCTTCAAGCTTAGACTATGGCTCCTTCATCACAGTCTCGTCCATATTTTGTTGCATAGTACATACTCCATTCAGTTGGTCAACTATATTCCAATGCAATGTAATGTAATTAGTGACATGAACATAAATGAAAAAATCTATATTCCACAATTCATGGGCTAAAGTCTTATTTTTATTTGCTCTCGATATCTCTATCCTATTAAAATGCCTTTAAATTTAAAAAACAGCAGGTTTTTCTCTTTTTTGTGTGTTTTTCTACCTTTCTTGAAAATCTGATTTTTTCCCTTTTTTTCCCAAAAGAATTTTGCAGCTATGAAATAATCCATTAACGGTGTAAGCTCTGAATAATAAATTTTAGAACTGTCCATTTAAATCTCAAATTTAATACATTATATCCAAATAAAGAGCATTACAAAACCAGCTTTGAAAAATAAAAGAATTTTTTAGTCAATTGCAACCGCTTTTGAAATCTATCATCAAAAGGTGGTCTTGATCACAAGTTCTTAACATTTTCTGTCTCTAAAACAACTCACATAATGACATCAACCTTCATCTGCTCAAATTCTGTGGAGAAAATAGTGTTATGGAAGTAAATTCAGTTAGCAAAATTTCAAATCATATTAAACTCAATAAGCTGATTTCAGATCAAGTTTTGATTAAAATATCTCTGCAACTAGAAGGAATGACTTATTCATGGTTTCTTATGGCGGGCAGGTGAAACAAGTTCAATCACCATCACAATACAGAGTTTTCTTACAGATTCTCTATAACAGTTTAAACACCCTAATAATGAGCATTTTAAACCAAATGACTTGCTTGAGACAAAACAAATTCATAGATCAGGATGGGAGCCTTTAGCAATGTGTATTTGCCATCAGAATTTATAGAAGAATTTTATATTTGAGGGCCACAACATCAAATAAAAAATGAATATATATATATATATATATTTTGATAGATAAGCTTGCTGCCTGTATGACAGCATAATTTGTATAATTAGTAGAAAAGGGATACAACTTATATCTTAGAATCCACTTGAGATCCACACACGCTTTCAAATCCAATTAAGAGGCACTGGAAGACCAAGAGTTTCCACATAGAATCGCACAAGAACCACCAATGGAGCCACCTCGGAAGTCCAAGAGCCCTTGGCTTAGCAAGATGCTAAAGGTGCAAAACTACCAGAATTAAGTTTTAATCCTATTTTTTGATGAGAACGTAGGAGCATATGGTGCTTGGCATTGGCATCTTTATAGGAACCTTTCTTTTTTTTTCCACAATTTTCCAATCGTCAGAGCTCCCAATGTGGATTGCAGGGTGAGAATATTCTGAAACTGATTTCCCAAGTTTAATCATGGGTGAATGCTGAGCAGTTTCAAGCACAGGTGGAGCCTGTTCTTCAGATGTTTCCTTGACCAGAGGTGAGATTTGTTGACCCGAAAGATTTCCCACACCATTCAGAAGCTCAAGAGAAGTCTTCTGATTGCTAGTAGAACTCTCAACAGTATAATGATGGGGAGCTGCGTCTCTCCACCATGTGGCAGGGCGGTCAGATTTAGTCTTGTTGGTGGGGCACTTCGCAGCAAAATGCCCAGTTTTATAACATCTTCTGCACCAAAATGGTAATACTTTGTAATCCAATGGTTGTACCCAGCTCCGCCCTTGCACCTTTAAAATAATATCTGGCGGAAGGTCTTGTGATATATCTAAATCTACCAAGATGCAAGCATAGGTTGTATGAATAAATTCGGAAGAATCATTATCTGTTGACAAAAATTTACCTAATGCGTTACCGATAGCCTCGAAACATGAATCAGCCCAAAACTAGAGAGGTAAGTTTGGAAGACGAACCCAAATAGGCATAATGGTAAAGGATTCTGTGGAGGGATTGAAGGAAGGGTGCCATGGTTTTAACAAAAGCATATTTTGCCCCCAAGTCCAGATGGAATGAAAAATAATATTTCGATCTTCAATGTTGTCAAAAACCACCACAAAGAAGCCACCTGAGCACGTATAGATCTCAAGATTGTTTTTCAAAACTAGCTGCCAGGATTCCGTGATCCATTGATCAAGATTAGGCAGGCTAGGCCAAAGACGATTGAATTTGCCAATCAACCCCTGCGCTGCAAAAAACTCTTCATTTTCAAGTATTTCATTTTTAGCCTCATCATTCAGGGCAATTTCTAGGGGTTTGTCTGAACACTAGACGGGTTTGCCAGTTAGACCGGTGTGCTACTTAAGAGTTGAATAGGATTCCTTTCCCTTGTTGTCATCGTCTACGAAGGCCTGTGAGCTTGGCTGAGTCTGAGATCCTAGCACCTTGGCGCCAAGGTTTCCCCCAAAAACGCTGATTGCACTGACACTGTTGGAACTACGAGTGGATGGGGGAGAAGTGGGAGCAGGGTTTTTACCTATACGCCATATCTTTGAACCGGGATCCAAAGACCCCGGACGGCTTATACATCCATCGACATTAGTCAAATCATCCTCTGCATAAAATGAGAACTCCTTTCGGGCGCCAACACCACCACCAACCCCAGACAGCAGGGAGGAAGTTCGCTTCTCCTTCAGACCGGTGACTTCAGAAGAAACCCTAGCAGTGGAAGATTTCGGTAGCGAGCCCATTAGCCCCCTATAAGAAAATGAATATATATATATATCAATCTTGAACATAAAGATACCAAGGACAATGAGAAATCTGAAGTACACCAATATTAGCTCAGGAACCATATTAGAGCACTCCAAAATTAGTTCAGAACATAGCAGCTAGTACTTCAAAAAATATGTCAGATACTGATAAGAATAATGGCTAAGATTCAAAACATGGAAAGATAAGGAATCAGTTTAGTTGTTCATGCTAGCAGAACTGTAATAGGCAGCTCTTAGTAGGCTGAATCAGTATGTGTTTGGAATAGAGGTAGTGCCATAGTTAAGGGTATGATGGCACTGCCTCTATTCCAAATGCAAGATTCGGCATGCTAAGCACTGCCTATTACAGTTCTACTAGCATCAACAACAGCTAAATTGATTCCTTATCTAACAATCTTGAACGTAAGAATACCAAGGACAATGAGAAGGCTGAAGTAAATTAGTATTAGCTTAGTAACCATAAAATAGCATTCCAAAATTAGTTCAAAACATAGCAGATAATTCTCCATAAATTATGCCAGATACTTATCAGAGTAATGGCTAAGATGCAAAACACGAGAATTAAATTTGGTTCTTTGTTAAAGGAGCCAAGATGACATCAAACTAATTTACAATATTATAGGGCATTCATTAACTCTCTCTCTCTCTCTCTCTCTCTCTCTCTCTCTCTCTCTCTATGCATACATCATCCATACGTCGCCCCCCCAAGGCATGCGTACCTGAGTACCCGGTACAGATTCGGGTACAGTACGGTGTGGATACGGCTTGGATACCGTACCCGCTTATGGCCTAATTTTTTTCCCCTCTTGCCATACTATATTTGTATGGATTCGGATTTTCCAAAAAAATCCCCCGTATTTGTAACCAGTCAGCTAGATTTTTTTTATTAAAAACAGATCAGAAATTGTAGCTGAAAAATCGTCGGCTGAAACCAATGAAAATTTTTATTAAAACCGTGAATTTGTATTTGCAAGTTTGATCCATTTGATGCTGTGCGATTTTTTTTCTTCTTTTGGGTATTGAAAACTCCCTCGACTCATACATTTAAAATGTTTTAAGTTTTAAATTTTTGCATTTGTAGTTAATTGAGCCATGAACTAAAATTTTTAAAATATATTGGGTTTTTCGGTTGTTGGCAAAGGCGGGAGAACGGAAGGAGTGGGCAAGTTTATGGTGGCTTGAGCTACTGCTTCTGTAGGCGTGCTGGGTTGTGGGCCTCTTCATCCAGGGCTGAGGCCCGATTCCTTTTGCTATAAGATCACCGTGGGAGGTGGGGTAGCATGTGAGCCCCTCCCACGATCTGTTCGATGTTTTTGGTTTCATTTTTTCTTGATTTGAATTGTGGCAGATTACATGGTAGCCAGTGCGGGTCTAGGCACCCCCCCTCTTTTGTCATTCAAGGATGTGATCAATAGGGACGAGCCCTCTTCATCGAATCATGCAAATGTTGTCCATTTTCTGCTGCATGCAACAAAGACGCCAAATCGACTCAATTTTCAGGATTTCGCTCTCGACCCAATGGGTGTTTGGAGAAAAGCAAAGATTGTCCGGTTTTGGTGATTAACCCTGATGCCATTGCAGACGATGTGCTCTATTTATCTGAGCATGCATTAATTTGTAAGTTCGTGGGGCTCCGTATCTCCTTGCCTTTCTTGGAAGCATGGGTTAGAAAGAACTGGAATCTTGAAGGCGATATGGAAATTATTTTAGCTGCAAACAACTATTTCTTTGTGGTGTTCTCCCACTTGGCAGATTGTCATATGATCTTTGAAGGAGGCCTTTACTTTCACAACCAAGCGGGCTTATTTATCAAACCCTAGCATATAGGGTTTGATCCAGTGGAGGAGCTCCCTTCCAAGATCCCTGTTTGGGTTCGGTTCCCTCGACTTCCAATGGAGTTCTAGTGACATGATATTTTGCAATCCATAGCGCCAATTATTTGGGAACCCTTGGGGCCTTCTCATCAAACCCTCGATAAAAAGGTAGCCACTTTTGCTCATCTTTGTGTTGAAATTAATCTGAATAATCCTCTTCCTGAATCTATGGAGATCAGATTGGGTAGTGTGAGCTCGATCCAATAGCTTGACTATGAAGCTCTACCCTTTCGTTGTTGTGCATGTCATGAATATGGTAATTTACAAAGAAACTATCCAAAAGTGGATCCTAGATCTCCTCAACCCCACCTCGAGAAGTAGGAAGCCAATCCAAAATTGAAAGGCAAGGCCCCTATGCAGGTTGTTGAGCCTGACCCAACTGGCTTTATTCTTGTGAAAGATAGATCAAAAGTGAAGCCTTCGAATTGCCAGTACAAAGTGGCTTCTAAGCAACAGGTTTTATGTTCTTGAACACTTTGAGGATCTGGACACAATGGAGTATGAAAACAACCCAACTAGTCGGGGTATGCATGTCTTGGACTTAGATTTCTACAATCCCACAGGTTTGTCGTCTTCTTTAGAGGAGCAGGGGGTTTTGAAGGTTGGAGATGCTCCTGAATCTAGGCCTATTGAGGAGAATGAAGGGCAACAAGCGATTTTAGAGGTACCTGTTGAAGATGTGGTCTCTGTCCCTTTGCTAGAGATTCTAATAGAGTCAAAGGCTGTTAATGATTTGCCAGCGCATGAGCAAGGCATTGGAGCAAAAGAAAATGGTAAAGGAAGACACCTTCTCTGCTAGGTCTTCAACAGGAGAACATTAAGAAAGGGGGTATTGATAAGGCATCTAAGGTAGGAAGAAAGGACCAAGAAAAAGTGAAGCTGATCGGGGAGTCTAGTGTCATTAAGACATTAGATGCTCACTTTTCTAACCCCCAGAAATGATTGTGATTTCTTGGAATGCAAGGGGTTTGAGTAGCATCCCTCGACAAAAAGTTGCTCGGGATGTTATTCGTACTCATAAACCGGATGTTGTTTTCTTTGAACAAGAAACAAAACTTTTAGTTGAGGATATGGCAAGTGGTTCTTCTAAGATTTGGAAGGGAGGTCAATGCCTCTGCATTGGTGCCCAGGGTACTGCTGGAGGGGTGGCCTGCTTATGGGGTTCAAGCAAAATCACTTCCTTCTGGTGGTTGGGGAGCAGAAATTCAATTTTAGTGGTTGCTTCATGCTTTGATTCTGGGGAATCCATCCTACTCTCAAATGCCTGTGCACCCATTGTTTTTCCTGGTAAGGTCTTGCTTTGGTTTCATTTTAGGTTTATTCGTTCTATTGCCCCTTCTCTCCCCTGGATTTTAGTTGGGGATTTTAATGCAATAGTAAGTCTGAATGAGAAAAAAGGAGGTTTGGATCGGCTTGGCCCATCTTCTACTCTATTGAGGGAGTCTTTTTGTTCTTAACCTAGTTGATTTGGTGCCAGGAAATGGAATCTTCACATGGAATAACAGAGGATGTGGAAATGACTATTTCAGAAAGGCTTGACAAGTTCTTGGTCTCAGATCATTGGATTGGTAATGACTGGGCTTCATTTTCAGAAAATTTGGGCTAGAATGGATTTGATCATTGGCCAATCAAGTTTTCTTCTTTAGTTTTCTCTCTTCCTAAACACCCTCCGTTTAAATTACAGCTCATGTGGCTTTGGGAACCTGATCTGCACAAGCTCATGGAGGGATGGTGGTTAGAAGGGAAGCCTACTTTTGGAACAACTGTGTTTTACTTTTTTAAGAGACTTCAATTTGTGAAGTACAAGCTTAGAAAGTGGAACTTCTCTTTTGGCAATATTTTCTAGAAAATTTCTTCTCCAAAGAAAGTTGGAGAGTATTACTATTCAGATTAAGGATGAAGGATTGACAGAGGAGCTTTTGAAAGGAGAAGCGTTTTTCTCCAAGGAACTTGTTGAATGGAACCTTCGAGAGGAGATATTTTGGAAACAGAAATCCCGAATTGACTGGCTTCAGGAAGGTGACAAAAATACTTCAGTTTTTCATAATTCTGTGAAAGAGTAGAGAAGTGGTAATTTTTTAGCTACACTCATGTCGGCTTAGGGAGAAACTTTGAACTCTTTCCAAGATACATCCAAAGAAGCCATTAGGCATTTTTCCTCTTTATTCTCTATGGAGGGCCATCGGCACACTGAAGATGAGCAACTTATCCTTGAGTGCATCCTTTCTTTGGTCTCGGAAGATAGGAACAAGTTACTTTTAGCCACCATATCCATGGAGGAGTTGGAGAAAGTTGTGTTCCAGATGAAGAAAGGTAAGGCACCTGGCCCAGATGGGTTTCCTGTGGAGTTTTTCCAAACTTTTTGGGAGATTCTGAAGGTTGACTTGCTTGCGGTGGTTAGAGAATCGGAAAAAAATAAGCAAATGCTCAAATCCATTAATTTTACTTTCCTTGCTCTTATACCTAAGAAGGAGGGAGCTTCTTCATTGGATAGTTTCTGGCCTATTTCTTTGTGCAATGTTACTTATAAGATAATCTCTAAGATTATTGTTAAAAGATTAAAGAAGTGTTTGGTTTCCCTCATTTCTCTAGAGCAAGGGGGGTTTGTGCAAGGACGTCAGATCCTGGATGGTATTGTTGTGGCTGCAAAAGCCATTCATTCTATGTCATTCTCCAAGGAAAAGGCCATGTTCATTAAGATGGACATGTCTAAGTCTTATGACAGGGTCAGTTAGTAATTCCTTCATAAGATCTTATTTGCCTTTGGGTTTTGTTCAGAATGGATAGACTGGGTGATGAGTTGTGTGACCTTGACATCTTTTTCTGTTCTTATCAATGGCATTCCTTCAAATCTTTTTTCTGCTTCCAGAGGCCTCAGGCAAGGAGATCCTTTGTCTTCCTATTTGTTTATTTTCATGGCAGAAGGCTTAGGTAGATTGTTGAAGCAACACAAAATGAGAGGGCTTATTCAAGGTTGGTCCTAGGCTCAAAGTCTTGATTCTCAATCTCATTTGCAATTTGTTGACGATACTGCTTTGATGGGGGTAGCTAAGGTTGATGACGCAGTTAGTTTTAGGCGGGTGTTGGATATTTACTTAAATGCTTCGGGCCAACAAATTAATGAGGATAAATCAAGTATTTTCTTCTTCAATACGCCAGGGAATATTCAACGCAGAATTGCAGATATTCTTCACTTCCAAATTGGGAGCCTATCTGTGAAATATTTGGGAGTTTCACTTTTTGTTGGTAATCTTAAGAGGGAGTATTGGAAAACAATCCTGGATAAGTTCCAATTGAGGGTGAGTCATTGGACCTACAGATGGCTATCCTTTGTTGGTAGAGCGACTCTTCTAAAATCTATTTTGCAGTCTCTACCTATTTATAGATTTCTGGATTTAGTGGCCCCAAAAAGCTTTCTCAAAGAGTTTGATGCTCTTTCTAGGAAATTCCTATGGGCGGGAAATATGGATTCTCAAAAATGGAATCTTGCGAGTTGGGACCTTGTTTGCAGATCTAAGAAGGCGGGAGGGGAGGCCTTGGTCTTCAACAGTCTGAACTAAATTATTTATCCTTAGCGTCTAAATTACTTTGGAGATTGTGGAAGCATCCAAAGCAGCCATGGGCCAGAATTCTCAATTACAAATATTTGGGATGGGTGTCGGATGAAGATATCCCATTGATGGATTTGAGTGGGAGCGGTTCTATGATTTGGAACACTATTAAAAAGGGTGCCTTGCTAATTAAAGGCCTTTTCTAAATCATTAATAAAGGCAATAATGTTTTTTTCTAGTTGATTCTTGGGATAATCATCCTCCTATTCTTTCTTCTTTCCCTCAACTTCAATCTCTTTGTGATATCTTTTTGGTGGCTGGTTGGTCGAAGGTTGCTGACTTTAAATACAATAACGTGTTTGGAAGTTCCTTATTTCACCATTGGAAGGAGCTTGAAAGCGGGCCAAGAGGTGGTTCTTTGGAGGATAGGGAAGCCCTTGCTTCAATTTTGGTTGCTAGACCTTGTAGTTCTTTGGAAGACCCTGATATTCTTGCCTGGGGTCACAATCTTGAAGGTGAGTACTTAGTTGCTCTTGGTTATCATTCTTTGGTTCTGCAGAAAGAAGGGTTTACTGAGTTTCTAGGATGGAGAAGGATATGGAATAAGTATGGCTGGCCTAAGTGTAATTTTTTTATGTGGTTGTTGAGTCACAATTAAGTGCCTTACCTGGGAAAACATTTGCAAGAGAGGGTTTCATGGACCTTCCATTTGTGCTCTCTCTGGCATTAATGAGGAAAGTACGAATCACCTTTTCTTTCAGCACCCTTTCTCTATGGAAATTTGGAGTTTGTGGTGGCACCGTTGGAATAGACCTGATATTCGTGCTACTTCTTTGTTGGAGTTTTGGGATAGCCTGGGTCGTATGCCAGCGTCAGCCTCTTTCTTGTTGGTTGCTTGGGATATTGGCCCCTCTTTTATTTTTTGGCAAATTTGGTTGGAGCAAAATAGTCAAATTTTCCAAGATATCCAAAGCAGAGTTTTTTTAGTTTGGAATAAAATCAAGTGTATGCTTAAGAAGACCGTTGAGGCTAAATGTTGTATGGAAGAGACTCTTACTTATTCTAATTTACACCTTGTTAATCTCTTGGAGTTATCATTTCCTCCTTCACAAGCTAAGGCTAGTTCTAGAGTTAAGAGGGCTAAGAAGGTGATTCATTCGGGTAAGTGGTCTCCTCCTTTTGGTGATTTCCTTAAAATTAATATGGATGGTTCCTCAAGGGGCAATCCGGGGGTTGTCGGGATTGGTGGCATTGGCCGTGACAGTGAAGGAGTAGTTCAATTTTTCTTTTCTGCTTATACGGGTATCTACTCTAATAATCAGATAGAGATTTGGGCTGTTCTTTTTTGCTCTTGAAAATGCTTGGGCCAGGGGATGGAAGTAGATTATATGTGAAATTGACTCAATGATTTTAGTCTCACTTCTGAATGGAGGAAATTTTCTTGAGGCCTCTTGGAAATTAGCCTCGGTGGCTAAGCAGATTCTTTGTTTGGCTAAGAATTTCGAAGTTATATCCTCTGTTCATATTCCCAGAGAGTGGAACAGGGTTGTTGACTGCTTAGCCAAATGGGCTTCTAATGGCCGTGCAGCTGGAATGTAACAATCTACCCTAATTTTTTTTGAAAATTTGAACAATGATAATCAATGTCAACACAATTATGCATAAACCACCAAATGACCTCCACACTTCTGATCACCAAGATCCCAAATCAGGCGAGGTGAGAGCATACAGTGTTTTGGTTTACAAAATAAAGATTGTGCAACAAAGCAATTACATTCATCCGCTAATGAGCAGGTGTCTGCTTTTCAGCAGGCATCCACTTATGCAGTGGGGATACTCCACTTTTCAGTGGGTGTAAATAAAGATAAACAAAGTTCTTTCTTCCACATTGGCGGTAAACCATCCAGGGGTTAAAAATATGAGTTTGCAACAAAATAAAGATTACAATGCTATGAATAATTTGCAAACTAGATCAAATGCCCCTGACTTGTACAAGTTTCCAGCTGCAATCTGTTAGAGAACTGAAATTACCAAGAAATTGTGAAGGAATATGCATATAAGAACAATAGAGCCATTATAGATATACCACATGGGAGGAATAGGAAAGAAAGCTACAGAATACTATTTTCTGAGCTGATCACAAGTCTGAAACTTCCATGACAGTCCATAGACATCTCCAAATCAGATCCTTACTCCAGTCCTCATACCCAAACCATACATGTCACATCACCAAAACCTCCATTCAGCTGTTGAAATAAACACCCCAAACTTATCTGTCTTGCTGCTGTACGGCACCATAGGACAGGCCAAATTCGAAGGATATATGATAATCCTCAATCTCTTCCAATTTCATTAATAATGTGTAAAAACTTAGATGCTCAACTGGAACAAGTCTGAGTCACCATAATCCTCAGAAGAATGTACAAGAATAAACCATGTCTGAAAGGAAGTACGGCCTGTCTGTTATTGAACGGCCTGCATAATATGCATCTCAAATCTGCAAAGTCTTCAATGGATTAGTTATCATTGCTTCCCAAGAATGATACTTGCTATCTCAACTAAAACCAAACATTCATATAAACTTTCAGACCACACAACTTCCTTCATGATGTACGGATCAGACATGTACGGATCACTATGGTAATTCTTCAAGTTGCACTAAAAATCTATTTAGTCTTACACCTATAATGAGTTTTTAATTTGTGAAGACTAGATAAACATAAAACAATTGATACAGCCCTAAGCTGTATCCAAGATCAATTCCCACATGGAGAACCGTACGGCCATGCAGGGGGGTACAGTCAGCATCAAAACCCCACAAATCTGCCAATCTGATTCTCAAATTGCATTCAAGAAAGTCACCCAACTCTGGTTATTTGATTCTGTATTCTGGCAATTGCAGATCCTTCAAACTCCACAGAAAAAATGAAGCTTCATAGAAGTACGGCACCATCAGGGACAGCCCAGCTAGAGATAGATCATCTTCTTCACAAACTCCAAAATATACATTAGCATCACCAAAAATAATCAAGCCAATATATCAAAATCTCATTCCAATAATCATCAAATTAAATACCACAAAACCATGAAGTTCAAATGCAAATTCTGTATGAGCTTGCTCCAATCCGCCTTCAGCACAATGGTGATTCTTGTATTGAAACCACACCCAACCTCAAGAGGGCTTTCGTCCTCAAGAGCATTCTACAAGAGGGTTTTCGTCCTCAAGAGAATATAGAAGAACTCATAGGTTCAATCCATCTGCAAACAAAATCAATTCCAAAAACATAACCCTTCAAATAAGCTCTCATTCCCCTTTTATAACTTTTTGAGAGGAATATAATATTATTTCTTTTTTATCTCTTCATATTTCTCCTCCCCAAAAGACCTTTTTTGAAATAATAAAATTATATCATGTGTGAGGTCCCCTTTTTAAGTGTCTATCATTTAGAACACTTAAAAACCTTTCTAATGAGCTATAACACTTAGATATTTAATAATTATTTTCACCCCTAGGAGCTTAAGTGAAAATAATAATTAAAATAGTTCATTAAATATTACTTTTTGCGGAAAATCCCAAACGGCTTCCAAATGCAAATTAAATTGAACCAATATGCTCTATAAGGTTTGGGATGCGCAACAATGCCTTTTGGGTGACTTTCCAAAAATAGACGGCTCCTCCAAGAATCTTGGAGAGCAATCCGTGAGCCCGAACAAACATCAGAAAGCATCTATGAAATCCCTATCAATCACCGAGCTCAATGTTATAGAAAATTACTCCACTTCTGGAAAGGAAACCCACTTATCTGATCTGCAAGCTAAACCATGACCACTCCAGGAACATTGGAGTTCTCCCAAACATGTTGGATAGCCTCCGAGGGACTAAGAACAAGCATAATGTGCACAAAAATCTATGTGCCAAAAAAAGGAACATTACATGGAATGTTGGGAGTTGGAGAGATCTGAATCAAGATAAACCTCAGGAGCTAATTCATATTCTTCATGAAGATCAGGGAGATTGAGTTAAGCCTATTGAGGTTCGAAATGTTGAGGCTTAATTGGAGTTTGGTTTCTTGGTTGCTTTCTGCCAGCTGGTTCTATAGGGATCCCTTGTGGATTCTTCTTTTGGTGCTTATTGTGTTGGCCACTGTCATCTGAGAATCTTTACATGGTGTACCTTGTATTTAAGTTTGCTTTAATATAATTTTCTTTTTGCCCCCCAAAAAAAACATTTTAAGTTTAAATTTTAAATTTTTATTTTATTAAATTTAAAATGTTTTAAATAATTGAATATTCAAGAAATAAATAAAATAATTTAATTCCAATTTATTCTAGAAATTGCTTATGATCCCGATCGAGTAAAGAAAGGATTAGAGTTACAAAATAGCTTAATAAAATTAATATTTATAATTTATAAAATTATAATATATAGGTTAAAATAATAAATTATATTTTAATATAATAGATTATTTAATAATATATTTTTAGTTTGCTATATATACTATAATATTGTATATAATTATAATATGTATTTAAATTTTAATATGTATTATAATTATATATATATATTAGTATTTAAATTTAATAAGTTTAATATTTATTAATAATTATGATATGTTATTATAAACTAATAAATTATATTTTAATATAATACATTATATAATAAAATTTAATTCATATATATGTGTGTGTGCGCGCGCTGTATCTAGCCGTATCCGTATCGGATACCGTATTCGTGTTTATGCAACATTGATACACACCTTTTCCTTAGTTCCTCAAACAGCACCATCCTAAAGTGAATCACTTGTGACTCTTCTATGGGAGACAATGGTCTCTTCTCTTAACCACCTACCCCAAAACCCTTTTCAAAACTTCAAATCTTCTGTCTCGTAGGAGCTGTACCAGATCTGCAAAGAGTAGCTCTCTTTCATCCAGTGCCATGTCAAGAGAACGATCACCTGCCTTGACTTCCCAACAAAGGAGGCAAAAGGATGCTACCTTAGAATGGTCAACCCTCCCCCAAGATTTCCTTCTCCTTGGTGAAATGAAGCAACAAATCTGGATCCTCAAGGAGAGAGCCCTCATTTGAGGATTTATAGGTGCCTTCCTAAGTCCCAAAAGCCTAAAATTATGGGTGCAAGAGAACTGGGAACCATCAGGAGTAGCTGAAATTCTGATGATGCCGAAGGGTAATATGGCAGTATTTTCTAGCCAAAATTAAAGAGATCAAGCTTTCGAAGGAGGACTATGGTTCATGAAGAAATTGGGCCTCTTTTTGAATTACTAGTCTCCAACATTTGACCCAATAGAAGACCTCTCAAGCATATTCCCAGTTTGGGTTAGGCTACCTCTCACCCTGAGTGAATATAGGTAAAGATCCTCTTTGCAAGAAATTGGTAACATCATAAGTGAAACTGTGAATACATAGTGTCTTCAGAATCTACAAGAAACCCAAGAGTTTTGAACTATGCAAGGTTCTTTGTTAACTTGAACTTTGATAACCCTCTCCTTGATAGGGTGATACTGGATATGGGAGGGATTGAATGGGAACAACCTTTGGACTATGAGAATATTCCTTCACCGTTGAATTTTTGCTATGAACATGGTTATCTTGCAAGGGTTTGCCCTACACCAGATGGCAGAAACACAAGGGCAACTAGATTAACACAATCTGCCATGGCAAACACTAGTGACATCAACTTGAAGATAACAAATTTCAAAGGGCTGACAGCAAAAAGGTAAGAAAAAAAGAGAAAATTAGTCAGAGACTTTCCCTTAGAGATGGACAACCCCTTTGCCACCCTCTAAGAGCTTGATAATTAAGAGTTGTTAGATAAACAACATTCCCTATATCTGGTGAAGGACCTAGAGAGATCAGATGGAAAATTGATGTGCCTAATGCAAAAATAACTAAAATTCAAATCCCCACCAAATCTGTCCTGCCTCACCACAAGAAGCAGACGATCCAAGGTGAGCTTGCTTGTCGATCTCATTCCTAGAAAGCATTAAATACGAGAACCCGAGATTGTAGAAGGGTAAAAACAAAAAAGAAAATAAATTCAGCAAATGAGGGATTTTTTTGGAAAGAAAGCCCACTCAAGGAAAAGGCTCTCACAGAGATGATGTAGATTTGGATCCCTCTACTCGCAGCATAGGAGGACCTCAAAGGGTCATGCTTCTCTAAACTGGCCACCCCTCCCCATGCAGATCTCTGATCTTATGATGGAATGTCTAAGGTATAGTCATACCCAATAAATGGCACTTCCTTCATGTTAAAGCAAGGGAGGACCATATTGATCTCTTTCCATTGCAATAGAAAAGATAGAGCAAACTCCCTACAATGGATCCAACGAATTGACATCACACATTTCAGTCATACGAGGAAATAGACTGGCCATGTTTCTCTAGAAGTGCTAATTCTTAAATACTGGGAAGCTAAAAGCTGCTGGGCAGCAATTGCCAAGTCCTTGTCATTTGAGACCACCACCATTGTTGCACAATTGCAAGCAAAGTATAAGATATTCCATGTTTCTACAGAATTGCAATTATCCCAGCCTTTTTAACAACTATGTCGGAGGACCGAATGACCAACCATTACTCTATCTCTATCAAGGATTACAATACACGTGTCTTATGATGGGTGTTATGTACACTCTTGGATATAGCTCCCTTTTTTCCCTGCTCTTTGTTATATGTCACCGTTGAAAAACCTGATGTGTAGACGCTTCCCTCTCGAAGCATGATGTATCTAATATCACCTTTTAGTCCCTGGCACGTTTGCTCTTAAAGGACCAAGGCTTTGTTGTATTTAAGTATTATATCCCACCCAGTTACATAATTTGTCTTTATCAACAAAAAGAAGATGCAAAACATAGAAATATAAGGAACTGATTTAGCTGTTGCTGAACTGAACTGGAATAAGGAGGGCTTAGTATGCTGAACCAGTATGATACTTGAGTGTATGATGTATGGCATCCATGCCAGTGGTTGGATGTGCAGCTGTATTTTTCAATACTTCCCCATATCTTGGATCTGAGAAGAAGTTGCTCCCCTACAATTGAGCATCACACACCCAACAATGAATTACACTTACACCTCTTCCCCCAGTTGGAACATACATTATGCTTTCAATAGGCCTATCGCCTCTTCTTTATGATGGAAGCCATGATTTGCAATCTGGGTACAGCTGAAAACCTACTTAAGCCACACCAAAGAAAACCTTTAAGCATTCTCAAAATGTTCCCATGCTTGGAGGCTTCTTAACTCCTTTCGATCTTCTCAAATTTGTACCATTGGTATGTTGCTTTTAGTACATCATTTTCAGATGTCCTCATGATGTTGCTTCAAGAATCAAATCACTGATTCTCACTTTCTTTCTCTCATGGTTTTGAGGTACCCTTCAATTTCGTTATATGTGAGTTACTAGAGGCTGCTACAATCAATTCCAACCTCATCTCTCAAATCCCAATGGAGAACACAAAGTAAAATCTAGTCTAAAATTCCTTTTTATGGTATGGTAACAACTCAATGCTGTCATGGTTGTGTTAATAAATTTGGTCTCTAATATTTATACCATCTACTATAAAAAGCAATTTAAAAGGAGGCAATCTTATAGACATTTCAACTAGATAAGATTGTACGTCCAAAAGCTACTTAGATTTTTTTCTTTGTCAATCGTTGCTTTTGCTGGACCTTCAACATGTCTACACATAGGAGCCATGAGGATTCTTTCAAAGATCGTAGAGTTATTATGGCTCTAGTACCATATTAAAATTTAGGATTGAGCTTTACAACAATAGATTTACAGCAATTAAAAATAATAAAAAGAATCGATATGGAAGGTAAATAGCATGACTTTCATATGTAGAGAAAGGGAAAATGCAACAATACTACACAGTGTACACAACCATCAGTAAGGACATAAGCCCAAATGGTGTTGAGACATGGACCAGCTAGGACTCGAACCTAGGACCTTCCATTCGCTGCTGGAGTGCTCTACCACTGAGCTACTGGCCCCTCTTGGACCAGTCCATCGTCGGTCTGAGTGTGGCTTATTTACATGGTATCAGAGCCAAGTTAAGCAAAATCCGGGCAGAAAATCGAACTTGAGAAATTCAGATTTAATACATCTCATTTCTCAAATGGTAGCAGCAATCCGATTCGAAGACAGATTGGAAGGAGGAAATAACTTCTCATCATGGAAATTCAGAATTATGATGATACTAAAAGAAAATAAAGTTGATTCATTTGTGAGAGAAAACAAAACAGAACCAAAGAATGATCCTGATAAAATGACATGGATTGAAGGAAATGACAAAGCCATGAAAATCATAGTTGATGGAGTTAGAGATCATATCGTGCCGATTCCGACAAAACATGAGATTGCATATCATATGTTTAAGTCACTTGAAAGCAATTATGAAATTAATAACTCCAACAGAACCTTAGCCCTAAAGAGAGAAATAAATCATATAAGTATGAACAAAGGAGAATCTATCAATGCATACTTTATGAGAATATCTGCACTAAGGGATCAACTATCAACACTTGGGTACCAAATTGAAAGCAAGGAACTAACACTTATTGCCCTAGATGGTCTCCCAAATTCCTAGGAGACATTTGTTCAAGGCATTAGTGCAAGGTCTAAATTTCCAAAATTTGACCGCCTAAGATCAAACTGTCTTCAAGAAAAATCTAGACAAACAAAGAAAGGGTCAAAACAGAAAAATATAGATGAAGATCTTCATGTTCTAAATACAAACTCTCACAAGAAAGAGAAGAAAAAAACACACACAGAAATCGGAAGTGTATGAGAAGTGGAAATTGCATCTGCAAAATAAAAGAAAGTAATAAATTAAGTCTGCAATACAAATATCCAACATTCAGAAGTTATCCAAGTTAGAGATCATAAATTCGATTTGAATTTACAAATGGAAGCAAATAAGCTTCAGCTTTCATTGTTAAAAATACAAATATATATATGTTGGTGGGTGAGGATGTTGTGAGGGTCCAGAGCACCCTGAAGCAATTTAATTTTAGGCCACCTTGAGTTGGCTGGTCCTTAGTCTTTTGCTGACAGGCAATTTGCCCAGTGTCGGTTGGTTTTGTCCCATCTTGTGTGTTGTGGTTTGGTTGCTGTTTGGTTACAGCCTAGATGCTGTTAGTTTCTTGTTGCTGTGTGGTTTGTTCTACTAGGCTTCTTTGATGCTTATGCTATTTGATTTGTGTAAAAAGGTTGGGGCCTTTTCAAAATCCCCCACTTTTACCATAATAAAAATATATATAAATATATATACAAAGAGAACTCTAATTTTCAATCTTTCAACTTCTCGGCAGTTGAAAGTTGAAACACAGCACATGAAACGCACATCCCATGAAGACAAAACATATAAAATAATAAAGGAATGAAACTGCTGCCAGTGGTTGGATTTTGCAAGCTGTATTTTGCAACAGTCTGCAATTGAAATGCTCACCTAGCAAGCTGACAAATATGTGAAACTTTATATATGATTGTCAACTACCAAATGTATGAATCATTGAATTATTGTTTGCAAATTTGTCTTTCACCCAAGGTCTATATCATAGAGCCATCCTCAAGCCTCCACCTCTCAACACTTTTCTGGCTATTTAGACCCTTAATTGTAGATTTTATCTAGACTGTCATGACTGTTTGCAGGACACTTCGATAATGCAAAATGAAGTAGAAGTTGATGTAGGTCATGTTGGTGTTGGAAATAAGCCACACCCGGATCGACGATGGACTGGTCCAAGAGGGGCCAATAGCTCAGTGGTAGAGCACTCTAGCAGCGAATGGAAGGTCCAAGGTTCGAGTCCTAGCTGGTCCATGTTTCAACATGGTATTAGAGCCAGGCCCAGGCTAGGAGCCCCAAGCACACGAGAGGTGTGGCTTAAGGGGGGATGTTGGTGTTGGAAATAAGCCACACCTGGACCGACGATGGACTGGTCCAAGAGGGGCCAGTAGCTCAGTGGTAGAGCACTCCAGCAGCGAATGGAAGCTCCTAGGTTCGAGTCCTAGCTGGTCCATGTCTCAACATGGTATTAGAGCCAGGCCCAGGCTAGGAGACCCAAGCACACGAGAGGTGTGGCTTAAGGGGCGTGTTGGTGTTGGAAATAAGCCACACCCAAACCGACGATGGACTGGTCCAAGAGGGGCCAGTAGCTCAGTGGTAGAGCACTCTAGCAGCGAATGGAAGGTCCTAGGTTCAAGTCCTAGTTGGTCCATGTCTCAACATGGTATTAGAGCCAGGCCCAGGCTAGGAGCCCCAAGGACACAAGAGGTGTGGCTTAAGGGGGGGTGTTGGTGTTGGAAATAAGCCACACCCAGACCGACGATGGACTGGTCCAAGAGGGGCTAGTAGCTCAGTGGTAGAGCACTCTAGCAGCGAATGGAAGGTCCTAGGTTCGAGTCCTAGCTGGTCCATGTCTCAACATGGTATCAGAGCCAGGCTTAAGCTAGGAGCCCCAAGCACACGAGAGGTGTGGCTTAAGGGGGGGTGTTGGTGTTGGAAATAAGCCACACCCGGACCGACGATGGACTGGTCCAAGAGGGGCCAGTAGCTCAGTGGTAGAGCACTCCAGCAGCGAATGGAAGGTCCTAGGTTTGAGTCCTAGCTGGTCCATGTCTCAACATGGTATCAGAGCCAGGCCCAGGCTAGGAGCCCCAAACACACGAGAGGTGTGGCTTAAGGGGGGGTGTTGGTGTTGGAATAAGCCACACCTGGACTAACGATGGACTGGTCCAAGAGCGGCCAGTAGCTCAGTGGTAGAGCACTCTAGTAGCGAATGGAAGGTCCTAGGTTTGAGTCCTAGCTGGTCCATGTCTCAACATGGTATCAGAGCCAGGTTGATCTAATAAACAATTTGCCAGGCTCTCTCCTTGATGTTTTAGGCGGAAGATGCACTGATGGTGTGTGGATGACCATCACTAGAGGAGGAGATGGGTGCCTGTATGTGCTCTTGGACTTTGAGGGGCTCGGCAGTTTTGAGAGAAGCAAACAAGAACCTTAAGGATACAGAGTCTGCTTTCAGCCGCTTCCAGAGTGGGATCAATCTATTGGAGCAGGACAGAAAACTATTCAAGGGCCTATTTTACATTGCAATCAAGGATGTGGATGAATCCGATGTAATTGACCTTATCCAAGAATTCCAAGAGAAGATTTCTCAAATATGCAACAAATCTCAGGAAAACTTCATATTAAAATTGTATGATGGGAAGTTCAAGATTACTGCTATGGCTCCTTCCAACCGGTCTCAATACTATTACGAGAGCTTAAAGGAATTGGCACAGATGGTGTATGAAACAGATTCTTCTTATGATAGTGGTTCTATTTTCTTGAGAGACCTTAAGCTTATAATTGCTCAAATTGCAGCCAAGGATTGGTCTTCTGTGGACGGTAAACGTGTAGCCATCATAGTTGACATCGTAAGGAGAAATATGATGTATGCCATCAATATGGGGTGTCTTTCTGCCACAAATTCAAATGAAGAAATGCAGGAGCTCGTGAACTTTGATACGCAGGTAGAAGTTCCTAATATGCCTCTTCTTGTTGGCGAGTCAGTGTTCATGAACATTCGAGATTCAGGCTTGAGTCTAGCACCTTCCAAGGAATTATCAACATCTAGCTTTATTAGAGATTTGTTAGCTCAACTCAGGTTAAAACTAGAGGCTGTTTTAGCTAGGAAAGGAAGCAATGTTGATTCCTGGCATTCCATGTTGGAGAGGTTCCTTAGTGCAGTGGCACAGAGGAGTGATAGAGTTCACCAGTGGATAAACTCTAAAGTCGATCAATTTCTTCAAAGAGGAGGGAGTCTGACAAACCAACAGAGGCAACCTTGGACGAGGAGGTCAGGAGGTTGATGTTAGTACTTAGAGCTTCAGAGGGAGTCACATCATCATGAAGGTTCCTTGTAGTGTATATTTCTCTGAGACGGAGAAATATGAGGTGAAAGCCCTTGTCCATCTCTGAGACAGAGAAACATGAGGTGAAAGCTCTTGTCCATCTCTGAGACGGAGATGTGGTTCTTTCCACCCTCTGGGAGTAGCCATGGTGGATGACATGTTGAGAGACTCCATGACAAAATCCCGTTGAGAGACTCCGTGATGAATCCTTTGTACTTGTGTTTATCCACACATGGGAGTAGCCATGGTGGACATCATGTTGAGAGACTCCATGACGATATCACGTTGAGAGACTCCATGACGACATCACATTGAGTGACTCCGTGATGGGCACTTGTACACATGTTTCTTTCCACCCTCTTAGAGTAGCCATGGTGGACGTCATGTTGAGAGACTCCATGACGACATCACGTTGAGTGACTCCGTGATGGGCACTTGTGCACATGTTCCTTTCCACACATGGGAGTAGCCATGGTGGACGTCATGTTGAGTGACTCCATGACGATATCACATTGAGTGATTCCGTGATGAACATTTTTTTCACAAATGGGTGTAGCCATTGAGGGTGTCATGTTGAGAGACTCCATGATATGCATATCTGGAAAAATACCTCCCTAGCTAAGAGGGAGTGTTAGTGATTGTAGCTGCGGGAGGCATTTTATAAAAGAAAAGTTAGAAACAATTACATTCTGATCTGAAATTAACATGTTGGTGTCAAACCAAGTTGATGCCGACTTGAGAAGAGAGAAGATAGGTGTCAACAGGGTGATTCCTTGGTGTCAATAACACTAGCACTTGCACCCGTAGGAGGTTCAAGGAATACGCCAATAGGAACAACCGACGAGTTTAGAAAATTTTCTGGTGTGGTTTTTTTTTTACGGCGTGAGACAATTCCTAGCACTATAATGCTCATATATAAAAGCCTATCGGCTAAATAGTGATGCTTCAGTTATAAAGAGTTGCATGATGAAGCCAACTCTTGAATCATGTATCCATTCAAATTGTTGTATATGCAATGTTACAAAGAGATACAACATTATAGTAAGAGAAGTAGAAGAATGATAAGTATGATGAATTAATATGAGATTAGAGAGAATATGGGAAGAGAACACAATATGAGAGATTCAGATAATCAAAGATACCCTCTTTTGTATTGATCTTTACAGTTGCTATAATATAGATGAATTGAAGTATCAATGATATGCATTAATGAGTTGCCATGAAAACATGTTCATATGAGTGATTGGATATGAAGTATTGTATCCTTCTTGAAAATTAATGATTTAGGTTAGGAGTTACTTTTCCTTGGCTTTAGAATTCTCTTATGTTATGCCAACTTTGAGAGGGCATGTGCTTCAATTTAAAAGTATTAAGAGGACCTTGTAAAGCCCATGTAAATACCCTTGAAAGTTGTAATGTTCCATTTTTGGCGCATTGATTATTGTGGGCATTTGTGCTTGTTCCTAATCTTTTGGAGGCTATCCAACATGTTTGGGAAGAACTCCAATGTTCTTGGAGTGGTCTTAGTTCAGTCTGCAGAACAGTTAATTGGGTTTTCCTTGTGTATAATGGATTATTTTTCATGGCTTTGAGCTCAGATGATGTTTCGGGTAACAATGATGGTTTCTAAAGTTTGATCGGACTTCTGGTTTTCTCTCCAAGATTCTTGGAGGAGTTCTATTTTTGGAAAGTCATTCGGAAGGCATCATTGCACATCCCAAACCTTACAGAGCATATTGGTTCAGTTTATTTTGCATTCGAAGGCCGTTTGGGATTTTCTGCAAAATTTAATATTTAATGAACTATTTTAATTATTATTTTCACTTAAGCTCTTAAGGGTGAAAATAATTAAAATATTATTAAGTGTTATAGCTCATTTGAAAGGGGAAAACATATACTTTTATTTAGGCACATAACAGGTAGCACTTAAGTGGAGGAAAAAAGAAATAAATAAAGTTAGGAGGAAAATGTTATTATTTTCAAGAAATAATTCATTTCCTTTGTAACTCCTCCAATGCCTTATAAAAGACAATGAGCTCTCATTTGGAAGGGTTATGTTATGCTTTTGGATTTGTTTTGTTTGCAGATGGATTGAACCAGAGAGTTCTTCCATATTCTCTTGAGGACGAAAACCCTCTTGAGGTTGGGTGTGGTTTCATTACAGGAATCACCATTGTGCTGAAGCTGGAGATTGGAGCAAGCTCATACAGAGTTTGCATTTGAGCTACATGGATGCTTGTTATTTGATTTGATGATTGTGTGAATAAGTTTTGATCATATGTCATGTCCCCATATTTTAAGGCATTGTTTAAATTAAAGATTGAAACATCATGATAAAAGCAATGAAACTGCTCTCATAAAATAAAATATACTTATTGTAAATAATAAATATATGACATTATTATTATTAATTATCAATACAAAATATAATGTTATTATTATATAATAATATAATAATCAATATAAATATAATATCAATAATGATATTATATAAAATAATTTCTTGAATATAATATATAATATATTATTTTATAAATATGACATATAATTATCATTATAAATATAAATATAAATATTTAAATAATTATAAATATGTAATACTAATACAGAGATAAATATCTAATATTATAATATATATAACTTCAATAAGACAAAGGTCTTATTTTAGGTTACTGTAGCAAATATAAGGCAAAGCCTTATAAAAAGAAGTGATCACTTTATATAACTATTAAGAGATAATTAGTTAATGAAGGGTAATGTCTTTTTAATAGACATCTCTTTCAGAGAGATGTATCGGTTCACCTTAACATACAGATTCACAAGTGTATAAGGAAGGAAAGGCATCGAATGAGGGAAGGGGGAATATAGAATGAGATTGAATATCATGAAGGAAAGATATTTTGGGAGTTGGAAAAGTATTCATAAGAAGCAGATTTTATGAATAAGTTATGAAGAGTGGAGAGCAATGAAAATATAATATATAAGGAAATCAATGAATCATTCGAGGGAATATAAGTGCGTGAATCATTAAAGATAAAAGATATACCGATCGATGGAGTGAATAGAAATTATATATAAAGGACATAAGAACTAACGATATGTATATTTGGAGTTTTAAATACAGCTTGCTGGAGGAAGACGTCTCACATAAAAGAGTCCAATCTTGATTGAGAGCAAGGTTTGATGTGAATGAAGGAGGCATGAGGAGTATTAAGGTAAATCGCTGTCTTTTTAGAGGGCCTTTGGCTTTGTATGCTACTCACCCAACAGTTATTACATTCTGTTCTAGTTGCAGCCTTGTTTCATTGCTATTTGGGAAGTTTATTTGCTGCTACAGTTCAAATTGAAGACATTCAGTCATTCTAGAATATGTTTTTGGGCATCCACAGCATATTGTAATTGTCTAGTGCTCTTGGTGACATCCTTTGAAGTCTTATGAAGGATCTCATATATCAGCGAATCATTATAGAATGATAGATCAGCATCCATTCATTAGACATTGAATTAATCATTGAATGTACGTTGCACCAGAGAGTTGAAGAGGATCATCGATTGGCATTTGAGTTCAGCAGTCTATATTGCAATCCAAGTTAAGTGGCATAGATTCAAGATTGTCATAGATTTGCATCTTGATTAGTTGATAGACTTGTGTCGGAAATATTTGTAATTGGCAAAGTTAGATAGATTTTATTTGCATAACTGAAAAGAACAAGAAATATCATATCATGCAAGAACGGGACATTACATCATATTGGGGTTTGAATTTGCTGATGATTCTCATAATATTTTGGAGTATTATGAAGATTAAAGTTGCTTTGCTTGGTGAGCCGTACTAATATGGCCGTACCATTTGATGGAGTCATCTCTCTATGTAATGGATTGCAATACCTAGCAAGTTTGAAATATTCGGTTTCATTATTCTTGTTGAGTGATCTGATTTGCATTGGTTCAGGGTTTATGTTGCATTCTTGTGAAACCATATTGCAGTCCGTACCCTCTCTATGCACCGTACTATTTGGTATTATCAATATTTCTGAAGTGTTTATCATTTATGATGCAGTTTTAATGATAAGAGGACTTTATACAGACTGAGCTACCAATGTTGACAACAGATTAGAGAGTGTTTCTGCAGATTGAAGACTGCAGCCTTGATTGTACGACGCCTTGATTGTACCACTCATACAGTGTCGTACCATGAAAAGACGATTTTGTGATAGAGGGTTTGAATGACATATTCATGGCTGTTGATGATTAGGTTTTATTTGTGATGTTAAAGCGTCCATTTCTGGTATCTTTGCATTGTATTTAATGCTGACAACTCATTGTTATCAGCTGGTCGTACTTGCCAAGTGTGCCGTACCATACATGAGTATATGAGTTTCTAAGTGGTGATTCGATTTGGGGATTGAAACTGAGTTTAGTTCCTTTTGTAATAATCCAGAGACATAGTTTGTGGTGTTAGAATTTGGTATGGGTTTGGAATCCTTCTTTGCATGATTCGTGGGAATTTATTAGTGGCTGGGCTGTCCGTACAGCAGGGGCCTTCTTTGAATTTTCTGAATGAAATTTCCATCGGCAGAGATCAACTTGCATACTATCAGCTGGGGCAGATTTTTATCTTGTGATTATTGACACTAATTGTTTGTGCAGGTTGTTTCCATGATGCCAAGTTTCTTGGGGGCTGAGATGATAATCTAGTTTAATGTTCTGAGTAGTGTTGCATCTTGTTTACTTATTTGTATTTATTCTTTTCATGTTGCAAACACTTTGTAACCCCTGGATGGTTTACCGCCAGAAAGAACCTTTCTTAATCATTCTCACCCACTGAATAAGTGGAGTATTCCCACTGAACAAGTGGATGGCTTTGTAATTTCTTTCTTCTTTTCCTATCCACTGTTAGAGTGGAGAATTCCCACAATTTGTGGATGCCCGCCGCAGTGGATGAATTGTAATTTCATTTTTGCACAATTGCTTTTTATAGGCTAAGCACTGTATGCTTTCACCTTGCCCATCCTGGAATCTGGGTGATCAGAAAGTGTGAGGCAATTAGTTGGTTTATGCAATTCATGCTAACACTGCTATATCATTGTATATTTTGGAAAAAATTGGGGTTGTTTACTACAGTGGTATCAGAGCTGGTATGTTCTTGCCAACCTGTTGGGAAGCTAATTTGTTGCAGATCTTTCAGTTGAGCAAGTCAGTTTTCAAATTTGCTTGTGAGTGATCAGCACTTGCATGTGTGTTCAGAATTTGGGCAGTTGAAAGATTTTGAGCAGTGTTGAGAGATCATGGCATCTCTTATGCAGAAAAGAAGTGAGACAAAAGTTTTGTTTGATTCTCTTAGGCAAAATCAGGATGAATTAGAAAGAGTAGTTCAAGAAAAGTTGGATCGAAGAAAGTATCATCATGAGGCCACTAAGATTATTGATAAGTACGAAGAACTACCAGATGACTATAAGCAGCAACTTCCTTGGGATGCTTGCTTGAAAATTATCAAAGAGGATAATCGTGACAAAAAAGGATTTATAGAATACATTCAGAAGATAAGGAAGGAAGAGGAGATGAAGACAATGTCTTTATGCAAGCCCGAATTACCTTTTCCTTTGGCAAGGACCAAGAGCCATTCTAAGTCATCACTTTCCAGCCCACCGAATAAGAAGCCTCCTATTTCGAGGAAGAAAGAGTTCAATAAGAATGAACTTAGAAGAAGAAATCTTTGTTTCCTATGCAAAGATTCTTGGGAGCCTAACCACTAATGCAAAAAAAAGGAAGATGAATCAGCAACCTTCACCACATGTTCTTTCTTTTCGAATGATGTGAAATCCGAAAATGGTGAAGATGAAGTCTTGATTAGAAATGAGTCTAAGCCTCTGTATGATGAAGACAAAGTCACAAATCATGAGACATGCATATAGGAGTTTGCTGATTTGGAGAAGTTTACAACAGAAATTAGTGAAGCTGAGCCTTGCTTTGACGAAGAACCAGAAGTGTTGTACTTAGCAAGTCCTCTATTTGATGAAAATCTTGAAGATGCCACTACAATTGAGGAGATGAAGATGATCAATAGACTACTAGAAGGTGATTGTGCAAGTGAGCCTGAGAGCATTGAAGTGAAGTGTTTATTTGAGGACATAGGAAACAATGAAATTGAAGAAGTTAATGCTGCTGAAAATTTCAGAACAACACCTAATGAAGAGCAATTCCACCATTCCAATGATGGTAGTCCTGATTATGAGTGGGAAATTCCCATGCCAAGTGAAGAGCTGATTGATTCCTCAAAGATCCAGGATGAAGAGTATGTTGATGAATATTTTAAATCAGTCATTGATGAATTTGATACTGCCATAACATTTGATCAAAGTGAAGAAGAAGAAGACTCATCTCCCATGCAAATTGAAGAACCAAGTGTCTTTTCAGAAGAGTCATTTGATGAGGAGTTTGTTGAAGAACTTGGATCAGCCTCCAAGGTTGATTTAACATTCGTTTTCAGTGATGTTACTTCTTGTAGTCAAAGTGGCCATGAAGAGGAAAACTTAAAAGCATCTGATTTCAAGGATCATGCCTATAAGGATATGAGAGGAAATTTATTGTGTGCAGCTGATTTGGATTTTAAGAATCAGCTGTTAGTCACCGAAGACAAGGTTGTGCAAGTTCTAACACATTTGGATAGCTCACACAAGTTTGTTGAAGATCTCTTTTGGAGAGCTCAAGTTGAAAGGAAACAAATGGGCATGGAAAAAGGAGCTTCACTTGAAGATTGGTGTATAGTCAGGAAGGCATTGGAAACTTTAAAATCAGATTATTTGAACTTGTTGTCTAATAGAGATCATGTTCTTGAGTTTGTTGATCGATTAGGTGAAGCATTGGAGGGAAGAGATGTTGAAATTAATAAGCTTACATTTAAACTTAAAACAACTATGGATTCCTTAGAGAGTACCCAAATGGCTCTCTTAGAAGCTGTCAATCAACTTGTTGATGTACTACAATTCAAGGAGTAAGTTGGAGCTGCTAGAGCAGATGAAGGCAAGCTGATAATTGAAGAGTTTGATTTGCTCCAAGGAAGTTATGATTTAGGACATCCTCTTAAGTATGATGATGCAGAGTTGGAGCAAATTGATGAATTGTGTGAACAAAAAGGTGAAAACAACTTCCAATCATTTGATGATTCTGTTTCTATGACGGAAGTTGAGTTAACACATGAAAATTCACCTCTCATGTTGAATGATGAAGACCAAATTGGAGTTTGCAACATGGAGAAGATAGTAACAGGATATGGGATCCGGGTGAGGAACACTCATGGAATTTTACTCTTCACAAAAACTTCACCAACTGGAAGTTTTCATCAGTTGTTGAAGATGGGCAGAAGGTTCAAGTATGCAATGGATTGGGTTCAGTGATGGCTTACTCTCATAATGGAGTTTATTTGCAGAGTTCTATGGAGGATAGTGGTGTTGGTAAGATTGTTTTATGGATGATTTTGGAGTCAAATTATATCATGACGCTGTTGTCCTTCATCCAATCAGCCATCATAAATGTTAATTTGCATACATAATGATTGATTGGAGAGAATTTTGGTCATGACTGACTTATTCTGATTGTAGATGGCCTAAATTTCTTATTGTTCTCAAAAGATTTCAGTTTTGTTGTTGCTATCTCATTTTGAGATCACTGAAATCTGATTTTCATGAGATTATTTCAGACTTATGCAGCCATGAGATTGATCTTTTTGTTGCTTTTATCCTTTTATGGGAAGATGACAAAAGTTTTCAACTGAAAGGAACAAGTGTTACAGTTACTAATGCTCTTTTGGAGAGTGAGAATCAACTGATTCATGGCTATTCAGAGTTGTTTCCAACTTGTGATCAAGCTGAATTATGTTCTTCCTGTTAGCTGTCATTGCACCAAAAGATCGACCTATTAATGCCCGATACAACCACTTGACTTAACAAGCACGGGAGGCGGTTAAGCCCTTGTCGCAAACCATCGCAGCGCAGTGCTGAACAAGGAGACCAAGGGTCACACCTTGCAACAATCCCCCCCCAACGTAAGCGCGGGGTTTGAACCCGTGACCTCGGCTCTGATACCAATTGTTAGCTGCTGTTGCACCAAAAGATCGACCTATTAATGCCCGATACAATCACTTGACTTAACAAGCACGGGAGGCGGTTAAGCCCTTGTCGCAAACCACCGCAACGCAACGCTAAACAAGGAGACCAAGGGTCACACCTTGCAACACTTCCTTGGAGGAGCATCATAGATTTTAGCTCCCAACAGTAGTTTCATGTTGGACAATTGTATTGATGATTGCTAACTCTTTCATTTTTGGAGTTAATAATGTTTGGGATCCAAATAGTTGTGTGATTGGAGGAATGTTTCATAGTTGTAAGCAGAGTTCTAGCCGTGCAGTTTGCAGTTATATCAGAGTGGCACAGCAGAAGTGGTGTGAAGCATTCTTGAGGTTGATTTGGGATCCAGGTATATTATTGTTAATCATGCAGGTATCTCTGTTGGATAGCATGCATTGCTTGAGGACAATCAATATTGAGCAGGAAGGACTGTAATGTTCCATTTTTGGCGCATTGATTATTGTGGGCATTTGTGCTTGTTCCTCGTCTTTTGGAGGCTATCCAACATGTTTGGGAAACTCCAATGTTCTTGGAGTGGTCTTAGTTCAGTCTGCAGAACAGTTAATTGGGTTTTCCTTGTGTAAATGGATTATTTTTCATGGCTTTGAGCTCAGTTGATGTTCCGAGTAACAATGATGATTTCTAAATTTTGATTGGGCTTCTGGTTTGCTCTCCAAGATTCTTGGAGGAGTTTTCTATTTTTGGAAAGTCATTCGGAAGGCATCGTTACACATCCCAAACCTTACAGAGCATATTGGTTCAATTTATTTTGCATTCGAAGGCCGTTTGGGATTTTCCGCAAAATTTAATATTTAATGAGCTATTTTAATTATTATTTTCACTTAAGCTCTTAAGGGTGAAAATAATTAAAATATTATTAAGTGTTATAGCTCATTTGAAAGGGGAAAACATATACTTTTATTTAGGCACATAAAAGTGAGCACTTAAGTGGAGGAAAAATGAAATAAATTAAGTTAGAAGGAAAATGTTATTATTTTCAAGAAATAATTCATTTCCTTTGTAACTCCTCCAGTGCCTTATAAAAGAGAATGAGCTCTCATTTGGAAGGGTTATGTTATGCTTTTGGATTTGTTTTGTTTGCAGATGGATTGAACCAGAGAGTTCTTCTATATTCTCTTGAGGACGAAAACCCTCTTGAGGTTGGGTGTGGTTTCATTACAGGAATCACCATTGTGCTGAAACTGGGGATTGGAGCAAGCTCATACAGAGTTTGCATTTGAGCTACATGGATGCTTGTTATTTGATTTGATGATTGTGTTAATAAGTTTTGATCATATTGGGGTTTGAATTTGTTGATGATTCTCATAATATTTTGGAGTATTATGGAGATTAAAGTTGCTTTGCTTGTTGAGCCGTACTAATATGGCCGTACCATTTGATGGAGTCATCTCTCTATGTAATGGATTGCAAATACCTAGCAAGTTTGAAATATTCGGTTTCATTATTCTTGTTGAGTGATCTGATTTGCATTGGTTCAGGGTTTATGTTGCATTCTTGTGAAACCATATTGCAGTCCGTACCCTCTCTATGCACCGTACTATTTGGTATTATCAATATTTCTGAAGTGTTTATCATTTATGATGCAGTTTTAATGATAAGAGGACTTTATACAGACTGAGCTACCAATGTTGACAACAGATTAGAGGGTGTTTCTGCAGATTGAAGACCGCAGCCTTGATTGTACCACTCATACAGTGTCGTACCGTGAAAAGACGATTTTGTGATAGAGGGTTTGAATGACATATTCATGGCTGTTGATGATTAGGTTTTATTTGTGATGTTAAAGCGTCCATTTCTGGTATCTTTGTATTGTATTTAACGCTGACAACTCATTGTTATCAGCTGGTCGTACTTGCCAAGTGCGCCATACCATACATGAGTATATGATTTTCTAAGTGGTGGTTCAATTTGGGGATTGAAACTGAGTTTAGTTCCTTTTGTAATCATCCAGAGACAGTTTGTGGTGTTAGAATTTGGTATGGGTTTGGAATCCTTTTTTGCATGATTCGTGGGCATTTATTAGTGGCTGGGCTGTCCGTACAGCAGGTGCCTTCTTTGAATTTTCTGAATGAAATTTCCATCGGCAGAGATCAACTTGCATACTATCAGCTGGGGCAGATTTTTATCTTGTGATTATTGACACTAATTGTTTGTGCAGGTTGTTTCCATGATGCCAAGTTTCTTGGGGGCTGAGATGATAATCTAGTTTAATGTTTTGAGTAGTGTTGCATCTTGTTTACTTATTTGTATTCATTCTTTTCATGTTGCAAACACTTTGTAACCCTTGAATGGTTTACCGCCAGTGTGGAGGAAAGAACCTTTCTTGATCATTCTCACCCACTGAATAAGTGGAGTATTCCCACTGAACAAGTGGATGGCTTTGTAATTTCTTTCTTCTTTTCCTACCCACTGTTAGAGTGGAGAATTCCCACAATTTGTGGATGCCCGCCGCAGCAGATGAATTGTAATTTCATTGTTGCATAATTGTTTTATATAGGCTAAGCACAGTATGCTCTCACCTTGCCCATCCTAGGATCTGGGTGATCAGAAAGTGTGAGGCAATTAGTTGGTTTATGCAATTCATGCTAACACTGCTATATCATTGTATATTTTGGAAAAAATTAGGGTTGTTTACTACAAATGTAGAGTTGAGGTTCTTGGAAACAAGCTAGGGAAGTATTTTGATTCTTACCTCCTTCAAACCCAACAATCTACTCTTCAAGACCAACATTCTGAATGTATCTTCTAAAGAAGAGCTTTGAATTTATCAATGTTGTATCCATAAGTTGGAAAAGATTCTTTTCTACGATCTCATTAGAAAATTAATTGACAATGTCATCCTTGAGAATGTGGATCACAACAGAGGAACCAAGAGGAAGAATAATTATGCTAGTAGCTCAATAACCACCTAGACACAGGCAACGAATTGACAAGTCCCAATCTTTCATTCTGGGGCTCCTTACCATACCCACAAATGGTTTGCACCTGCCCCAAGATCTGTTGTTACTGATCAGCAGCTCTCTGGGAGTGCAGAATTGAATTGATGACTGTGGGACCAGTTTCTCAATGGAAATCAGCAAAGGTCTGAGTTTTATTTTTCTTGCTGCTGTTCATTGCAGGACATACCATTTCGTCTTTATAGATTCAGCAGTCTTTGTTGTAAGCAAGTTCTGGTACATAAGCATTAGTTTGCATGTTTTTCTTGCTATTGTTCATTGCAAGACCTACCATCTCGGCATTTTAGATTTAGCCGTTGTTGTTTTAAGCAAGTTCTAGTACATAAGCATTAGTTTGCTTATCTGTTGTTCATATATACTTTTTAAGGAAATATTTCTCTACTGCTCTTTTGTTAAATGCTTAGGGGTTGTTCATGGTCTGCCTTAAATTGTTTGTATTAAAGCTCCTTGGTGAGGATCCAAGCGTTGTGCTCCATGGATAGTTGAGTGGGGATAGTGACTTTTATTTAATTAATTGGTTAGGAGGGAAATTGACATGTTTAGGGATGTCAGGAGTCAGTTCGATGGTAGAAGACATTTTTAGGTGTCTACATGACTATTTATATAATTTCTATATTATGAATAGGTGCGTCTCACACATAAAATTCCTTTGAATGTTAGATAAATACATCAATGAAATTATATTTATGATCATCAGTTATTAAATATATTGATCTAATATTTGTAATTATGTCTCTTCCCCAACTAAGATTGTACCAACATTCAAACATATTATAGTCCAGTAAATTCTGTAAAAATGCGTCACCTATTTCTCTCCAACATTTTCTCTTTAAGATGTACTAGTGTTTTTGTTCTCGTTGGTTTCATCCTTCTCATTGTAAATTACATTTTCTGCCCATTGTACTATTTATTTATATGTTTTCTGTTAAACAATAAATGGCAGAAAAATAGAATCAGAGATTCAGAAAACAAAAACACAACACAAATTTACAGTGGTTCACCATAAAGGCTACATCCACTCTCAAGCAGGGTAATGTATTATTCACTATCTTAGATACATTACATACAGCAGCGTGCTTTTTATAAACAGCATTATCCAGAATGTGAAGAGTCAAGAATTAATGGAGGGAAAAACAAAGTGACTGTTGGGTTTCACATTCAACAATCTCCCACTTGAAACCCAAAAGCTGCTGCTACGAACAATGATATTCCTTGCATTTCCATTCCTATCATCACGTTGAAAACAAGCCCGCATTGCAAGGCTTTAACTTATGTTCAAGGACACTCCGTATAAGTCTTTTACAAGCTTCCCTATCAATCGCAACACCTTCCTTTTGCAAAATTTTGCCCATTGCTTTCTTCCTTTTCTTCACTTCTGTCAAGAGCTGATCCAAACCAAACGGATCTGCTTCCTCTGCATCCTTCTCAAACTCCACATCACTTCTTAAATCTTGCCCAAGTCCACTATTATTTGCAGAATCACCATCTATTGTTGGCACATCTTTCTCATCCTTAGGGATTTAAACAACTGCCTCTGTTGTCGTCAACAGTAAGGAGACACTTGCAGCATCAACCAATGTTGTTCTAATTACTTTCAAGGGATCAATAATTCCTGCCTTAACCATGTCAACATATTCACCTTTGGCAGCATCATAACCAAGATCCATATTATCTTGCTCCAGTAACTTCCCTACCACTACGGCACTCTCCATACCATCATTTGCCGCAATAGTATATGCACAAGTCTTTACTACATTTTGAATTATCTACACTCCAATCTTCTGGTCAAAGTTAGCAGTTTGAAGTTTATCTAGCTCCTTTGATGCATATAGAAGGACAACGCCACCACCTGGCAGAATACCCTCTTCCACAGTTGCCTTCGTGGCATTTAAAGCATCTGTAACTCTTTCTTCTCCCCAACTTTTGCCTCACTAGCCCCACCAATCTTAAGAACAACTCCCCCCCGATAGTTTTGCTAATCTATCCTGATACTTCTCTTTGTCATAGTCTGATGTGCTTGTTTGAATAGCAGCCCGATTCTGCTCACATCTTTCCTCTATGTTCTTCTTGTCACCACCCCCATCAAGAATTATTGTATCATGCTTGGATACAGTTACCTTCTTTGCTGTACCAAACATTTCATATTCAACCACAACATCACGCTGATCAATCCTTTCCTGTTCAGGCTTTTCCTCATCTTGAACAATCAAACCGGACTCTCCAACCTCATGATCACCATCAATTTCATTTGCCCTAGGTTCTTTGGCGTCATCTAACTGATCCCCAAAACTTTCACTATCAAATTCCAACATACTAAGAAAATCATTAATAACAACATCTAATTCCAAAAACTTTTCTGGGCAGCCCATATTTCACACAATGACGAATTTGAAGTAAGATGAAAAACTCCCACTTCAGCATGACTCTCTATTACATACAGGGTGCCTAATTTGCTGCCCCTTGCAATTACCAAGGCCCTCTTTTTAACTTTCCATCTATTTGATTCAAAAGTAATTTCACACCCTTGAGAACCCAATTGTCCAGCCGAGATTACATTTTGTTTGAGCTGGGGAACATATCTAGCATCACGTAACAACCAACTATTTCCATTTTTCCGTTTTAATGAAATATCCCCTTTGCCAACAATATCACAAGATTCATTGTTACCAAGAAAAACCTTACCTTATTTTCTTATTATGATTGCCTTGCTCAATGCTGTCACCTGTGTCTGTCACTATTATCTTGTTTCATTATCATCCTTTATTGTTTGTTACCGTTGTCAATGCAAATGCCCATTAGGGAAAATTTGGTAAAAAATGGGACTCCTAAGGACGTTAGTGATTTTTCATGCCCTCTAAGAATTTTTGAAGTGACTTGGATACTAAGCCCAGGAGTCCTCTATATACATATTTCTTCTAAGCCATAAGTATTTAACGAGTTGACGAAAGTACCATAAACATTGACATTATTTTTTGAGGATTATTTATCCTCTAAGGCTAACTACATGGTTGTCACTAGACGCACATATATTGTATCATTGTAGCCTATGACATGTACTACCTTTAACAAACCTCATTAATTAGCATAGTCATGAGTTTCAGATAAAATACCAAATGGCACTTGCATATCAAAATTCTCTATTAAGTTTTCAGTAAGTTCCTCCAATAGAATAATTGAAGAGCTTGTCAACTATTGATTTCGAGAAGCAATATTCCCAAGGCTTTACTCAACTATATTAAATATTTGGATTTTCTTTTTAGACATCTTTTATCTATGGAAGAAAATGACTTTTATTTAGAGACATGCTTCGTCCATACTAGAGAGATACAAGCCATCCATTACTACTTGTTTAAACTATGGTGTACATTATATCATGGTTTTCTAATAGTGCTTCATTATCTTATGCCACTAGGAAAATATTTTAAATTTTAATGCAACATAAGGTTTTGAAATAAAGAACTCAACTTATAGAAATTTAACAATTCAATGGAGCACTCGAGCGGGAAACATGAGGGAACGAGTTTGAATGGAGTGTTCGAACGGTTGCAAGCAAGTTTGTCGCTGCACGCAAGATCTGATTATGGCCTGACTGTTGGGTCGGGAGTACTCCCTCTTTGCATTCCTGGTGTTCCCTCATCTCTTTCTCACGGTGAGGGAGATGCGGGGCGGGTTTCTGTAGAGCAGGAGACTGGTCTACCTTCTGTCCTGGTTGAAGGGGGTACGGTGGGATCTGGGGTTTCTGCACCTGCTTCTATCGAGAAGGTCCCTTCTGTGCCAACTCCTAGTGGAAATGTGACTTAGGGGTTTTGAGGTTCTAGGCCTGGGGCCCCTGGCTGCCCTCAGAGGTCATTTTATGATGTTGTAATCAACTCTAGAGCTCAGGCATGCTCAGTTAGGCCTATGCCTTGTGCTCGCTCTTCTTTGGTGGTGGTGTGTGACCCCGAGGTTTCAGAAAATGAGGAGTTTTATATTAAGCATGGGATAATTTGCCATTTCAATGGTTTATGTCCCTCTCTCCCCAATCTGCATAGCTAGGTCATGGAATCCTGGAAACCACTTGTGGTTGGTCAAATCGAGCTTTATCCAAGTGCAAGGGGGTTCTTCATAGCGACTTTTGCTTCCTCTGAGGAGCGAGACTTAGTGTTGGATAGGGTTTGGTTGTGGGGCGAACAATCACTTTCCATCAAACCATGGGCTTACTCCTTCAATCCTCTCACTAAGCCACTTAATACCAGACTAATATGGGTTTGACTTCCGAACCTCCCTCTTCAGTTTTAGGAGGATTCTTGTTATGAAGACATTGGTAATGCTATAGCTCGCTTCTTGAAGGTTGATTCTACGACCTCATATTTAGGGCATACTACGGTTGCTCACATATTAGTGGATATTGACATCTCCAAACCCCTCCATGGAGATGTAGTTTTGATGGTTGGGGATAGGCATGGACGCAGCTATTAGACTATGAGGGTCTCCCCTTTAGATGCAAGAGATGTTTCTCTATTGGTCACTTGGCCTCTGGTTGTCCTCACTCTCATTGCAAGGGTACAACAACTTGGTGGAAGAATGCACTCATTGATCATTTGACTGTTTGCGCTTCCCCGATGGATGGTTCCTCCCAGGAGGGCGACCCTTCCCAGGAGAACATTCTTATCCAAGAATCTTTGCCCATCTTGCCCGCTCCTCTTGTGGACCCTATGGCGGATCGGGTGGCTGTTGTTGCTGATCATGCTAGGTCTTCGGATCGGATTGCTACTTTGATGGTCCCTGCTTCATCTTTTGCGTTGTCGGTGTCTGTCTCAGTGCATGAGTTCCCTTTGGCTGTGACGTATGTTGAGGGTCCCCTCCTCTAGCCTCGCTGAGGATTTAGACTTAGAGATCTCATGGACAGTAGTTTAGAGAAAGAAGAAAGGATTCTGGAAATCGGTTGCTGCTTCGCGACCGAGGGTTAAGGGAGTTAGATTTACACCCTCGAGATTTGGGGTTGTTTAGATCCCTTGTTTTGTTTTGCAGCCGGGCTGCTGTTTTGAGTTTGTTTCTGTACTGTTGCTGGGTTGTTTGTGGCTTGTTTTCCTTTGCCTTGAGGGCCTTTGTGTAAAGGGATCAGTACCCTAGTTTGTTGCTTATTTTAATCAAAAACATAATGTTTTGAAATACATTTTGCACATTCTAATAAAAATAATGTGAGTCAATAAATCTTTCATATCAACTATAAAAAATTAAACATTCTTAGGATGTGCCAAGAAAACCTCAACAAGATTTACTTCAAGATATTAATGAAGGAAAACCTCAACAAGATTTACTTCAAGATGTTAATGAAGCAACCTCTCGGAGATTTACTCCAAATTATTTTATGTTCAATAAATAGTAATTAAGTATAAGTTAGTTATCTAGTAAGCATTGAATATATAAACAAAATTAATTGAAAATTCATAACTTCAAAAAGTGATTTTTTCTTTACTTTTACAATATGTCTTGATTTATTTATAAAATGCTTTCTTTTCTACTTATATTCAATATGTGACTTAACACTAATTATTCCTTTTTTTTCCATGTTTTAGGTTGAAGAAGTTTAATTTGATTGGCGATCTTTTGCCATATGATATCCCAACATGTATGGGAGTGTTCCTTTGGGTTAAATCAAATTGAAAATAGTCATATGGAATTGGAACAATTTTAAAAATTTTCAAATGATTTTTGTATTTCTAATTCTGCATATGGAGAATTAAGAGACGTCTATTTCTTTTTTCAAGATTTTTTTTGTTAAAACTCCCAACACCAACACTATCCATGTACACAAGGGCTCTACACTTGTCAAAATGAACCTACGTCTTTTAAAGGATGGCACACAATTTTAACCATTAGATTATAACCCAACAAATGCAAAATACAACATTAAATTTATGTGAAAACGAGTGATTTTTAATAACTTAATTTCTTTTGAAAATTGCATGTAGTAAAATATCAACTATACGTTAATGTACATAATAACACAATTTAATCAATTGAACACATTTGTAAATGATATAGTTAGATATTACAATTTTCAAACCTAGTGTAAATAAAACACATGGGCAATGTAAAACTTGAATTTAGTTTCCATATAGGTTACATTTTATGAGGCAGCAATAATAATTTTAAAGAAGTCACTTTATTGTTACTTTTTACAAAATAATAAGGGGGACTTGATGATTGTTTGGAAGATTTTCTTCATTCTAAGTGTGGCATAACAATTCTAAATGCATAACCTTTTCCTTTCATTTAGCTATTTTTCTCATTTAAAAAAAAATATTTTTCATTTTATGGTAGTGTAAGAATTTCTAATTCTGAACATATTCATAATTTGAACCCATCTTCAAGTCTTAATAGTACCCCTTCATTTTAGTTTCAAATTGGGTAAAATTTATTCCAAGCTCCCAAATGTTAACCTCAACTTCAATTGGCTTTAATCTAACTTTATGTTGAGTAAAAAAAAAGGGCTTGGGGTTTGAGGTTAACTAGTAAACGAGTACACTACATAAATAGTTATAAAGGTACAAGGGATAGTTATTAATGTAGATTGTTAAGAGACTTCAAGCTTGCACAACCTAATATGTTTAAATAGAAATTTTGCTAAAAACTATGTAGATATGTGTAAGGATTAATGTTTTGAACGCTACTTTGAGGTGCATCATAAAGATGAATGAGAAAATAATGAAGATTGTTAAGGGACTTCAAGTTTGCACAATCCAATATGTTTAAGGAGAAAATTGGCTAGAATTTATGTAGATATTTGAAAGGATTGATGTTTCAAACAACACTTTAAGGTCCATCATTAGGGTGAATGATAAAAGATTATTGTATAGATAAATCTAATTACATCAATTATGAGAAATGTTGGGAAAATATAGTTCATTCCACCATAATCCTAAGATGAAAGTTGTGGAGATTGCAGATCTATTAAAATTTGGGTAGCCTAACGACTTGTAAAATCCATTATTGAGAAAAACATAAGAAAATAGAAGAATAGAGGGAAAGAACACAAGATGTATGTGGGGGAAAACCTTTCAAGTAAAAAGCCCTACCCTCCAAACACCATGAAACCCTTGTATTATTCAACAAATAAAGATTTACAATACAAGACATAGGTTCCAATATGGAGACTAACACCAATATGTAACACCTATCCTCTAACTTTTACCTCAACATGCAATATTATCCAGCTCTAGAAATTGGTCACATCCCACACATGCAAACACACATTCATAGCCATATTACATTTTACAATGAAGAACAAACATTAACAAGATTATACTGAAACCCTAAAAATCATGCAAGGAAATAACATGAAGATAAAACAATACAACAATACTTTAAACCTTGCACAACCTCAGACTTTTGATAGGACAAAATGGAGTGTGCCCAAGCTCCATTGATTTGTCTTGTTGATGCATCAATGTAGATTGTTCATACAACCAACATAACTTGGATATGATATGGAAGCAACGGATATTGGAAATGATAATAGAGATAATAGATATGTGTGCGTATGAAGATTTGTTGGGCCTTCAAAATTGAAATAAGAGTTTCAATTTATAGAGGGAGAGGGAATCAAATGGATGGTCAAGATTAGAAGGGTGAGATGTGAGGTGGACGGATAGGATTGAACATAGGAGTTAGTGCTTATGACGTACATTCAATGAGGATGGAAGGTGGCTAAAATAAGGATAGGAGTGGGGGAAATGTGATTTTTTAATTGATTTTGGAGAAGTGCTTAAGGAGGTTAAATTAGGGATGTGAGTGGGAATAAATAATTTAAATAATAAAATTATTTAAATTATGAGAGATGTGGATTTGAAATAAATATTTAATTTATTTAAATTAGATGATGGAGGAAAATGGGATTAAATATATAAAATTTATTTAATTTGATGTAAGAGGAGGATAAATGGATAAAAAGGGTTAGTTAAATAAATGTAATTTTATTTAACTAATGGGAATGATGTAAGGGGTCATGAAAGGGACCTAAAAGAAAATATGTTGCAAGGTAATGTCGAAAAGTAATGTTGTAAGACATGGTCAAATTTAGGTGTCTACATATACCATCTTTTTTATGGTAGAGATCTAACAACATTTTGGTAGCACTTCCTTGCTCTAATGCAACTCTTCTCACACGCTTAACAACTATCTCAAAGCTCCAATATATAAACATGAGTAAAAACCATAAACCATGAATGGTTTCTAAAATCATGCGTTGGAAACCACTAGCTAATTTAGGCATCCATATCTGTGCAAAAATTCCAACAACCAAATAAAACTTAATTAATTGACAAAAAATTAGAAACTACCATTACCAAACTTGGGTGCTCAAGTAGTCTTATTTTTAAAATAATACAAAACACAAAATGATTACCAAGATGTTCAATGATAACTAAGGAGCAAAAGCATCCTTAAATAAGAGATTACAAACGCTTTATTCAGACATAAATAAAAGAATAAAGAATATTCTTAAAGTCTATCCTAACAACTAATTGACCATTAAATATTACAGTAATACTTTAATACCCTCCCTTATTGGTTAATCTACTATCTACACCAAGGTTATCTCGAATCTAGAAAGCATAGAAGGTCGACTCCTCAGAATGCTCTTGCTTCCAAGTGTTAAACTTTTCCCAGTGAAGTGTTGGCTACCTTCCAACATGATGTTGGGTAATGAGGCCATACCTCCCGCAACTCGAAATCATGGAAAAAAATATAAACATGTTGTTGTCATAACCATGATTTTATAAAAAATCATCAAAACCTTGAGAAAAAATACCCACAAAGAGGGTTGAAAACCCTAGCTGCCCACTGTTTGTGAAAAACAACCCACGATTTTATGAAAAAAAATAGCCAAAACTAAGCTAAAATTCACCTAAAACCCTAAGCGTCACCAGCAAAAAAGTTGAAACCCACAATTTTGAAAAGAAAGCCACTATTTTGTAAAAAAATAGCCAAAAAAATAGGTTTGAAACATGCCAAAACCCTAGGTGCTCAAAAAGACCACAATTTTTGCTAAAATTGTGCAAAATTTGGTGAAAAACTTCCATTAACAGATCTGAAATATGCCCAGAACCCCTAGGCATCCACGTTTTTTGAAAAAAAATGTCAAAAGAAGACTAAATAACACCACGATTTGTAAAAATTCATCCCAAAGACACTCCTTTAGAAAAAATGTCATTGTTGGGCGCACGACTTGTGCCCTAGCCAACACAACCTCTTGCAAAAAACAATGACCTCCAGGCACGATTTCAAAAGAATCTGCTTGTGTGACATGCTTCTAGGCCTGTATCCTTGGTGTCACGGCCTACTGAGCACTGCTTTCCCATGCACAACCCTTCAAGAAGGTGAGGTTTCAAAACCCTAGCTCAATCATGATTCAGAAGGCGCGATTCTAGGCAAAAAAATGTGACAGGAGAAAAATTTGCATCTTATTTCAGACATGCGCAACCTCCTCACACAATCCTGGGACGACCTGTGAAGTCCTTCCACACACACGACCTTCCAAAAAAAAACATGATTCCTTGAATCAAAACATGACCTTGAAATCCACCAAAGAGAAACTTTAAAAACCCTACACTCGTGTCAATTTTACTATAGAAACGTGATTTTTCAAACAAAAATATACCCACGATTTTTATCCAAAAAAATGCCTAAAAAAGCCTTTAATTAAAACCCGCGATTTTAGATTTTGAAACTCTACGATTTTTGTCCAAAAAATTAACCAGAAACTTGCACGATTTTTATAAAAAATCGGCCAAAAACTTATGTGATGCAGTCACATGAAATCCACAATTTTTTTAAATCACCAAAAAACTTTCGGTATTTCATTCACCGATCCTAAAGTTTCCAACCCAAGCTCTAATACCATAAAATAATATAAAATACAAAATGATTACTAAGATGTTCAATGATACTAAGGAGTGAAAGCATCCTTAAATAAGAGATTACAAACGCTTTATCCGAAAAGGATAAGAGCAACAATTAAGCGACAACTAATAAAGCAAATGGATAAGAACATAACTAAAAGAATAAAGAATAGTCGTAAAGTCTATCCTAACAACTAATTGACCATTAAATATTACAATAATACTTTAATAATCTTACCTTTTCCATAATTGCTCCATGATTTTCACCAAATCCACAATTAACTCCATCTCATCATGCTCTTTCCTTTTTTGCAACTTTTACACATTTTACAAGTTTGTTATAGTTGCATTTAGTAACATCCATAACATTAAGTGATAATTACAAATTGCCAAAATACAAACAAGTGACACAGTGCCACTCTAAGTGGAATGCTCCAAATATGTGGGTGCATAATGAATTAAAATAAATACAATTACATGTGTGTGTGTGTGTGTTTGATATAAAGTAAAAAGGGGTTTTGAAAGAGCCCCAACCTTCTTTACAAAATTAAATTAGCATGAGAAAACAAAACATACATGCTACAACACATCAACAACACTACTATGACAAAGTACAACAGAGAGCAAACCCAAAAGCAAAAGGAAAGTAGGGGAAAAACAACCCTGAACAAGGCACCCAAAGCAAAGGCAAACAAAAGAATACAAAGATCAAAGCTCATTAAGAGTTAAAGTTGCCTCCCATTCATTCTAGACGGATTTCAAATGCTTTTCCAAAGAAATAGTATTCACCAACTACACGTTTTTTTCAATTTGGTTTTGCTGCCATGAATACGTGCACTGGGCTTGATCTCATCTTGCTCGTGATGGACCCTGATTATTTCTTGTAGAGCTTTGATATTTTTTATTGAGTTATTGATTGTGGGCGTGCTAAAACTAACCACCTTGTAGAGTTTGGTTTTAACTTCCAATAGGTTCAATTCCAACTTCTCAATTCTTTAGTCCTTTTTGGCAACCTCCTTCAAATTGGCCACCTCATCTTTAGTGTTCCACTCCTCCATGAGGTTTTCAACTTGTTTCTATTGAATTCAATAAATAAATATTTTAAGATTTTGTGATGAATGTCCACCTCTTTGTGAATTTAGTTGGTTTTATCAACCAACAGATTGACTTTGAAGGCTATGTCTTCAAGAGAAGAAGTGCAAGACTTGCAATCCTGCTAGCTAGAGGTGCTAAGGTAGAGCTCTTGAATCTTAGGAATTTCCTCCTCGACATTAAAATTCTCCTCATTCACTTTTCCTTTTCCTTTGTATTGTTTTTATCTTTGCCCTAGGGATTACTAGCAGTTCATAGGGTCTCCCCTATCACAACATTGTGAGGGGAATTCATCTTATGGTTATCTCCAACACCTTTAGGAATCTTTCTGCTTGGCAAGTCGGAGATAGACCTATTGGTAGGGCTATCATTGCACAAGTTGTTGGGGTCCAATGGCTGTTCTTAAATATCATGCACTTCAACAGTCAAAGGTCAATTTTGGCCAATAAAAATAGGACAAATATTTACCACTTTTTGTTGTGAATGAGGTGTAAAATTGCTATAGGCTGTTTGACCATTGAAGTGGATGATATTTAAGTAGAGTGGGGTCCAATGAAGAGGAAGTGCAAAAAAATAGGGGATGGGGACGAACATTTCCTTTTGGTTGAAGGATGGAAGGGGAATGGGTAGGGGGAGGATGTTTGAGCTTGCAGGATTTAGTGTCATGTCCCTCCTTGCCAATGATAATTAATATTATTATAATAACAAAAGTCTTTTTCAACACTATAATTATATAACATATAAATATTAATAAATAAAAATATAAATTTATTAATAAAATCTCAAACTAACAGGTTAGCGCCAACCTTGGGCCCTTGTGTCCTTTAGCAAACAGGTATAAAGGCTAGCATTGGAGAACTCATTCATCATTTGATTTTGAATTTTGAATACCAAATACTACCTTTGTGTTTTCTGAGCTGCTTGGGACGAAAACCTCAAGACAGTGGCAACAAGTAGGATTTCTATTGGGAATTCGAGCTAATTCCAATCCAGGAGATTAGCGTCGAGATTTAATGGGAGTTTCATTATTTCAGGTCTAGATTTTTCCAGGAGACAGTGAATCGATTTACTCAAATACAAGAAGTGTATGAACTTGGAAATCATACTGGTCTAATAAGATATTTAGCGAAGAGAAGTCGTCCGGTTTCATACGCATGATAGAGGATTGACTTGGGCCCATCATCATTCACCGGGTTTTAGAGTATGTGTCCAGCAGAGTTGCCATCCTACGGGAAGCATCTGTGGTTACCAGTGATTAGGGTATGATAATGATTATTACAGATTGTAGTGGGATTTCGGGATAGCTAAGTTTCAACATTGTGACTTAACATTTCCTTCAAATCATTTTTAGAGGTGATCGCAGCCAACAGATGCCTGTAAATCATTTTATGTGAGAATTGATTGTTACCAACCTCTAGATTGAATGTAATAATATCTGTAGATTTATAGAAATATGGAAAAACTATATTGAACTGTTATGATCAGATCTATTTATTTTCACCAGTTGATTGCGTACATGGCGTTGTCCTTTTAAATTCTTCTATTAGTATATCACCTGTTTGCAATGTCAAGAACTAGTTACTATCTGGCATGTTAACTATAATTCTGGGCTAAAAGTCAAATTAACTTTTAGGGATATTATAGTGGTATCAGAGCAGGCAGTCCTGCCAGCTTGAGGGTTTGATTTAGTTTATGCAGCTGAGTCAAAGGGATAAAAGGGATTTGGAGAGAGAAAGAAGAAGATTAGAGGCAGCAACACGAGGTTAGCATTGGAATTGGAGGCATAGGTAAGAAGAAGATGGTAGATCGAGAGGATGAGTGGAAAGCTTTCACGTGGATACAGGAATAAATGGCACAAAGACATGAACAAATGACACAAATGCTCATCCAAATGATGCAGAACATGAATAATACTAACAATTCCACCAAACCTACACAAAATTATGTGGGAGAAGGGAGTAATTCTAATTAGAATGGGGTTGGAAATAACACAAATAATAGTAGAACTCCAATTAGATCAGCAACCAGACCCTTCCGGCCTAAATTTTTGCCTAGAGTGAAGTCACCATAGGAAGAGGCAGAGCCAAAACCAGTAGCAAATGACTTTAATACCTACATAGATGAGTACATAAGACTTGATCCGGATGTCAGAAGTCAAATCTCATTTGCACAATTTAGTAATGCAAGATCAAGGAATGGGCCAAGGGGAGAGAGAAGATAACCTACACAACAGTTCAATAGAGATCTACTGTAAAGGGTGAGTAAGTTGACTCTCCCAACTTTTGATGGTTCAAGAAAAGTCAATGCAAGGGCTTAGGTTCAAGATTTGGATACATATCTCTCACTCAACCCTATGATGAAAGATGAAGCTATTAAGTTTGTTATTCTTCATTTGGAGGGTACAACACATGAGTGGTGGCATCATGGATTATCACACAAGGGCATCATCATGTTGTGACATATGTTCATTTCACACTATAAAGACTCATAGACAGGTTTGATAGGAGGGATTCAGAGATGCATTTCAGAGAGTTGACACATTTGAGGCAGCATGGTTCAATAGAAAAGTATGTAGCAGAATTTCAATGGGTTTCAATCATGGTGCTAGATGTTATAGAGAGGAGACTCATGTTTTTGTTTATTGAGGGTTTATCAAAATCACTCCAAGGATTGGTGAGAGCTTTTGAGCCAATATACTTTTAGGATGCTATCTAAAGAGCCTTGAATTTGGAGGATTCCACGACCAAGAACAAGTTCTACCCCAAGAGTGCACCATCAGGATAGTATAAGAGGCCATTCCACAAAGACTTTTCCCAACGCAATGCATTACCTCCGAAACATAGCAAGGTGGAAGAAACTAAGAATGAGCTTTGAAGCAAGAAGTTGTGCTTTTCTTGTAGAGAGCCATGGGAGCCAGGACATAGATGCTTGGAGAAGGGGTAGGTACACTACATAGAGGTAGTCTCTGATGAGGATTATGAGGTAGAGGAGTCTAAACTCGAGGTTGTTATAGATGAGGTTGAGTATGAGGATCAGGGAGGAGAAGAGTCTTTAGGAGGTACACTTGCCACTCTTTCAAGAGTGCCTAGATATCATCCTTTTCATGTGTGAGGAGTGTTACAAGGACATAGAGTGACAATATTGATTGATAGCGGGGCTACACATAATTTGATTTATAAGGGTTTGGTGACTAGGATGAAATTGAAAATAGATAACTTTGAGGGGTTCAATGTGATTGTGGCTGATGGATTCACTATTCCCTATACACAAAGGATCCAACAACTTGACATCACTTTGGGGAGGCACAGAGTATGCAATGACTTCTATGTGGTTGACACTGGTGAGATAGGTGTAGTTTTGGGTGTGCAATGGTTGCATTCACTTGGCAAGTTTACCCAAAACTATTAGACTATGGAGTTGAAATGCAAATCAGAGGGTAAGGAGGTGATTCTTCAGGGCTTGTCTAATGGAGCTTCGAGGGTTGTTTGAACCAAGAGGATGGAGAGAGCTTTTCATAGAGAATAGATAGATTGGGTGGCATAATGTTTGGTTACTGATGGGTTTTCACTCATGGGTGAAAAGACTACTCATATAGATATTCAACCTATTATGGACAAGCATAATATGGTATTCAATGATATTCCCCCAGGATTACCTCTAGATAGGATATTTCAACATGTCATTGAGTTGGAGGAGGGATCGAAGCTGGTCATCACTACACCATATCATCATCCAAGGAGGTACAAGGAAGAGATCAAGAAGGCAATTAAGGAGTTGTTTGATATGAGACATATATGATCGAGCTCTAGCCCTTTTGCTTCCTCCATGGTGTTGGTTAAGAAGAAGGATGGTACCATGAGGATGTGCATCAACTACAAGGCACTCAATAAATAAGACAATCAAGAACCGTTACCCAATTCCCAAGATCGATGAGATTCATGGTGCAGTATATTTCTCTAAGATTGATTTGTGATCTGGGTACCATCAAATAAGGATGAGAAAGGAGGAAATTCACAAGACAACTTTCAGGTCTCACTTTGGGCATTATGAGTTTCTAATCATGCCATTTGGATTGACAAATGCTCTGGCCACATTTCAGTCTTGCACGAACCAGGTATTTGTTAAGTAGTTGAAGAAATTTGTATTGGTTTTCTTTGATAACATATTGATCTATAGAAAGACTCAGGAGGATCATTTGAGGTATAGGGTATACTTGAGTAGCAGTCACTTTTCACCAAGGCATCCAAATATGAGTTTAGGATGAATGATATTTTGTATTTAGGGCATAAGATTAGTGCCCAAGGTGTCAGTGTAGATGAGCAAAAGATCAAGGCAATAGTGGATTGGCCTCGACCCAAGACTTTATCACAATTGAGAGGGTTTGTGGGACTTTGCAAATATTAGGTTTGTCAAAGGGTTTTCACAGTTGGCTACCCCGTTGACAGATTTGACAAGGAAGGGAGCATTCTCTTGGAGTGAGGCAACACAAAGAGCTTTTGATAACCTCAAGGAGGTAATGAGTTCATATTCCATGTTGGCTATTCTAGATTTTTTACTTCCATTTGTGTTAGAGTTTGATGCTTTAGGAGAGGGTATTGGAGTGGTTTTGATGCAAAACAAACACCCTATAGCATTTGAGAGTCGGAAGCTCAAGGAGTCAAAGAGGAGTTTCTCTATTTATGAAAAGGAGATGCTAGTTATCATGCATGATTAATCTAAGTTCAAGCAGTATTTGGTTTGTGAGAGATTTTTTGTGAAGACGGATCATAACAGTTTGAAGTTCTTCCTCAATCAAAAGGATTTGATTGATATGCAACAAAAGTGGGTAAGTTATAGGTTTATGATTTTGATATTGAGTATGTTAAGGGAAAGCATAATGTGGTGGTTGATGCATTATCTAGGAAGCCTTATTTATGTTCCATGACTGACATATATGTTGATTGGAGAGCTTCCATACTAGTTGAGGATGATAAGGATACATTTGCTATTGACATTTTGGATGGCAAGTTGCAAGATGATAGGAACAAGGTGATTGATGAGTTCATTTTCTATAAGTATTTAGTGTACCTTGTCCCAGGATAGAAGGTGTAAGAGAATATTTTGAGAGCATGTCATGACACTCCTTTGGAGGGTCATCAGGGGTACTACAAAATATATAGACAAGTGAGAGTGGTTTTCTTGGAAAGGCCTCAAGAGGGATGTTTTGAAGCATGTTAGAGAATGTTTGACTTGTCAAAAAAACAAGGTAGAACAAACTTTTCTAGTCGGGTTGTTGCATCCCCACCTATTCCAAATCAGAAATGAGAGCATTTCTATGGATTTCATCACCGGTCTTTCGCGAGTACAGGGTAAGGATTGTAGAGAGGTGTTTAGATTACATGGGCTGCCTAGAAACATTGTGAGTGACAAGGACAATAGGTTCATTAGTTTGTTTTGGCAAGAACTTTTTCGATTGACAAGCACAGAGTTGACTCCAAGCACTAGCTATCACCCTCAAACAAATGGACAAACATAGATTGTGAATAAATGGCTTGAAGGGTATATGAGAAATTATGTTACAGGGCAGCAAACAACATGGATTAAGTGGCTTCATCTTGGGGAGTTTCACTACAATTCCACTCATCACATGTCAATAGGTATGACTCCTTTCAAAGAACTATATGGTTATGATGCATTATCATTTGTGGACTTGATTCTTTCAGATAGCAGAGTCCCTAGAGCTAGAGATTAGGTACAACAAAGTATGAATATTTTCTTACAACTGACCCAAAATCATTAAAGATGTATGTTGATTGCCACCGTTTGGAGAGGATGTTTGAGGTTGGAGACTTGGTATTCTTAAGGTTGCAGCCCTATAGGCAATCCTCACTCAAAGGGAGTGGTGTAGAGAAGCTTAAGCCACAATTTTATGGGCCTTACAAGATCACACAAAAAGTACGAGAGGTGGCATATAAGCGAAATCTACCATCAAACAATAAAATTCATAATGTTTTTCATGTATTCCACCTCAAGAAGGTGTTGGGACAGCATATCACTCCTTGTTCGAAGCTGCCTCCACTTGATAATGAAGGGAAATTGATTTTGGAGCCTGAACCAGTCATATATATGAGAGGAAAAAACCAAGGAATAAGGTCATTCTAGAATATTTGGTGAAATGGAAAAAATTGTCTATCAAGAGTACTACATGGGAAGGAACTAAGATTTTTTATCATTTGAATATGAAATTGCTTGAGGACAAGCAATATTTGGGGAGGGAGGATTGTCATGTCCCTCCTCGCTAATTATTATTATTATTATTATTATTATTATTATTATTATATTTATAATTAATATTAGTATTATAATAACAAAAGTGCTTTTCAACACTATGATTATATAACATATAAATATTAATAAATAAAAATAAAAATTTATTAATAAAATCTCAAACTAACAGGTCAGCGCCAACCTTGAGCCCTTGGGTGCTTTAGCAAACAAGTATAAATGCTAGTGGTGGAGAACTCGTTCATCATCTGATTTTGAATTTTGAATACCAAATATTACCTTTCTGTTTTCTAAGTTGCTTGGGATGAAAACCCTCCCCATTACTATGAATTCGAACTAATTCCAATCCAAGAGATTAGCATTGAGATTTAATGGGAGTTCCATTGTTTTAGGTCTACATTTTTTTAGGAGACAGTGAATCAATTTACTCAAATACAACAAGTGTATGAACCTGAAAATCATAATGTTCTAATAAGATATTCAGCGAAGAGAAGTCATCTAGTTTCATATGCAGGATAGAGGATTGGACGTGAGTATGCATTTTTATTTGGGTTGATAGCGATAAGGGTGTCTCTAACACTACCAATATGCGAGTATATGGAAAATTGTCCATCCAATGCACCTGACATTTTGATATGCAGGCATACACGGAACTATTTGAAAATTATCACCCAGTGCATCCAACACACACATGCATAATCTAGATCAGTCTGAAGCAATACTCTAGCGCCTAAGGTAGATCATCTGAAATGATGTTCTAGCGACACGTGGTATAAGAGATCAATTTGAAGATATTATCCAATGCCATAGCTATCATTCATCTACTAGAATTCATTTGGAATATTTTTAAAAGGACACGCCTAGCAGTGACTTGGGTCCATCATCATTAACTGGGTGCTTTAGAGTATGTGTCCATCAAAGTTGCCATCCTACAGGCAGCAATTGTGGTTACCAACGATTAGGGTATGGTAATGATCATTGCTAATCATAGTGGGATTTCTAGGTCACTAGGTTTCAATGCTACAACTTAGCATTTCCTTCAAATCATTTTTAGAGGTGACTGCAACCAACAGATGCTTGTAAGTCATTTTATGTGAGAATTGATTATTACCAGCCTCTGGATTGAATGTAATAATATTTGTGGATTAATAGAAATTTGGAAAAACTATATTGAACTGTTATGATTAGATCTGTTTATTTTTACCAGTTGATTGTGTACATGACACTATCATTTTAAATTCTTACATCGGTATATCACTTGTTTGCAATTTCAAGAACTAGTTACTATCTAGCATGTTAAGTTTAATTCTATGTTGAAAGTCAAATTAACTATCAAGGATATTACATTTAGGTAGATGAGCAACTAAGCAAAATGTTACCCTTGATAAAAATAGACTAAGGCTTAAGGGCCAAGGCATGTTTGATGATTGGAAGATGAGTGGTTGCTAGAGGGGGACCCTCCCAACACTCTCTTTCACTTCAAGAACCAAGCACTCCAAAGAGGATAGGAAAAAGAAGGGAAATGTTGTCACTTGGATTTGCACCCTGTGTTGGAGCGATTTAGTGCTGCAACAATCCAGTGAAACATTGGGATGATTTCCAAGTGTGGGACCCTACAAAGGAAATCAAACCTCCAGAGAAGGTTGTTTCCTTTTCTAAATATGAGATTCAGAGTGTGCTAAGACTAAACCTAATCACTGTTGTGGAAAAGGGGAAGAAGGAGAAACTGGAAATGAAAAGGTGATACATCAGGTTTGAATGTTTGACTCTCAGATCAACCATATATGCACAAAATAATAACAAACAATAGATGAACATACACAAATCACAAACTACCTGTAGAGGTAAAGGAAACTAAATGAAATCCAAAAGGAAAGAAGCATTCACAGATGGAGATCAAACCAAAATATTACACAAAGCAGAAGAAGTCATGAAAAGGTAAAAATCTTATTGTTTATTCTCAAAGAGGCACAGTTACAGTTGATACAAGACGTGGTTTTTTACACCAACAACCAACATAATACATCTGATTTCACGCATTTTATAGCATTTTACAATGAGGCGCACCTATTGTAATAAATTCACCCTCTAGGTTTGTCAGAAGATATTTTACAAAAGGAATGTTTGAAAATATCTGTTTGTCTTTGACATAAATGCAGAAAATATCTTCTCTGAAGTAGCTGAACAAATATCTGCGTTGAAAACTTGCATCTTCTTCGACTTGCAACAATAAATGCCCAACAAAAAATTCCAGTTGGAGCTGGACGTTTGACTTTCAATATGGTCTATATTCTGCCTTATCAGCAAGATTTCATCATGATTAACCATGGAAGATTCTGAATTTTGCCTCTTTTCCCTTTGCTTCTAAAGATCACAGAAGTCGTCGGAGATTAGGCCTTGGGCCTTCAACATTCTGCCTTCCAAAAGACAAGGAGAAAGGAGAAAACCCCACCCCCCGAGCTCCACTATACAAAGGAAGATCACAATATCGGTGGACTTCAAACCTCAAGCATTCCTTCTTCTGCCTTCCTAGAGAGGGAGGAAGAAGGAAAGTCCAAGCTTTGAAAGTCTAAGGACTTAGCCAAATTTTTGAAAGTTTCAACAGAGTTTGGGCCTCGGGCCTTCCGTCTTCTACTTTTCATGAGAAGGAAGAAGGAAGGTCCGATCCCCGAAGTCTGAAACACTTAGAATTATTTTGAAGGAAAAGAAGTGGAACTCGGACCCCAAGACTTCCTCCTTATCACTTGCCTTTTGTCCACGTGGCAGTTTCCTGTTGTTCCACGGTCTTCAATAAAGCATCGATGGAATACTCTGCAGAATAGCAGAAGAGTCATAGATTATGCCACATGGCCTCCTTTGGGTCCTTTAAATACTAAGCTGACGAAACTTGCCACATGTCTTCATTCCGAGGTTCCGCAAGCCTGCCATGGGTCCCCCCAAAAAGGCTCAGCGGAATGGTGGAATGCCTTAGAAAGAATAACACTCGTCGGAGATTAGGGCTCGGGCCTTCTGCCTTATGCCTTCCAAAAAGAAAGGACGAGGGAAGAAGGAAAGTCCAAAATTTGATCCTCCGAAACACTTTGAGCACTTAGAGGATTTTGCAAGGAACAAAAGCAGAGTTTGGAAAGCAATTAGGATGACATGACGAAGGGGAGAACTCTGAACTCTAAAACTTTGAAAACGTTAAAAACACAAGGAAAAATCAATATTTTTTGGACTTAGTCGATTTGGGATGTTTTTCCTTGTATTTCTAAAGGAGAAAACACTTAGAGATTTCATGGATTTGGGCTATTTAGATGGGAAGCAAAATAGGACAATATTTTGGCAACTTCTCAAGGGTGTTTGCCAGCTAAACAAAAGGGAACTAGTGGCCTTAAGAATTCATTGGGAATAGAGTCAAAAGGGCCGAAGCATACTGGAACAACTGAAACTTGCCTCAAAACAACACCACAAAAAGGAAAATAAGGCATGCATTCTCCTAATGAGAGTACAGCCTGTGCAAGAGTATTTAGGAAAAAGGAAAACCTAAAGTAGAAACAAAACAAACAAGTATATATAGAATCTCAGACCAACCTTAGAAGTAAGGTTTGAGATGGATCCCATTGACTGAGATCAATAGAACTTCACCATCCAACTTTGAAATATTGAAAGCATTGGCCTGCTTGTAGCTGATGATGATATAAGGGCCACTCCAGATTGCATCAAATTTAGTATGGCCTCCAGGTTTTGATCTGTCAGCATCCCATTTCATAACAAGATCACCCTCTTTGAAAATATGATCCATGGCCTTCTTTTCAAAGTATTTCTTGGTCTGCTTCTAGTGTTCTTCCAATGTAGTCATGGATGACTGTCTAAGTTCTTCTAACTTAGTTAATTCAGCCATCCTCACATACCTAGCATCTTCACCTTCTAATTCCATTTGCTGAGCCAATTCCAATGAAGGAAGCTCCAAAGATATAGGCAATCTAGCCTCTCTTCCATACACAAGAACAAAAGGGGAGTTACCAATGGCTCTTTTATAGGTGATCCTATCAGCCCAAAGAGCTAATATGATTTTATTATGCCGCTACCTCTGGTTTGTTTCCATGGTCCTCTCTTTAGAATTCTGATCAAGTTCTTGTTGGTAGATTCAGCTAAACCATTACCTTGGGAGTAATAATTAGATGAAGTCTTCAAGAACACATTATACTTCAAAGCCCAATCAGCTATCATAAAACTAGTAAAAGCTCTTGCATTATCAGAGATGATAGTGCGAGGAACTCCAAACCTTGTCATGATTTCTTACAAGAAATCCATGATTGTTGATTTTTTAGCCTCTTTGAGTGGGACTGCTTCAACCCACCTGGTGAAGTAGTACATTGTAGTTAAAACCTATTTATGACCAACACTAGATGTAGGGTTGATCATGCCAATGAAATTCGGGCCCCACTATGAGAAAGGTTGATCTGCTTGAATCGGATGAAGTGGGAGAGCTGCCAATCTTTTCTTTCTAGTAAAGAGAGCACACTCTTGCATTTTCTTACCCATACATGGGCATCATTGAATAATGTGGGCCAAAAGTAACCTACCCTCATTATTTTCATTGCCATAGCTCTTGCAGAGAAGTGGCCTCTAGCTGGACCAGCATGGAATTCACTGAGCAATCTATCAATTTGATTTGTTTCAATGCATCTCAACAAGACTCCATCTAGACTTATTTTAAAAAGAACCCCATAAGGAATGGACTACAACCTAAAATGTCCTCTTTTATTCTTGTCCAATCCATAAGGATACTCACAAGTGGATAGGAACCTGGCCATGTCTGTTGTCCAAGAACTCACAACTGTTGGGTCAGTTATAGCTTCTGTCTCATTCAAGTTGTAGAATGAGTTCACCTCGTCTACAGTAATTTGAGCTAATTGTTCACACAATCCTCTGTCTTTAATCAGCTTAGTGGCTTTGATAATAACATCATACCCCAGGATCTTAGTGACCCAGCTTGCTCTCTTTTCACTAATTTCAATTCCCATTATGTAGTCTCTCACACTAGGATGAGAAACTAATACCTTTATATGGTTATTTGCCAGCATATACCTAAACTTCTTCAATGCTCTTACAATGGAAAATACTTGTTTGTCCATGGGATTATACCTGACCTCATAATCTTTCAAAGTTTGACTAAAAAAGGTCAAGGGATGTTCCATACCTTGGTCATTTTGTTGCATCAGGACATCAGCAATGTTGTTCTCTCCTCTATGGGCATAAAGGACAAAGTCCTCATAATTTGGATTCATGAGAGGAGGAGCTTGAGCAATCTCTTCTTTTATCTTCTCAAAGCCATCCTTCCCCTCCTTAGTCCATCTAAAAATAGTATCCTTTTTAAGGATAAGGGTGAGTGGTTTGACCAAACCAACACAGTTAGGAATGAATTTCCTAACAAAATTAATCTGCCCCAGAAATGACTGTAGAGATTTTTTATGAGCAAGCAGAGGAAGAGAAAGAAGGGCTGAAGTTCTTTTTGGATCTATGGAGATCCCATTTTTTAACACCAAATGGCCCAGAAGCTTGCCCTGAGCAACAACAAAAATATACTTTTTAGGGTTCAGAGACACCCCAAACTCCTTGCACCTTTCAAAAATTTTCTCTAGATGCTCCATGTGATTTTCTCCTCTCTTGGAGAAGACTATGATATCATCCAAATAGATTAGGATGTTAATAAATCCCTTGAAAGCAATGTCCATTGCCCTCTGAAAAGTGCACCACCATTAGAGAGCCCAAATGACATTTTTGCATACGCCATGGTTCTCACTTAGTTGTGAATGTTGTCTTGAATTTGTCCTCCTCTTTCACAAATATCTGGTTATAAATAATAAAAAAATCAAGTAATAAAAATCTCTCTACCCCTGCACTAGTTTGTAAGATTTGGTCCATGGATGGCAAAGGATAGTAGTCCTTCAAAGAGGCGCAATTCAAATCTCGAAAATCCACGCACAACCTTATCTCGCCATTTTCTTCCTCACTAGCACTAAGTTAGCTACCCAGGTGGAATACTTGATGGGGAAAATAATTTTGGCCTAAATGAGCTTTGCAAGTGCCCTTCTCATCAGAGGCTCGATTTTGGGATTTACAGGTCGTTGTTTTTGGCAGACAAGTTTGGCATTTGGATCAAGGTCTATGGCATGTTGGGAAACATTAGGGTCAAAACCCTTTAGGTCCTCATAATTCCATGCAAAAACATCACTGTATTTTTGGCAAAGGCAGATAAAATTTTGTTGTTCATCATCACAACATACCTTTCCCAACAATAAATCCTTGTCCTGGGTGGTAGAAACCTTTTGATAGTCTTTCTTTTTGAACGTGATGTTCTTCTTCGTGCCCTTGAATTCGTCGTCATTGCTAAAAATCACCTTAAGAGTGACTAATCCCTTGGGTAGTTTGTTTCTTTTCAATTGAATAATCTGATCACCATATCCTTCTTGCAGCCTGGACTGTGCGGTTGATGAGAACTCAACTTCATTTCGGATGAAGTTTACAATTTGCTCATTACTGTCAAAAATCTGCTAGTTCATAGCATTATCAAGGACTGGGGGCCTAACCACTATCTTGACATGCTAATCAAGACCTTGAAAGAGGTTTGTAGGATGAGAAAACTGAGCACCAACTATGGCCAATTGGTTTGCCTCATCATTTAATTTCCTTGGGATCACCTGTAGGTTGAGAGTGTCAAAACTATCAAACAAGCTCCAAACTCTATGTCTATAAGCTCTAAGAAGCTGATTCTTTGTTGTATATCTTTCCCTGACCTAGTTGACCACCAACTCAGTGTCTCCAAAGATTTCTAGATGCCTAATTTTCTTCTTTTCTACAATCAACAGGTCATGTACTAATGCCTCATATTATGCAACATTGTTTGTGCAATAAAAATGTAATCTATGGGCAAAATGTAGTTTCTTACCCATTAGAGAGATGAGTAAGACCCCTGCACTAGTTCCATTTCTACTCCTTGCACCATTAAAGAACATTTTCCATGGGCCACCAGAATCGTCATTTGGTTTAAGTATAGAGGGGACAAAGGAATTCCCCTCATGAATCATGTAGGTGCCTAACCCAGTTGCCTCAGTGGTGTCATAAGGTTTAAAATCAAAGTGTTCCTTTGCCCACTCATCAAGGAAAAGATCTAGGGTCGGAAGGGGTGAAGATAATGTCTCAAGAGACCCTAAATCATGCACTTCCTCACCCTGAATCATGTAATGAAGGTTCACCAGGCTATGATCATAATTCTCTACATGATAACTTGAAATTGGTTTAGCCTTAATGGTGAACCTTGTGCCATACCTTGTCCTCAGCAGCATGTGAGACTAGCTAGTCACCTACCTTAGCTGTGAAGTCTCTTGACAAGCAAATAGCAAAGAAAGGAAGAAGATCAATGACCAAAATATCTTGACTAATAGTCAAGTTTGGACAGGCATGTAAGGTTAAACCCAGTCCTTTGATCACCCCAACAGTGTTGATAGACATGTCATCCAGTTGTAATACACCTGATGAAACAGGGGTATGTTTGATGCCTAATGCATCTGCTATTTTCTTGGGCATAATAGAAACACTAGCCCCTGAATCTATCATTCAATTGTGCACCAAGAATTTCCCAATGATTAGAGACAAGTGAAATGGGGATGGCTTCTTTGTTGGACCCCCTTGCTCTTCACTTGGTTGCACTAACTGGGCTCTTTTCCTTCTGTTTTGTTGATTCAATTGCTAGGAATTACCTTAAGGCCTCTTGCAACAAATCCCTTTGAGAGGGGATTGACATTACCTCCCACATTGTCACATTTATGTTTGTCTTTTTCATTTGTTCCACAATGTTCAAGGGAAAAGTTGTTTCCTTGTGCATGGAAGGGATCCATGTTCCCCTTTTTTACTGTTCTGCAGCTTGTTCAGGCACTTTTGGGCCTAATTGAACCTCTTTTGCAGTAGTAGGCTGACTGCTCTGAGTTGAATTTGCAGCACTGGCCCCTTTTGCATTTGACATAGCTTCTTTTTGTAATACGGTAGGCATAGGGTTATCCTCCAATTGCCTCTTTTTGGACCTTGTGTTGTCTGCAACAGGCATAACCACACTGTCCATAGGCTGATTGACAGCACAGAAATCCTCAGGAGTCCATAGCATCAAGTTGGAATCCGAAGCAGCCTCATTTTGTACCTTAGGGTTGTTGTTGGATGCTTCCACCAATGATGCTTGTTGAATGTGAAAATTTTGCACCATTAGGGCCCGCTCTTGTGCTACAAAAGCACAAGTGGATTGATTGTGAGGTTGATTACAAGGATAACACCAATCTGCCTCTTAGGCCAGATTGTTTTGAGTAGGGACCAAGGCCCTAACTAGATTAACAGCTGGTATTTGTTGGATAGGTCTGACTATTTGCAAAGGATGGGCAGGGTTATTATTTGGGTACCTATTTGGTTGGTAAACATGATTCCAGTTTTGATTTATATTGGAATTATAATCTTGATTCCAATTCTGATTTGAAGACTGCCCCTAGTTATAATTCTGATGGGGTTTGGGGGTAGTTTGAATAGCTATGCTATTGACTTTGTTGGTCAGATTAGTCACTAGGGTTTTGAGGTCATTCTCTTCTTGGGAAAGAGATGTAGAGGTTTAGGCTCTGGTATGGGAGCAATAGTGGGTTGTTGGAACTATGAAGGAAGTTCTGGGAAACTAGGGACAGGAGGTCTGGGAGCAATTTCCCCAGCCTGTATTAAACAATTTTTGGCTCTCAAAGCAATTTCATAAGCATCTGGTAGAGTAACAACACCCATAGATTGCATCATAACAACAATATCAGAATTTAAAGCTCTTAGAAAATACAAAAAGGCACCTTGTGGGGATGGCTTGAGGAGAACTAGAATTCTCTCCCACATCCTCTGAAATCTGAAATTGAAGTCCACCATCATCTCATTGGGAGCCCTCTTTATTGTTGTCAGTTATTCCAGCAGAGAAACATTAGCTGCCCTCTCCCCAAACTGCTTGTAGAGTGCTTCTCTTAGCTCATCCCCATCATGTATTGAAGCATGGGTTAAACTCCTAAACCATTGGAGAGCTCTCCCCTTGAAGGATGAAACCATGAGCCTAACAGCCACATCTTCATGTTGAATATGGTAAACTGAACATACATTTGATGTCTTTGATGTGTTTAGCAGGTGTAGTAGAGCCATCACCCAAAAAGAATGAGATACTCTTTAGGGTTGACGTGGGTATATCATTATGTGCAACCAAGACTAAAGGGATGCCTCCATTGAAGGTCACAAAAGGAAGATTTCTTTCCATACTGGGAATATTCAGATTTATCCTAGGTATGTGCAAGCCTCTTCTTGAGTACTGAAACCTAATAGGAGGGGGTGTAGATTGAGTTCTTGCGTGAGGAGGAACAGGATTGTTATTCCTTCTTGCAGGAGATCTAGATAACCTAGTTCTTATTATTGAAGCAGCAACAGGTAATTCAATGAACTGATAATTATTACCTCTTGAAGAAGCTCACATCTGCACAGGCATTAAACATTGGACTGGTCTAAAATAGGAGTCTATAGAGTCACTAGGTGCATGAAAATGTCTTCCAACCTGCAAAGTACTGAGAACAACACCAAATTCTCAGCCTAATTCTTAATCCACATTAAAATGGTCCCACTGGGCATGCCAGAAACTGTTGTCACTTGGATTTGCACCCTGTGTTGGAGTGATTTAGTGCTGAAACAATCAAGTGAAACAGTGGGATGATTTCCAAGTGTGGGACTCTGCAAAGGAAATCAAACCTCCAGAGAATGCTGGTTCCTTTTCTGAATATGAGATTCAGAGTGTGCTAAGACTAAACCTAATCTATTCACTGCTATGGAAAAGGGGAAGAAGGAGAAATTGGAAATGAAAAGGTGATACACCAGGTTTGAATGTTCGACCCTCAGATCAACCATATATGCACAAAATAATAACAAACAACAAACGAGCATACACAAATCATGAACTACCTGCAAAGGGAAAGGAAACTAAATGAAATCCAAAAGGAAAGAAGCATTCATAGATGGAGATAAAACAAAAATATTACACAGAGCAGAAGAAGCCATGAAAAGGTAAAAATCTTATTGTTTATTCTCAAAGAGGCATGGTTATAGCTTATACAAGATGTGGTTTTTTAGACCAAAAGATAACATAATACATTCAATTTCATGCATTTTATAGCATTTTGCAATGAGGCGCCATCACCTACTGTAATAAATTTTCCCTATGGGCCTGTCAAAAGATATTTTACAAAAGGAATGTCTGCAAATATATGTTTATTTTTGACATAAATGCAAAAAATACCTTCTCTGAATTAGTTGAACAAATATTTGCGTTGAAAACTTGCATCTTCTTCTACCTGCAACAATAAATGCCCAACAACAAATTCCAGTTGGAGTTGGATGTTTGACTTTCAATATGGCATGTATTCTACCTTATCAACAAGATTTCATCATGATTAACCATGGCGGATCCTAAATTTTGTCTTTTTTTCCTTTGTTTCTGAAGATCACGGAAGTTGTCAGAGATTGGACCTCGGGCCTTCAGCGTTCCACCTTCCAAAAGACAAGGAGAAAGGAGAAAATCCCACCCCCAAGCTCCGCTATACAAAGGAAGATCACAATATCAATGGACTTCGTGCCTTGGTCCTTCCGTCTTCTGCCTTCCTAGAGGAGGAAGAAGGAAAGTCTGAGCCCTGAAAGTCTAAGGACTTAGCCAATTTTTTGAAAGTTTCGACAAAGTTTGGGCCTGAGGCCTTCCGTTTTCTATTTCCCATGAGAAGGAAGAAAAAGGAGGGTCCGATCCCCAAAGTCTGAAACACTTAGAATTATTTTAAAGGAAAAGAAGCGAAACTCGGACCCCAAGACTTCCTCCTTATCTCTTGCCTTTTATCCACGTGGCAACTTCCCGTTGTTCCACGGTCTTCAATAAAGCATCGATGGAATACTCCACAGACTAGTAGAAGAGCCACATATTATGCCACGTGGCCTCCATTGGGTCCTTTACATGCTGAGCTAACGAAACTTGCCACATGTCTTCATTCTGTGGTTCCGCAAGCCTGTTGTGGGTCCCCCAAAAAAGGCTCAATAGAATGGCAAAATGCCTTAGAAAGAATAACACTCATCGGAGATCGGGCCTCGGGCCTTCTACCTTACGTCTTCCAAAAGGAAAGGAAGAGAGAAGAAGGAAAGTCTGATTTCTGATCCCCCAAAACACTTTGAATACTTAGAGGATTTTGCAAGGAACAAAAGCGGAGTTCGAAGGGCGATTAGGATGACATGACGAAAGGGAGAACTCCAAACTCTAAAACTCTGAAAACATTAAAAACACAAGGAAAAGTCAAGATTTTTTGGACTTAGTTGATTTGGGATGTTTTTTCTTGTATTTCTAAAGGGGAAAACACTTATTAGACATTTATGTTGGAAATTTGGTTGGGGAGCAAAATAGGACAATAGGAAACTCATTAGACATTTATATTGGAAATGGTTGAGCAAAGAAAAAATGATATTTGTAAATTGCTTGAAAGCGGCCTTCCAAGGTTATGTACTACATCGCCTATAATGCCACCTCATCCCATGGTTGTGGAAAAGGCGTAGCCTGATTTAGCTCTTTCAATTGCTTCCCCCTCCTTTAAGAAGGTGCTAGCAACTTCCTCTCTATTCTTGTGATCATTATTTCAAATTTTACGACTTACAAGTTATATGACATACCTAGTGTCAACAAGAATCCACTACAAAACAATGATCAATGCTTGTAACCAATATTAATAATTGTCTACAAAGCATTAAATTATTATAAAATGTGTTAATTATTTCATTAACAAATCAAAGCCTGTGAAAATTAAATATCTAAGTCACCAAATTCTAGGACCTTATCTCTATTGAGCTAATTAACATGTTCCTCCATCTCAATAGCTTCCATAACCTTCATGACATCTGAATTGCTTCCCTAACCTTCCTCTTCACAATTGAGTTGTCTTACATTAGAATTTTTGCCTTTTCTATGTAGATATCATGAGATGAAACTTAAACATGCCCTACTAAGAAAGAGTTCTTAATGTGGTTTTGATTAATATCAACACAAATCTCTTTTAATATTTGATGAAAGTATCTCTTACTTTCTTGATGCACAAGTCACCAACAATATAATAATTATGATAGATACAAGAAATTTTAAATCAAATAAATGTTAATTTTTTGTATCCCAATAACCTTATTCAGTGGTGTGATGTTATGTCAGAAAAATGCACCCTTGGGGGATTTTTTCCTCTTGAGGTTTAGCTCCCGAGTCTTTAGATTGCATTTAGTGCATCTTGCATGATAATTCAGACTCCTAATGAGAAAACCCTTGGGCCTTGTGACAAATGGGACCTAAGGGGGACTATTTTGATGATCCCAGAACAAAGACAAGGGGGTGGACTTGCGTGCTAGCGCCCTAGTCCAGCCCTATTTTGGGTCTACCCTAAATTCAAATGTCAGGTTTGTGACCGTTATTTGGGTCCCAAGCCAACATCATAAGTTTTAATTACAAAATTCTTGGCGAGGATCTTTGTAGTTGCATATATAAGCATGTGTAGGTTATTATTTAGAAACTAGAAGATGTTTATGTTAGATTATGATTGTGAGCTATTTGCATACTTGTGATTTTCATTGTGTTGCAGAGTAGGGCATTGTTATTGTGTTTGTTTTTGCAGGTTGGATTACATCTTCTCCTCATGGCATTGAAGAGCATCTTCCTTCCATGAGAGATTCATCATTAAGGTGACATCTATTGTGTTTTATCATCATTATCATTTGGATTTTTGCCTCTATCCCACGGGATATGCACTCTCATCTGACAACGGTGTTCGGAAGACTTGAATGTCTCTTCGGGGCTTCACTAAGGCAAGCCTCTAAACACCACAATCCCCTTCCATTCTCCTTGTGATTGCAAGTTACAAGTATCAGATCTGGAGAAAGTGGAGTTGCAGGGAAGATTGGAGGACAGTGTAGATTCGGGATCTAAAAAGAAGCGGACCATGTGCGACATTTCGGGACACAGGCGCCATCAACCTTGTCCCCCACATTTGGATCTACAGAAATAGACTAAACAATGACAATCAGTGACTGCAGAGCTTCTGACATCCTGAAGAATATCCTTCAGTGGACTAGGGCACCATCAACAGTGTCCTCTGCATCTGAATTGCTGGAAACTGAAGGTACAATGGAAATCAGTGTCAGAAGGAGATCGGGATTATACAGAAAAAGATACACCTTGGACTTGGGCACCTTCACCATTTTCCCCAACATTTCCATTTTCTGAACTACAAAAGATAGTGAGTTAAGGTTCTCTGCCCTTAGTCTTATTTGAATAGCATCTGTCATAATTTGTAGATTTACTTACTATTTCACTTCAATTAGGGTTTCAAGAGCATTAAAGCATTAATTAGATACATTGTGTGATAACCTTTAAATTCCCCAGCTTCCCTTGTGGCAACCCAACCTGAGAGGTGACTCTCCTCTCGAGTGGAGAAGCAACTCGGTTGAAAAGCCCTCAGAATGTTTAGTGGAAAGGAGGATTCAAACTAAAACCCCCATACAACAAAATCAACAAACCCCTCTTTTTCACCCTAAACATTTTGGTGAACCTATGTTTTTAGACTTTTTGGTACCTTGTTGAGTGTTGTTTGATAGATTTGCATTCAATCATTCTATTGCATTTGAAAGAATTACAAAAAAAAAAGTGAAAATTTAAAAAATTCAAAAACTTTGGCATATTAGGCTTTGCATTTTTTAAAAAAATTGAATTAATTGGCATTTAATTTCTATTTTTTTCATTATTTCTAATTTAAATTACAGAAATTCATCATTTACAATTCATTTACATTGCATTTGCATGCTTGATTTGTTAAAAAATTGCTTGAAAATTGTGTTTTTTTTTTTGAAAACCAACTTTTGCATGAGCTAGGGTTGTAGTCAAAATCTTGTTTCATATTTTACTACCTTGTTAAAACATTCATTAGGTCTGATTTCTAATTGTAGTGTTGCATCATAGTGGCCTCCTTGCGAAATTTCATGTCTAGGGCTTGAAGACTTGCATTTTTCACTAGATTTGGCCTTTATCATCTTGTTAGATTTGCACTCCAAGCATGTTGTAAGGGATTTTGCTGCACTAATTGGCTGTTATCAGGGTTATTATCTACTACCCCTTCTCAATTTCCTTACAACACCCTTTCTTTTGGGCCTTTGCATTGAAATTTTGTGAAAATTTGCATATTTTAGCTATATTTTCACTAGGGTCTGACTTGGATTGGCACTATATGTGTGTTGTAACAGATTTTTTATCATTATGTGGCTGTTATTACTATTATAAGTTGTTTTTCATCATCATTTCCCTTACAACACCCGTTGCCCTACTCTTTTGCATTGAGATTTGGTGAAAAATCGCATATTTTGGCCTATTTTCTCTAGGTTTTGACTTATCGACCCTCTAGAGTTGGTTCAAAAATGTGTTGTAAAAGATAATTTTGCATTAGTGGACTATTTTTAGGCATATCATGTGTTGTCCCTCTTGAAAATACTTACAACACCTCTTCTTTCATTCATTTGCACTGAGACAAGTTGAAAAATCAAGCATTTTAGAGCATATTTGACATCACTTTTGCATTCACATTTTGCACAAGTTTTAGAAGATCTTGAAAATCTGATTTGAAACTCCTTCGCAAACTTACACATGGCTTCTCAATACAATAACAATGCTAGGTTTGTTCCTAGGCCGCATTTGAAAAGAAGAGCTCCTAAGCTTGAAATAACATTCACACCTCATGACAAAGAAATGATAGATACTGAAGGGCCTCTTTACATCACAGTAAGGATAAAGGAACAACCCATGCATGGAACACTCATAGATCCTAATTGTATGACAAATCTAGTTACAGAAGATTTCCTTCTTAAACATGAATTGGTGCAGGAATCTTATGAGCTGTCAAATTTGAGAATCAAAACACACAATGGGGCTTTAATGAGAACAATGGGCAAGATAACTCTAATGGTCTCGGTTTATGATAAAGTTGTAAATCAGTCATTTGATATTATCGCCCTATCCGACCTCTTCCATGTAAAACTTGGGCATCCTTGGCTTAAGGCTATGAATGTTGTTCCTTCCACTATTCACAAATGTATAAAATTTCCTTTGCGCAGAGAGATCCGTACTATCTGTCATAATGATTATCAACCTCTAGCTAAGGACAAGAACTTCACACTTGATTAGTTTTGGCCGTAACCTGAGATAGATCCTAAGCCACGAAGAGATAGAACTTTCATAGAATACAGAAAATACAAAGCAAAACAACTAGCTCGAGTGGACATGTCTCCTTTGCAACCAATAAGAGAAGAACAAGAAACAAGCATAAAACAAGATTATTATGGCTTTGATGAAATTTTTGGCATGAGAAATGTGGATAAGGAAAGGTTTCATAACCCACCTCATCCACAGAGAGATGACATCTATGCTGAGGTCCCTCCCTCGTCATCCTTACAGGGATTAGGAGGCTTTCATCAACAACAAAATATATTCCACCAAGACCAATGAGATTTGAACATGGCGCTTCCTCCTCTACTGTGCAAACTATGGAAAAACATAACAATGACAAAATAAGCACTAAGACAAGAAGGAATAGACTAGCAAAAGAAAGGAGGAGGAGGAGACAGGCCTTTGCCCAATGGATCGCAAATGAACAAGAGAACAGTCAACCTAATGTCGAGACAAATCGAGAAGACCTTAAAGATGAGCAAAACAAGAGCAACAATTGGGCTTTAGTGCCTTACACACCTCTTTCATCTACCATTCGAGACTAGAAGAATGATGACCTCCTTGATGATGACTTCTAGCATGAATCTCTCTATAGGTAAGTATTTCTAACCCTTTACCTCCATGTTGTGTTTCACCCGTGATGTGTTATGTGTTGTTGGGCCTCCTAGGATGACCCTTGATTCTCTTGTAAGGTCAAGGATACTAGGAGACCGCCTCTATCGTAACCTTCTTCTATTTGTATCAGCATTCTTGTATATTGCCTCTCCTCTGATTTCATTGTTGTGTTGTGTCTTACGGACATAGCGTTGCAGTTGGTGACTTGGGGACACCCTCCTATGTGATTGTCCTTAAGGCACTTGGTCTCCTCTCTGATTATTATTTACCTTCCTTTGGTGGTTCCACCTAGCAGGCGGATGACAAAAACATATTATAAGTATGCGGACCTAGTGTCCCTTTAGCGAGTAATCAAAAGATGGACCTAGTCCGTACATGATGATGGGGTTGTTACATATTATCCAACTCTTGGCTAGTGGAATCATTCCGTGTCATCTCTCTATCTTGATGTTAATGTCAATGTTATCTTATCTCGCTAACAACACTTTGATAATACTATTGCTCCGCGCACGTTCTCTATCTTGGATTTCACCTTGCATGGCTCTTTCATGTAGACGATCATATGCATTGTTATTTATCATGATTATGTGGACGCTAACACCTTTCTTGCAGGAAATTATGTGTTTGTGGGAACATTTGGCAATCATAAAGTACATGTCACCTCTGGGGGGCAGGGGCTTTGCAAGAGCTCGTGTTCCCTTGTGTGTTTTCTTCCTACCTTAACGTGCTTGATATCGATACGTGATATCAAACACCTTAAGGTGGGGGCATATATAAGGTAAGTTGTCTATTGTAGATGATAATAAAGTGTGTTTGAACAATTTGAAAATCAATCACAATCATTTAAGCCCTCTGCGGAGGCGGTATATCGAGCATATCCTTTTATCTTAAGCCCTTCTGAGGAAGGTGGGGATTGTGTATTTCTCGAGGAGATTACACTATCCTGTCATTTTAAAAAGTCCTCTGCGGAGACAGGGAGCAGTTCTATGACTAACTCAACCCTTAAGCGTGTTTTCGGTGATTGTTGTGGTGAAGCCCAATCATCGGTGTGTGCCTGTAATATGCCTGAGATGGTGATGAACCTAGCAATACTTTCACTCCATCACTTGTTTGTCATGTTTTCTCCATGTCTTCCATGTGTGTGTGTATGGCGCATTTATTCTATGCAAGACCGATGGCGATGAGCTCCTCTACACTTTGGGGTTTGTTTGGCATGTTTGTTCTCAAGGTGCAAGACCAGTGGCGATGTGCTCTCTACACCTTGGGATTTTGTTTGGCGTGTCTGTTCTCAAAAAGTGCAAGACTGGTGGCGATGAGCTCCTCTACACTCTTTTGGGATTTGTTTGCTTACTTTTCTTGTACTTGCATTTTGCATTTCATATGGGAAAATCAAAAAGAAAATATTCACTGCATTAACTGTATTCTCTATGCTCTATGTGTCTTCAATGTTGTATTCTCTGTGTTTTGTGTGACTGTAACTGTCTTCTCTGTGTTTTGTGTGCTTGTTATTGTCTTAAATGTGTTTGGCGTGTCTTCTCCCTACTTGACGTGTTTGATGTGTTTGTTGACCTTACTTTAATGCATGTATTAGCCTTGCATTTATACATACATTAAAGTGGGGGCTAAATGTTATGTCAAAAAAATGCACCCTTGGGGGCTTTTTTCCTCTTAAGGTTTAGCTCCCGAGTCTTTAGATTGCATTTAAAGCATCTTGCATGATAATTCAGACTCTCGATGAGAAAACCTTTGGGCCTTGTGACAAATGGGACCTAAGGGGGACTATTTTGATGGTCCTAGAACAAAGACAAGGGGGTGGACTTGGGCGCTAGCACCCTAATCTAGCCCTATTTTAGGTCTGCCCTAAATTCAAATGTCAGGTTTGTGACCGTTATTTGGGTCCCAAGCCGACATCATAAGTTTTAATTATAAAATTCTTGGTAGCGATCTTTGTAGTTGCATATATAAGCATGTGTAGGTTATCATTTAGAAACTAGAAGATGTTTATGTTAGATTATGATTGTGAGCTATTTGCATACTTGTGATTTTCATTATGTTGCGGAGTAGGGCATTGTTATTGTGTTTGTTTTTGCAGGTTGGATTACATCTTCTCCTCATGGCATTGAAGAGCATCTTCCTTCCATGAGAGCTTCATCATCAAGGTGACATCTATTGTGTTTTATCATCATTACCATTTGGATTTTTGTCTCTATCTCGTGGGATACGCACTCTCATCTGACAACGGTGCTTGGAAGACTTGAATGTCTCTCCGCGACTTCACTGAGGCAAGCCTCTAAACACCACAACCCCCTGCCATTCTCCTTGTGATTACATGTTAAAGGTATCGGATCTAGAGAAAGTGGAGTTGCAAGGAAGATTGGAGGACAGTGTAGATTTAGGATCTAAAAAGAAGCGGACACTGTGTAACATGTTGGGACACGGGTGCCATCAACCTTATCCCCTGCATTTGGATCTACAGAAACAGACTGAACAGTGACAATCAATGACTACAAAGCTTCTGACATCCTGAAGAATATCCCTCAGTGGACTAGGCCACCATCAATAGTGTCCTCTGCGTCTAAATTGCCAGAAACTGAAAGTACAGTGGAGATCAGTGTCGGAAGGAGATCAGGATTATACAGAAAAAGCTACACCTTAGACTTGGGCGCCTTCACCATTGTCCCCGACATTTCCATTTTCTGAACTGCAAAAGATAGTGAGTTAAGGTTCTCTGCCCTTTGTCTTATTCCAATAGCATCTGTCGTAATTTGTAGATTTACTTACTGTTTCACTTAAATTAGGGTTTCAAGAGCATTAAAGCATTAATTAGAGACATTATGTGATAACTTATGAATTTCCCAGCTTCCCTTGTGGCAACCCAACCTGATAGGTGACTCTCCTCTCGAGTGGAGAAACAACTCAGTTGAAAAGCCCTTGGAATGTTTAGTGGAAAGGAGGATTCAAACTAAAACCCCCATACAACAAAATCAACAAACCCCTCTTTTTCACCCTAAACATTTTGGTGAACCCGTGTTTTTGGACTTTTTGGCACCTTGTTGAGTGTTGTTTGATAGATTTGCATTCAATCATTCTATTGCATTTGAAAAAATTACAAAAAAAATAAAAATTTGAAAAATTTGAAAAAATTGGCATATTAGGATTGCATTTTTGTAAAATTTGAATTAACTGGCATTTAATTTAATTTAATTTTTTTTTCATTAGCTCTAATTTCAATTACAGAAATTCATCATTTACAATTCATTTACATTGCATTTGCATGCTTGATCTGTTAAAAAATTGCTTGAAAATTGTGCATTTAAAAAAAAAAAAACCTAGTTTTGCATGAGCTAGGGTTGTAGTCAAAATCTTGTTTCAGATTTTACTACCTTGTTAAAACACTCATTAGGCCTAATTTCTAATTGTAGTGTTGCATCATAGTGGCCTCCTTGCAAAATTTCATGTCTAGGGTTTGAAAACTTGCATTTTTCACTAGATTTGGCCTTATCGTCTTGTTAGATTTGCACTCCAAGCGTGTTGTAAGGGATTTTGCTGCACTAATTGGATGTTATTAGGGTTATCTAGTTATGGAAGATTTCCTAAATAAACATGAATTGGTGCAAGAATCTGATAAGCTGTCAGATTTGAGAATCAAAACACACAATGGGGCTTTAATGAGAACAATGGGCAAGATAACTCTAATGGTCTCGATTTATGATAAAGTTGTAGATCAGTCATTTGATATTATCCCCCTATCTAACCTCTTCCGTGTAAAACTTGGGCATCCTTGGCTTAAGGCTATGAATGTTGTTCCTTCCACTACTCACAAATGTATAAAATTTCCTTTGCACGGAGAGATCCGTACTATCCGTCATAATGATTATCAACCTCCGGCTAAGGACAAGAACTTCACACTTGATTACTTTTGGCTGCAACCTGAGACAAATCCTAAGCCATGAAGAGATAGAACTTTCATAGAATACATAAAATACAAAGCAAAACAACTAGCTCGAGTGGACAGGTCTCCTTTGCAACCAATAAGAGAAGAACAAGAAACAAGCATAAAACAAGATTATTATGGCTTTGATGAAATTTTTGGCATGAGAAATGTGGATAAGGAAAAGTTCCATAACCCACCTTGTCCGCGGAGAGATGGCATCTATGCTAAGGTCCCTCCCCCATCATCCTTACAGGGATCAGGAGGCTTTCATTGACATCAAAATATTCCACCAAGACCAATAAGATTTGAACATGATGCTTCCTCCTCTACTGTGCAAACTATGGAAAAACATAACAAGGTATTTAGGATTCATAGAAAAACCTTTTTTTGAAGTAAAGGTTAGTTTTGATACCACATATCTAATTAGATATGGATTTCCTATAGATCTCTTCAATGATAGAAGCATGAAGATTTTCTTTCAAATTTGAAGTAAAGGGTCAAGACTAAGATAGAAGATTCAAAGTCTCATACCAAAGCCTAATATAAGCCCTCCAAGTAGAAATCTAAATTAGGGAATGGCTCTTAATTCCATTCATAGAAGAAAATGTAGCTACAAAATTATTAGAATAAGCAATCCAAGACTGGCAAGTGGTGTATCTTTCAGAACTCTAGCACTCATTCCAGAAAAGTATGTCACACTTTAAATAATCTGCCTATATAGATTGAGGTGACAAGTACCAATATTGTGGCACTAGATAAAGGTAAGTAGGTCATAGAATCTAAACCTAGTGTTGTGGTTGATATAGTAAAAATCTCTACTTCCATACAGAGACCAAGGAAGTAATTATCCCATTCTCTAATGTGGATCAATGGTTAGCAAGTGCATTTAATTATTGAAAATAGAAGTCAAAATAATCTAATTTGTCTTTAAGCAGTTTGAAGATTGAACTTACCACTAATGTCTCACCCATGTAACCATAGTCCATTGGATGGTTTAGTGTGAGCTGCAAGAAATGTGTCACTTAGTAATATCAATTGGTACAACATCAAGGTTTTCCAAGCTACAATCCTTTTCATAGATGTCAGTGATAAGAGATTGCATAATAGAAGTAGTTCCAAAGCTTTCACTCATTAGTACTAAATAGTGTAAGAAGATAGTCAATTCTAGTAAGAAGTATGTGCTTTTGATGGTGAGACATGAATGTAAGAACATTCTTGTACAACAAAACATATCATAGTTCCTCTAGTAGCATTAGCAAAGACATTAAAGTTGAATCAAAAGCTAGTAGAATACAAGGATTTCTATCAACCATAAGGGAGTTCTTATACACTAGGTGAAAAGGCATACTACTGATTTGATTCATAGAATACATCTACCTAATGCTTCATTGTACTACATGTCACTTCTAGAGAATGAAGAGATCAATTGAGAAATCCATGAACTCATGGAGAAAGAACATATCAAGCCCATCTCATGACCTTATGGCTACCCAATTATGCTTGCATAGAAGTAGGATAACACATGGAGGTTGTGTATTGACTACAAAGTTGTCAACAAGATCATAGTGAAGAATTGGTACCCTCTTCCAAGGATTGGGGACTTGTTGGACCAGCTCTGTCATGTAAAGTTCACCAAACTTGATCTTGTCTAGGTATCATCAGTTTCATGTTGAACCTATAGACCTCTAGAAAATAGCCTTCAAGAAAAAATAAGGTTTGTTTGAATGGTTAGTTATGCCCTTTGGCTTAACCAATGCTCCAACCACATTCATATGTTTGATGAATGAAATTCTCAATCCATTCACTACTTCATTTGTTGTAGTCTACCTTGATGGCATATTGATCCTCAGCAAAACATGGGATAAGCATATGCAATATTTAGAGAAAGGACTTTACACTTTGTAGAATCACAAGTTGTATGCCAACATGGAGAAATGTTCATTTTCCATGCAACAAATATAGTATCTAGAATACATAGTAGATGTATAGGGAGTGCATGTGGACCTAGCCAAGATTTAGGTCATCTAAGATTGACCATGGCTAAAGAATCTCATAGAGCTGCATAGCTTCTTAGGATTGGAAAATTTCTAGAGGAGATTTATACTTGGTTTATCTCATGTGACTGGGATACTAAACCAAGTTACCAAAGGTGATGCTAAAGCAAGATTCATCTAATCAACCACACAACAAAAAGAATTTGAAGCATTAAAATGTAGACTTTGTTGTACACCATTACTTGAGTTATTATATCTTCAACAACCATTTGAGATCAAGAATGTTGCATTAGAATATGTATTTGGAGTAGTCATCACTCATTAAGGTCATCTAGTTTCTTACCACAATAAGACATTTACCACACTAGTAAGGAATTATTGAACATATGATCACAAGCTTTATGTTATGGTTTCAGATTGTAAGCATTGGAAGCATTATATCTTAGGCAAGGAAATTGTGATCCACATAGATCACAAGCTACTTCAATTCTTGTAGTCATAGAATAAGTTACAACAAGAGGGATATCAAAAATGGTCTTCTTATCTTTAGAAGTTACATCATAACATCAAGCATAAGAAGGGAAGTGTCAATCTAGTTGCATATTGTTTGAGTCATCCACTAGTTTAAGCTCTCCTTTCTATTCTTGGCATATGTGGACATGAAGTCAATGAATGATCATGTTTGTATAGTTTATAGGAGGATTTTGAAGGTATTTATCAAAAGTTTCTTTGTAGTAATTCAATTCCATATTTATACTTGCTATATGGACTCATATACGATCTTGGGCACTTGTGTGTTTTGCATGAGGTAGAGAGACATAAATTGATATAGGAGGCTCATTTCAACAAGGATGTGAAACATTTTGGGATTAAAAACTCTTATTGTGTTTCTAAATTACTTATTTTGGCCACGTGTCAACTCCAATGTCACCAAATACATTAGGTCTTGTACTGCATTAATTGCCAAATTGGTCAACAAGAAGTAAGGTTTGTACATACTTAGGTAAATTCTAACAAGACTGTGGCAATCTATTTGTATGGCAATTGTGGGAATTTTTAATACATATAGCTCTTGAAAATTCTAACAAGACTGTGGTAATCTATTTGTATGGGAATTGTGGGAATTTTTAATACATATAACACTTGAAAATGATAACTCTAGATGCTACAAATACTACTTATGTCTATCATTGCTTGGATCACATGCTTCCATCTTACCACCTCTACCACCCTAAATTACAAAACCTCCATGTCACCAAACTACACTAGAACTACAAGGCAGATAATCCAAACTCTTTGAGCTACATAATGAAGGCCTTCAAATGTGGTGGACCTATAACACCCAAGCCATTGTCACCTAACATCACTTTGAAAAACCCATGGGTCGTGTCACTACAATCAAAGATAGAGAGCAATCATTTATCAAAAACTCATCCCTCCCATAATGATCCTACACCTTCTAAGTCTATCACTTATATGTCATGGTGGTTGTTAGCCAACAACCCACCCAAAGCACCATTACATAGATCACACTAGGATACCACCCTACAATTCTTTTCCACTAGCACAAAGCAATTGCCATGAGCCGCCTCATGATGGGAATTTATCAAAGCTCCCATGTACAAAATTTAATGAAGGGAGAAGAACCTAACACATGAATAATTCATTAATACAAACTCTTCTGGCATACAAAATTGTGATCATAATAATTAACCTCCACCAAAATTTGGAAAGGACCAAACAAACTATAAGAATTAAAACATGAAAATAAATTATAGGTGGTTATAATTTAAATAATTGTTGAGAGCTACCCATGAGGTAGAAAGGTCATTGTATAAAGTCATAAGGGGACCTTAATCAATACTATAGTTTGCTAAATAATACACTACTCCATTAGATGCTCTATAACAATGAGTCTAGATAACTTATTTGAATGTATTATTAGGAGAAATCACTTCTTCAAAAAACATCTTAAGTTACCAATTAGTGCAAGATCTTATTATGAGTGCATTGATCGCCATAAGAGAATCACCTTCAACTATTAAACAATGCACCCCTCTAAGGACACAAGAGCCTACCTTGCAACCACCCCTTCCATTATACCTCATTATTAGTGTGATGACCCAAAAATAAAAAATCTTAATGAAGAAAACTATCATCCTCCTTGAAAATGATAATTCCAATCCCTAGATTTAAATAAGGTTATATTTCACATCAATGTGCTTTGTTCAAGCATGATAAGTGGGATTAATTTTCAAACAAAATGCACTTTGGATGTGACAAAAAATCCTTACAATCTTCTATAAGAGGCCAACATCTAAACACAAACTTTGAAACCATACTACTTCCTTTCATGCGTGAGTGACTTCTTGGTACTTAGATTTGGTAGTTGATAGGGCAACAATTGCTTGTCTCTTGCTCATAATTGATTGATCCACCAAACAAGGTAAACATAGTCACTTGTAGATATTTTACAACCAATATCTCCATCCCAATTAGCATCAATAAAGCCTTGTATATTCACCAATATACTCATTTCAAGTCTTCATTGATAGAAAATTGCATAACATGGCGTACCACACAAATATCTAAAGACCATCTTAACTATAAACCAATGCTCCTTTTCTAAGTTTGACATGTGTCTACTTAAAGCTTCCACTACATTGAAATGTTTGGTTTAATGCACGACTCATGTCTTCAATATCCTCTTGTGTGTTGAGGCATCATTCTACAAAAAAATTTATACCAACAAGAATAGGAACATTAGCAGGTTTGCGCTCTTGCACTATAAATCTTTGTAACATAGAATTAACATACTTCGTCTAATTCAACAAAATATTTTTGTTTAAATGTTCCCTTCTAATTCTGTGCATAAAATAGTACCAAGATCCTTCATATTAAACTAAGATGAGAGTTGGGATTTAATGTCTTTAATCAATTTCATTATTGTTACCAATAAGCAACATATCATCAACATACAATACTATTTTGATAAAATGATCACCACTTTCTTTGAAATACACTAGTGATCAACTTTTCTTTGTACAAATCCAAGTATCAAATTTATGATATCACATCCTTGGCTTTATACCATACATAGATTTCTTTAACCTACAAACCAACTCCTCCTTTCCCTTTACTACAATTTTTTGGGCTCTGACATGTGGATTTCCTCCTCATGATCTCCATGTAAGAACATACTCTTTACATTCATCTATTCTACTTACATATAAAAAAACACTGGCAACATCCAAAATAAATCTAATAGAATTTAGCTTAGCAACCAAGAAGAAAATTGCACCTAAATCATTTTCCTCCACTTGGGAGTATCCTTTCACCACCAAAAAACCTTTGTACTCACCTACTTGACCCCCTTAATTGAACTTATTCAACACCCATTTACAACCAACAAACTTCCTTTTGACATGCAACTTGACCAAATCCTATGTTCTATTTTTTCCAAGTCCTCCATCTCTTCATCCATGGCCTTCTTCCAAAACCTAATTTATTCTGAACCAAATGCATTCCTAAAAATTCTAGGATAATCATCAATAGAATATAAATCAAAACCAACACAAAAATTAGGTGGGTTATACCTTTCTATTTTCCTTCTTTCTCAAGTTAATCTCCTAGATACTTGCTTATGTAGCTCTTCCTCTACTGCTTCATCTTCAAATGTAGTTTCTTCATCCTTTATTTCAAAATGCACATTTTTTGGATCGCCATTCCTTAGTAGTTCTTGTTTCTAGGTTCCAAAGCTTGTATCCTTTTACATCACCATTGTACTTGATGAAAATATATTTTATTGCCTTATTATCTAGTATAGATCTCTTTCCCTTATTAAAGGGTGTGTGAATGTCAATTTCCCCAAGTTTTAAGAATAACTTCATATTTCAAAAAAGCTCATTTCTATTTCTATAACAAGGGATGAAAAATGATTTGATAAATGATTTAATTCTAACCCAACAATGCTCCCACAAGCTAGGTACACCTTGAAAGATGTGATTGTTTCTTTCTAGCAAAATTCCCACATAGAGTGCACATCAATGAGATATTCCATAGCATGTGTAAATTCCTAGAACCTAATGGTAAGTTGCACAAGTGGAGTCTAATTATAGCTAGGGTGACCCAAGAGAGACCCATAAGCATGATTTGATTCCGAATACAATGGAGAAAGGGCAATGTAAAAGCATATGGTCTACGAATTCCTCAATAGCCTTACATAATGCATAGTGAGAATGGCCATGAAATCCTCGCTTAACTAGGTTGTCATTTATTAAAATCTTGCTCAACAAGGCCAATCAAGTAAAATCATTACACTTGGGGTGCCTCTTTGCACTAGATCAATCATAGTGACCAACGCTTCATAGGCAAAAAAATGTTCGTTACATAAGAGAGGAAATTTCCAACATTAATTGTGTATTTTCCAAAAGAATCACAATTCCACCTAATACAATCCACCCTATGAAGACTCAGTACCTTAAGTGGTTGTAAGAGAGACAAGGTAGTTCTCTTTTGATCATCTGAGATTGTTGTTTATCAAAACTTTTCCAAGTTCGTAAAAGGCAACGATTACTCCTTGATTGAGTCTTGTAATCAAGATCTTTGTTGTCCCAAATGACAGACAAAAAAAATCTTGCTTCTACCAAATTAGGTGTTACATAAAGGAGGCTTAATCGACTAAACTTCCTTACTCCTCCAAAATAAGCTTCGAAGGAGAGGTTTCATCACTCAACTATAACCTTTGAGGTAGTATTGCATAGGGGTATCAGCCAAAAGTCTTGAAAAGAGTAAAGGTTAGCCTTTTAGAGGAGCAAAGCTAAAAAGGTGCATTTGAAAATTTTAAACATTTACCCAACTTTAACATTTCATCACTGCCTATACCAAATCTCCTTTCAATTATCTCCCAAAAGGACTGGAAGGTAGCATGGAAACCATCTGAACCTAGAGCTCAATCACCTTCTAAACCAAAAATACCAACACACACTTCCTCTACCAACAAGGGCTTGAGAAGCATCTCATTCTCTACGTCCTCAATCAAAGAGGGAATTTCAACTAGAAGTATATCTAAAGCCTAGTTATTCTCCTATGTATTAGACTTGAAAAGATTTGAAAAGAAAGAAACAGCGTCCGTCGCAATATCCTCCAAGGCTTCTACATAAGTGCCATGAGAATCAAGGATATAAGTAAATTCTATTTGCCTAACACCTATCCACCATGATTGAGTGAATATATTTTGTATTTCGATCACCCTCAAGAATTTTAACATGAACTGAATAACATAATTTTAGGATTCCATTTAGTATCAATATAGATTGCATAAACTTTGTATTCAACATGTGATGTCGATAAACTATTTCTACAAGTTCTTTAACATAAACATAAACTATTCACCGTGTGATGTCGTTAGTGATGGCTACCTCTCTTCTGAGGGCGGAAGGGAGCTCGATTCAGTTTCTGGTGGAGTTGGAAATCCACAGATTGGTGGGGCATTGTCTGGTGTGTTTGGTGTGGTTGGGGTTTCACAAGTGTGACGGGGCATATTTGGACACGAATATTGAGCCATGTGATTCAGCTGGGAAGCAAGGCATGAATTCTTCCACTGTTTCACCCCCCTGCTCTTGTTTGACGCTTGTGATCCAGTTGCGTTCAATATTCCTGATTTCCTTATTGACAGAGTTGCTTCCAAGCTGAGGAATGCCCTGGTCGGGAAGTTTTTAGGCTTCAGACCCAACATTGATGTGTTTAGGTTTTGGGCTCAAAGGAAATGACATCTGAGTGGCCTGCTTGATATCTCGGCCATGGCATTGAGCTTCTTCTTGATTTCTTTCTCCAATCAAGAAGATTGCGCTTGGGCTCTTATGTCCGGTCTCTGGTTTCTTGCTGCTTAAAAATTGGCACCCGGGTATCAACCCTATGGAGGACATTAAGCAAGTCCATGTTTGGGTCAAACTTCCCGAATTACTACTACAATATTGGGACGAGGAGGTGCTGGAAGGCGTTGCAAACTCCTTTGGGCACTTTATTATTTTGGATTTGAGATTTTTGTGTCAATGTTGATGTTGACAAGGTTCTTCCACCTTCTTTCACTTTCTTTTCCAAGCTTGGGAAATGGGTTCAGAAAATTGTCTATGAAGATTCTAGGTGCTATGTCTCAAATGCAACAAGGCAGGTCATTTGACGTCTTGTTGTATGAATAATCAAAGGGAGCAAAATTTGGTGAGAAATAAGGTCCAGGGGGTGGCTCCTATTTCTCACCCAATTAATGAACCATCGCTTGTGTGGAGTGGTGTGAAGGATCCTCCTTATACTGTTAGGCCTCTTTCTGATAAATCGCCTTCAAAGATTGGGCCTCTTTTCGAGGCTAGTGGATTGGAAAAGGATGGCAAGGACTGCAATTTGGCTACAATGGATGAGGGTCCAATCAAGAGGAAAATTTGTACCAACAAGACTACTGACAGGCCAATGTTCTTTGAAGCATTTTATTTTCAAGCCACCTTAAGTTTCAAGTTTTTGGTTGGTGTTTGGCAAGTGTTTAGCCCTATTGGTTCGTGCATCTGTTGTTGGCCGTTGATTGTTCTTATTTTCTCAGTGGCTTGGTTGCAACTGTGTTGTGGTTGTTCTGCCTTGATGGTTGTTGTCTCTGTGCTGTCCTTTTTCCTTGTTCGTCTCACTCCTTGTGGGGCTTGTCTATTTAGCCGTTGGGCTGTCCTTTTGTAAAAGTGTGGGGCCCCTTTCAAAACCTCTTTACCTTGATCAAAAACATAAACATATTCTATAAAAATTTATGTCGTCTTTATGAAAAATAATAATTGTTGTCTTTTCAATAGTGATATATGCCATAAACATAAGCATTGATGGAAAAACTACTTGTTTTAGGTTTGTATTGGTTGTTTGTGACATATAAGAGATGTTACCTTAGGGGACAGGACCCAATGGCCATCCACACACCAATGGTCACTATGGTGTTGCGCAACAAGGACTTTTTTAGTTTTATCCATTACCTGTAAAGTTAGGCACTAGTAGTTGATATATTTGTACCTAAAAAATGCACAACAATATCCATTTTTATAGGTCACATCAAAGAAACAAACAATCATATGGCAACACATAAGACAATCGATAATACATGTCTTGATACACATATCTAAGTCTAACTTCTTCTAAGTGTTCTTAAATAACTCGATAAAAATATAACTAATGTGACTAGATTGTTAACGCACAAAACCTAATATATAAGTAATATTTAGAAGCTTATAAAATGTGAAGTTAAGATATATCGCTATTATATCCTCTCTCCCAAATCAACATTACATTTTTTAAAAAAAAATTCAAATACAAATATTATTATTGAAGTTATAACATACCACAACATACGCGGTATCAAAATCACTCAAACATTTTGAGATTTGAGAAGCAATGGGCACATTCAAACATTGTTTTAACTAATTTAAACTTCATTAAGATATGATTTTCTATTTGTGCGGACGAAAAAACATTGTTTTACTGAATTACACATTGTAAAATATTTCCAAATTTTGACAACACATTTCGACTAACTTTCTATTGGTGAGTATCTCTCCTACAGCACAATACAATTGCATCTTCAATATCATACTAGAAACTAAATGCATTAAAAGTAATAGAATGTCCAGATATCTTGGTGAAAGGATGGAGATATCAATATATATTAATAACAATTTAAAGATTTATGGTTGATATTTTTTTATTTTCTATTAAAAAATCTCTCTATTATGTTAGTTTTTGTTAATATTATTGAATTTTTATTTTTAGTTTTTTCCAACAAAAGATTATGAAATGAAACCTCCTTTGTTATTTTTTTAAGTTGTTAATATTCAATTCAATTAAAAATAATATTATATTTTAATTAAGAAATTGCTAAAACTCTCATCATAAATGAGTATCATGTTCTAGAATTAAGTGATTAGAATTTTATAAAAAAGATTTGGAAACCTTGTTTACTAATTTTTTACTATTTAATATTTAAGATTCATATGATTTAAAATTAAAATAAAAAATCTTAATTGAATATAACCTGATACCATTAGTGAATATTAGAGTTAACTTATTATAAGATGATTTTTTTTATTGAAATAACTTTTATCTTAGATATGAGCAAACCTTACATCCATTCAAAGAATCTCTTATATTTAATTAACAATTTTATTTTTTTAAATTACAAATTTAAAAAAAAAACATAAAAAATGAGTTTTAACAATTACAAAAATATAATAAATCACAATAACTAAACCTACTTAACATAAATCAATTTTTTTTTTTAAATAACACAAATAAATACCCTAAAAGCATTCAAAAAGACTAGAGATGTAATCCCTATGTTTTTACATCTTCCACAATTCAACCGCCTCACACCATTATATAATCAAAGTTGACGTAAGAAGTTAAAATATATATTTTAACACCATTTAATACATTACTGTCACTATAAAACTACATGGAAGTGGAGTATTAGTGTGAACTTCAATTATAACAATTAGGAGGTTGGCTTACACTAAGTATTATTTTTATAAATAAATATAAGTAAAGAAAAGTTGAAACTCTTCAATTATATGTTATTTTTCTTATCATATGTAAGATGTCATTTTCATTGGGTATAAAATCATTTAAAATTTCATGTACCCTATAGATGTGAGAAAATAGAGAGAAGTGCTTGCTTTCTGATATTCGAATAGAGTATATATATCAACACTCACAGTGAAAAAACAAATACAGAATGTGATCCAAAACATTAAAAATTTAAAAATATTGATACAGTTAAGTTTAAGCACAAATATCTTTGTTGTAATTAATAAATCAATTACACTATTAAGAGGCGCATAATTGAGTGAAATAATAAGCATAAATGATGAAACCGAAGCTAAACAAATTATTTTCAACAAATGAATTGGTCATTATTTTCCTATAATTACACACGTTGAGATCAATACATGTGTGAACCTTCGAATTTAAAATAATTAAATATCATTTTGATTTTTTTTAATTTAAAAAATAAAAACAGTACTAGGAAAACACTATTTAAAGAGAACCAATATTTTTGTCATTTTATTATTATTATTCTTCGTGTAACTTAACGACATCTGATTCTTCTTTGTTGTTTCCATCGATATCCTTATATGTGGAAATGGAATTCATTTGTTTGGCATCCTAGAATGTTAAATGATCTGCTCAGAGTACGAAAACATGATTATGTAATGCGTCTGACATTTACAACACCGTTTCATATTCTTCCCACTAAATTGAAGTTAACTAGTTTTTTAAACAAGCATTTTCTAGAGTTTATTATAAACAACCAATAACCCTTATGGTGCAGTGGAGATGCAAATAGTATGTTGTAAATCTTTTTAACTGAAAACGATAAAGAAAAGTCATTATTGGGGTTTTCATGGCACCCCTGCTCTTCAAAATTCGGTCTACATAAATTATTACATACACAATATTAATCATAGTTAAGGTACCATTATTGACAAAACTTAAAGCCTACTCAACTAACAAAATACTATTATAAAGACAATTGGCTCAAAATAACAAAACCACAACACAGAACTAATTGTTGTCAAATATAACACAAACTACTACACACAAGAAACAAAATAAAAATAAAGAAAAAACTAAAAAAACTAGGGCCACACCAAGCCAACAAAAGTAGTATATGACGTTAATGACTCGCAAGGCCACCAATGATAACTTTAAGAAACCCCTCTTGAAAAAAGATACAAGAAAAAATATTAATTTTATTGGCGAATTTTTTTAAATCACTACTGGCGAATCTTGACAAAAAATACGAAAATGCATTAATTACCATGGCAAATCTTTCCTAAAAAAACAAATTAAATTCCTATGGAAAAGTAAAGGCCTAAAGGTGCCAATGATTGACTAGTTTATGTCTATAAATCCTTAATTCCTTAATACAACCACAGCTGTTAGATTATAAATAAAATCAACGATGGTGATTAAAAACTGGTGATATGACCCTAAAGTAACCAATAATTATATAATATTACTGGCAAATTAATTTCATTTTCTACTAAAACTTATAAAATTTATGCGAATCCGATCTAATTAGGTATCAAATATTGTGGCAATTTTTTGATTTTAAAAGTTTAATAAAATAAATGTTCTGGCAATTTAACTAAAACTAAAATAAAATTTTGTAAAAATGTGGCGATTCATGTCACCTTATAACTATTAGCCAAATTTTGAATCCCCAATTTCAACTATTAGCCAATTGGCGAATATTAGCCACTAAAAAAAATCACTAAGGCCACATGAGCCAACAATGACAGCCAGTTGCTTACCTTCTCACAAAAATTGTTAGGTTGTTTAAGAACCAGCAGATCATCTTAGCTACGGCTGCCTTACCCTTGAACTTTCCATAGAGCAGCAGCCGCCTTCTTCATTCGCTCGTCGCCTCCTTTGAAAGGAGCCAAAGCAGGTATCGGAGACTGACAATCCTCCAGTCGCCCACAGCCTCCTTTGAAAACAAAGGTTCACCATATCCTCCCCGTATGCATCCAGCTCAGTTACAAATTTTGTCACATGCACCTTGAGAAGGCCAATCATGTCTTTGATAGCATGATACATACAATTATGGTCAGGGACTAGAATAAACAAAGTGGAGCAACATGTTGAACATATTAGTGTCATTAACCCTACAAAATAGGTTTTCTCAGAGAGCTGTTGCACAGCCTCCTTGGAGTACCACTTGCTTAGGAACATTCCAACTATAGACTGCAGGCATAAAACTAAGACAGTGGACAATTGAAAGCTTCCATCAAATCCTTTAGAGACACTCCGGACAAAGACATGACTACTGTTGCTCCTCCTCTCTGAATGTTCTTGATGCTCACCACAAGATAAGGGTCAAAAGCAGATTTAGGGTGCGACTGTCCGCAGGCTAGGATAAGAAGTTAGAAAAAAGAGATTTTGTTCTTACCCAAGCAAAGCCCGCCCTGGAAACTGTAGTTCTTCCCAGTTCCACCAAGTGAACGAACATAAAAGGCACAAGCAATCAGTCATTTCAATGTTTACAAAAGAGAGAGAACATATAGATGGCCCTTGTGAACCTTGCCTCTAGAGCTTGTCAAAAGTAAGGATTTCGGTCAAGCACATAAGCCAGTCAAAAGCTTTCATTTTTGCAAGGCCATACTTACCCCAGATCAACTCGGCCCCTTTCTCGGTAGTTCAGTGATCCACTATATATTTGTATCCTGTGTAGAAGGTATGACCTTGATGAGTTAAGACTTGAACTTACAAGAAAGGGAGGAAGTTCTGAAAAGGGTTCCAATTTCTACATCTGCCTAAAGGACCCTCACTTCAAATAATTATGGACCTTCAAACCTAACAGAGGGAAAAACTCTTCTTGTACTTGGAGCAGAGAAGACCAGTTGATGAGGAGAGCTTTGCCACCCCAAGAGTACCTCTGGAACTTTGTCAGATTAACATTTCTTGCCTCCCAGATGAGATAAGAAAGGAGAAGAGACTTGCAATGCACAATAATATCCCAAACACACATGCCAACAGGGAGATCATTAGCTATGAAAATGAGAAGAACAATATCATCCAAGTACTTAATTCTTAGCATCTTACTCCAATATTGATCAGTTTCAATTTTCAAAAGAGACCCCACACTAGTTTGTTCTCCCAAATCTCATTCATGGCCTCAATGTCCCTGATACCTGCTCCACCTAGCTGTAATGATTTGCAAGCCTTGTCCCGACAAAAAAGGCGTAATGTGTGTTCCTTGCATGTACCTTTCAAGAGAAAAATTCTCATCATCTTATTGATTTTAGCTAACACCTCTTCTAAAGCGTTAAGGATGTAGAAAAAAGCGTTATGTAGAAGAGATTAAAAATTCTCGCAAAACTTGCTCAGAAATTGGATTCTACATTCTAAACTAAATAGAAATATGCAGTTCCAAGCAACCATTCTAACTTGAAACTTTTCAAGAAGATCTTGCCACATGGCTTTATTACACTTCCTAGAGAAAAGGGAGATGCCCAAGTACTCATCTATTAGTTGTCCAAGTTGAAATTTCAATAGGTTATGCAATGTGTGTTTGTTGATCTTGATAGCTTGGAAGAAGTCAAGATTTATTTGCATTGACTTGTTTGCCAAAGCATGTTTATAATAATTGAGAATGATCTTATATCGACCTCTTGTTCTGTCCTATCCAAAGAGCATAGTGTCATCAACAAATTGAACTAATTTGTGCCATAAAATCAGACATGATTTTTAGCCCTTTAAGACCCTGCCTTCCCTACCCCCTCATCTCTACTCCTCACATGGGCAGCTACAAAGACTACCTATTATTTTGTCATAATGGCAGAGGTAAGTTGATAGGTGATCTTGTTGAAAGGAAAACCTGCAGGGCTACCATTAACCCAAACATCCTAGAAATACAAACAATCAATAATCTAGGAGCACAAAGAAAGACTATAAGATGTGTGAGTATGCGCCAAGTGCTAATTAATTAGGATCAATTGAATTGTTCTCATCTCAATTCCATGGCAGTCTATAGGAAGAGGGGAGGGATTCAGTGGTCTTAGGGTGAGAGGGCTCAGTTGTAAATGTTTGGTTAGAACCTATGTTACCGGATTCATCCAGAACTGGACCAACTTCTGGATCGAGTGACAGCCGGAGCAGGGCCTGTTACACGCACGATTTGGCCAGAGCTCAGCCCTGCCGCCCCAGGTACCCTGTGGGTACATATAAGGCATACCCACAGGGTACCCAGGGCGACAGGGCTGCAACCAAGAGAAGCCGCAGCCAAAAAAGCCATTTTTTTAATTTAAAAAATCAAAAACCTGTCAAATCCACATTTCTGAAAGAATAAAAAAAGCATTTCTCAACCTTAAAACATGATTGAAAACCTAAATTACTCCATCATTTTGATGTAATGTTTGTCTCCATCATTTTGTGACATGCATGTGCTTATAGCAACTTTTGTATTCATAGTAAATGTTGGCGATTTAAAAAGGATGTGCTAAAAATTGAAGGGTTTGGAGGACTCTTGGAGCTTGGTTAAAAGCTATAAAATTATGAAAAATGGCATGTGCTATGAATGTCTGTGTGGTCTCAAAGGCTTTAATTTGGGCTGTCCCTCAACCCCATTGGGGGTGCTACCCCAGACCCCTGCGAGGGTCGCTGCTGCCCCCAAACCCCGTGTTAGTTTTAAAAAGCGAAAAATAAAAAATTATTTTGGGTCAAGCCAGATGGAAAAGCAACGTTTTTTTATTCTTTTGACTTTTTCCCAATTAAATCCCAAGTAATTGAATTACATTGCTACTTTTGGTTTGCGAGTCAGTCCCTATCCTAAGTAATGCTCCAAGTCTAAGTCTTGTAACTATAGTATATACAAGCATAAACATAAATAATATACAAATAAAAATAGTATATGAATATAAATATACAAATATATTGTATATTTTGCAATTATACAATATACAAATACTATTTATATTTGCAGTATTTATATTTTCAATTATGTATAGTGTGTGTGTGTGTGTGTGCGCATGTGCATACAGCCATACCCATACTCAGGGGAAAAGAAAATTGCCATACAGGCGTACCCGAATCCCAAACCTGAGCTCGTTCCCGTACCCGTACTGGCAACTAAGGTTAGAACCAAGTCATGGTAAATCATTAGATGTAGAACCTCCAGAAAAGGGCTTGCTCTCAATCGATATGTGCCTCTCATCAAGAACTGCTGCATGCCAGAACATATGATGTTTCCAATTCAGTTTATATGCTTATACCATAAACAGATAGGTAAAATTTTCCTTCATCTGCATTAGAAAATGTATCACCTTTGGTCTGTCACCTAAAAACAAGGTCAAAAACATGCTCTTTCCATTGGTGAAAATTGTAAGATAAGAGTGACTTATGTGGTATTACATGCTCAAATAGCTTTGTTAATGGGCAAAGAAGCTAGAAGTGAAATGCCCAAAGTAGTGAGCTAAATTCATCATTCCTACGCCCTGCTAACAAATTCTTAGAGGTGCTTGTGTGCCCTTGCCTCAACAATTATTATCATCATACATGAGGTCATCTTGAGATGACTAAAAGCACGTAGATCAAAGCCCACAAAAAAATCAAATTCTCAGGTCAAAAACACCATGTCATACAATATATACCATCAAAAATAATCATGAATTATAAACAGGGCCATCTAAAGCTGCAACAGTCCAGTAAAAACTTGAAACAATCTTTTGTGGCACTTTTCACTAGAATTTACCTTTCAAATGCCCCTGGAGTTTGACATCAACAAGCTCCATTGAAATCATCAATCTACAGTCCTATTTCAGTCAAGCTCTTAACAAAAAATAGGTGCCATCGGCCTTGTACAAGATTAATCATGGAGTTGCACAAATAAAAGCAACTCCTAACTTGCAAAAATTGGAACATTCAATGAAACAACTGAATCAGCTTCAAATACACAGTAACATGCAATGAAATAATTATACTTACACAATGCCCCTTCATTTGTTTCTGGTCAAGGCAGGGAGTTAAAACGCACCCATCAATTTGTACCTTAAACATAAAGGTTTGACTTTAAAAGTTCAAAGCACTAACCGCCGTGACAGCGCTTCCTACTATTTGCAAACATGCCGAGGTTCTCCTTTGGCAAGCATTCTCAGTAACACGAATATGCCATTCCAACAGTAGATTTTCCTGGACTACTGTAAAATGAATCTTAGGAAACAGTCTTATGTTGTTTTCTGCAAAACAAAGTACAAGCAGTATAAGGAAGTAGATATAGTAAACAGTAAGTACCATGATAATAAAACTATTTTTTAGAACAATGATGTTTCATCCACCATGCATAATCTGCAATCCATAAGATTCAAGAATATCACCCGACTAATACAAACTTTTGGATCATGAAATTTTCAAAAGAAAATCATTGCATCACACTAGTACTTGTGTAGCATGAATTTCAACTTTCTTAAGCAACTTGTTTCACATTCTAAGAAATTCATTCCTTACTCATCACAGCTGAAATGTCACGATCCATTCAATGAGTGCAGTAATTACTATTTTTTGTTATATGACTCATTAGAGACACCATCTATCCTCAGATTCAATTGAAAACTAACTACAATGCTACAGCTTCATTCATGTGAATCTTGAAAATGTTCATATAGTTTAATGTATAACAAAATCATGTCTTCATAATGCATAACACAATCAATATCTCAAAGACATGACAATCCTCCTTAACAACTAATATAGACCACAAAAATAGATAGACAGAAGTCCATGATCCACATATCCTATGATCGACCAGGAAGCAGAAAACCTAGGTGAACAAGCCAATAGAAAATACAACAAACTCACGGCATCAAGAAAGCAAAGCAAATTATTGATATATGCAAGTCATTGTTATCTTCTCCACAAAATTTCATTACACGTGCTATTCTAGAACCATGTATGGCCTAAATATTTCCCTCCAAAAAAAAGGAATTTAAACTACTGAGGGTCTTTCAAAACTACTTAGGTCAAACATGAACTTGACATTGAAACTAATAATTTGATTCTGTTTTCCGGAACTTGAAAGAACTACCTTCACAAGATTAGGCCAATTCCACTATGGAAGAAGCTCTCATCTTCCTGCTATGTAATATTATAACTAGTGATCAGTACAGCACCTGAAATGGTGTCGTAAAACCTCACAAGATTCAACTTATGGAAATCTTTCACGAACAATAGGTTGAGTGATTGACTGCCGGTTTCCTATCTGCATACTCAGAATACCTATGCAATTATTCCTACTGCCACAAGAATTACTCAAGTAGGACTGCAGTTTAAACCCTGGAGGACTGTGGGCCCATAAGGCTGACAGCTGCAACCTATCATCCCCTACAAACTTGCCATATTCATCATAATGCAGTTAAAGACAAAAATACACAATCTAGAGAAAGGACAACTTGGCTGCCACTGCACAAAGAACAGATGCAAGTGCCCCTTCAAACTTCTTTGCCTCGTTTGTTTCTTTCAAAGTAGGAGAAATTGGATTTTTTTCATTATTTGAGTTGCTATTCCCTTCATTCATTATGTCCCAAAGAGTAACTAAAACTAATTTAATCACGTTTTTGTGTTTTTTCACCTAATAAATCCAAAATATTTGCTCATTCATTTGAGATATAAATAGATATCAAATATAACTAATCCATATGTGTTAGGTGCTTCAGAGTATTTGCAAGCCATACTCACTCCAGAAGATGGAGTTCCATAATTGCCCTGGATATTCTAATGGATAATTCACCAACATAACTCTTATGCAGAATATTAAGAACCACTTGCAGCAAGTAATAGTTTTTGATGATACACACATTCAAATCACAATTAAAGAATATAGCAAGACCAAGGAGTTAATGAAAGTCTCAATGCAAACAATCATGAGGAAGCTAAATAATTTACCCTGAAGAATCACAATAACTGAGAAATACTCCATCATTCAAGCAGAAACCTCTTATTGCTCTAAAACCATTGCTTACAAGAGTACATAGCTCAATATCAGAGTTCTCAGATCCTTTCTGATTTCCTGCTACACTCAGACATTAAATTATGGAATAGACCCCTAATCAGCTGTCTGCAAAAATCTTATCATTTATGGAAATGGATGTGTTTTTTTTTTTGCCTTAAAATATTTCCAAATTTGTAATTGAAATCTGAGCACATGAATAATTATTTATTTTAACCTAAACAATGCCAAATAGGATGATTACTGATGCGTTACAGATCAACCTACCCATTTTAGGAGGTTTTTGGTCCCACAAAATCTAAGTTATGTAGAGCATCAAGGCATAGGAATTTAACCCTAGTCTCTGTAAGTTCCCCCTCTCCCTGCTTCGAACTTGAAACTACTTGATGATAGCATACAGCTGTCGTCTTTTTTCATCTTTTATAGCTAAAGCAATGATAATGAATGTGTGCATATCCTTGGACAACTGTAATTGGTTATTCCTTCTCATGAAGATGGCATCTCTCATCCACATGTAAGGACTGACAGACATAACATCAGAAATTTCAAATGTAACTGCATTATAGTATTATACTCATCCTCATCAACAAGCTTGACTGAAATTGCAAACTTAATTTTGTGCTGCCTACTGACTTGCTTATTTGCACCATTATGCAATCAACCCCATGGATATGGATGAGAGTGTGTATGAGCCTGCAGTCGAAGGCAATGTACTAATGCCTTGGCTACTAAAGTACTTTGTGAATCAGAAGCAAATAATACATTTATCTTGTGCTTACCTTGGCTCTTGATGTTGAAAAGCTTCCAACTCTCCACTTCATGCTTGGATTCCTCCTGTATCCAATACATTTATCTTGTGCTTACCTTGGCTCTTGATGTTGAAAAGCTTCCAACTCTCCACTTCATGCTTGGATTCCTCCTGTATCCACTATAGCATGCTATTGTGTCATCCACATCAGGTGCACTTCGGACTTATTTGGCGTTAAATTGTTGATCCTTTTTAAATGCTATTTAGGCTTCAAGCTGGAATGCAACTTTCCACATTTATCATCTGAATGACCATTCTTTAGCCTTTTTAATCTTTTAACAGCTCCTAGCCAATTTCAATGTAAAGTGTGTTTCTGCGTACTTCTTCAATCCTTTCTACATCAAAGAGTTGCAGCTGCCTTCGAACGCGGCTAAGTAAGCTTTTGAATATACTTCACAAACACCCCTAATTCAGCTGTGTCTTGAACGCTGTCCTTCCTCTTTATAGTAGCATTGCCACTTCGTGACTTGCTCTTCTTTGAAGCCTACATCCTTGAATTGCTTCCATTTTGTCACCTTTGAATTAACTGCTTAAATGCAACGCATCAACATGGTTCTCCTACCATATAAAGACATGGACAGACATCTGCAACCAGGCAAAAGTAATCTTTTCCTTCTTGCTTCATGTATACTGAAGTAGACCTCAAATTGTTTGAGCCAACTATTGAGCTTTTCAGCATTACATTAAACACAAAATGTTTGTATTTCTACCTTAGCTTCCATCTTGAATGGTGGTTTTGACACTGCCCCACCCAAAGCCTGTCTGTTTTCAAAGCTCCTATTGGCATCCTCCCTTCTCTCCTTGTAATGCATCTTCATCTTGACACCTTTGCCAAGGGCTGCCACCAATTTCTCAATAAAATTAGAGAGATCTCCCAAAGCCTGTCTGTTTTCAAAGCTCCCATTGGCATCCTCCTTCCCTCCTTGTAATGCACCTTCACCTTGACACTTTTGTCGAGGGCTGCCACCAATTTCTCAATAAAACTAGGGAGATCTGCAACTCAACTCCTCTCCAATCTCAAGAATCAAGCTTCATTGGGAAGCACACTAGAATCTGCCATGTCTGTAAGTCCCAACCTCAAGCCTAGGAAAAACAGAACCATTTTACCATTCTTTCCTCCTAAACTTTGATCCATAATTTCTCTAATTTATGGTAGAAATGTACAACCCATGCACTTTTATTACTGTGCTACATGAATCCCAAATGACAGATAATTAGAGGTCTGAAATGTTGCCTGGGACTGAAAAATAAAAAACTGAAAGTACAGAATTTTGCAACAAAAAACAAAGGGATGAGGAAAAACCAGTTGATGGCTGCAATTGTTCGTCTGCCTAATTGTTATTGCTCATAACAAACAAGTACAACAATAAGAGATATGGCTTTTAGTTGCAATTCTTTCTATCAAGTCTGCTACATCACTTTTCAGCTAGAATTCTTCTTCCTCCAGTAGCTTCAAGCCTTCAACACTCAAATTTGTCTCTGATAATATATATATATATATATATATATAGAGACACACACACACACAAACTGGTACCCATACCCAAGGGATTAAAAAAATGTCATGCCGGCATACTCACACCCGAACCTGAACCCGTACCTATTCCCATACACTCAAACCTGTCTCCTCTAATATATTTTGCCCTCTCCATGTCTTCATATAGGTCTTGGAGGTCCCTAACTGTGTACTACAAGGTCTCCTTGCCCAGAAATAAAGAGACAAAGTTGAACTAGGTGTTTCATCTTCTCACACACTGAGTCAGGACAAAACTGCCCCTTTTATTAGACCAGCGATGGTGGGACAGCGGGGGGACGTTTTTCCCAAGTCCCCACATCCCCAAAATGTCCCCGTCCCAGAAATGTGGGTTTTTGGAGGGTCACATCCCCGTGGAACACTGGTTTTTAATTCTACTGTAAGATATTGAATGGTAATATTTTATGCTGCGAGTACATGGATTTTATGAATCTAGCAATTTTGCACTACTGGTTCCTCTAGGGTTGTTTTAAAGCCTAAAAACTCCAGAAGTGAACCTATATGTTGATGTGTTATCTTCCTAGTTCCTTATGAACCATACCTCCCTCATGGGCACCTACTACTTCTAGTCTCTCTGGTCTTCCTTTGCAACACTATATCTCAGGGAGTAAGGCTTTTTCACTATGTTCCACGGCGTTTCAGGGACGGGGACGGGGGGACGGCAGGGGAAGCGTTTCGGGGACGGCAATCTGAGGGCCAATTTTTGGGGACGGCTGGGGACGGCGATATATGAATTTTTCAATATATATATATATATATATATATATATATTAATATATAAGATTTTTTCAAAATATCAATATGAAATAGAGACATTATATAATAATATACGTTAATAACTTAACAATTAACATTGACAACAATATCAATACGTGAATAAATCATGACAGCAGTAGTGTAACATACTAACAGCAGTATAAAGTTTAAACTTCAATAAACTAGTATAACAACAATGTAAACAACAATAGAATTAAAATTTAATGATAATAGTGAGATAGAAGATTCATAACAGCAATATTAAAGCATTTTGTTGTTCAAATTCTAAAATTAAAGTTCAAACTTCAAACTTCAAAATTAAAGATAAAGTTTTAGTTAACTCAAACTATTAAACCCAAAGTCTCAAACTTCAAAATACAACAATCTAAAGACTAATAGTAATATCTATGCCTCATTCGGGTTATCAATATCATGATCAAAAGAACTATCTGTGTCACTGTCACTCTCTGCCTGAAGTGGATCATCCAATGGAACTCCAAGCATTCCTGGTTGCACCTCCTCGTCAATCTGCCTAACATCTTCAGGATCAACATCCCAACGTGCTGCTGGAGTTTGTCGATACTCAGTAGTCTGTCAATCCTGAAGTCTCAAGGCACTATGAACTGCAACTAGTTTTTCTGCTCGTTTTGAGGTAAGCCTGTTCCTCTTGATCAAGTGGATGAATCCATAGGTGGACCAATTCCTCTCTGCAGCAGAAGAACTAGCAATCTGTGAGAGCAATCGAATAGCAAGTTGCTTCAACTCTGGTGTGTCCTTCCCATGAAATTTCCACCATCCAATGGGGTTTTTTTGTGCAATAGTGGCCCTATCCGTCCTAGCCTCTGGTTTGCTGAATGTAGGACCCTAAAGTTCGGAAAATTGAAGCCACTGCTCTCGAAGTATGGTTGCCTCCTCAGTGCCATACATCTTACTAAGGGCTGCCATAAGCCCCTCCATTACCTCATCATCCTCAAAAGGAAGCATTCGGCCAGGTCTAGCTGCATACCACTTCGGATTAAGAGCATAGGCAGCCATATGAAGAGGGGTGTTCATTGTGTTCCACCTCTTTGTGACAATAGGCCTGATATGCTGCTCATAGAATTGTAATTCAGGATCCTTGTCACGAATTGCTTGCCTCATTTGATCAAGCATGCTATCAAAAGTCTCATAAATCTCTCCAAGGCTAGGAGAGTCTGTATCTGCATACCTGATCACACTCACAACAGGTGATATGATAGAGCAAATATATCTGCAAACAAAATTTAAAAATAGTAAGAGATTAACAATTTGAAATAAACACTAGTAATATAGTTATTAGTAACTAAGTAATAGTAATAATAACAAATTACAATTTAAAGAAAAAGCAAAGCAAAAAGTTAGAAACTTAGAAACTCAAAAATGAAAAATATCAATATGAAGTAAATATTTCTAATTTCTTACCTGATATTGGACCACCATCTCTCATTAAGCACCATGTCTCTCACCTTCTGTCCTTCTTCTGTATTTGATGGAGCCCACTTTTTCCACTCTCGAGCAACCACCATGGATTGTAGAGCATCTTGCACCTCCAGCATCCTCTCCAGTAAAATAAAATAGCTAGCATATCTAGTCTCAACTGGTTTGAGGAATTCTTTCTTTGAATAGGATCGGAATAATGCAAGTGAAGTTTGATGATTGCATATAAACATTTGTATTGATCTAGATTCGGCCACTGCTACCTTCACCCATTCTATTTTGCCAATGTCCTTCAAAGCATTATTCAAAGCATGTACACAACATGGAGTCCAAAAAATATGTTTGTAAGCACTCTCAACCATCAATCCAGCCAACTTACAAACACGAGCTGAATCTGTCACAACCTGCACAACATTAGAAGACCCAACCTCCTCTATGGCGTCCTTCAAAAGGGCAAACTAGAAATCAGCATCCTTACGTTTCCCAGAGCAATGAATCGCTCTAAGAAAGTATGAACCAGGAGGACATGTAACAATAATATTAATGAGCGGCCGATGTTGAATATCAGTCCACCCATCCATCACAATGGAACAACCAGTCCTAATCCATGTTTATTTCATCTCCTCCATTACTATGTTCACCTTTGAATATTGTTTGTCAAGGAGGGAGGTACGCAATCTATGTTCTCCAGGAGGAACATAAGAGGATCCAATTGCTATTGCATCTTTGAACATGTTTTTGAAATAAGAAGACCTTGCCAAATGAAAAGGGATGGCGTGGGCATAAAAAAACTTTGCCACTGAATCATCGGCTAGCTCACGCTTTTGCATATTCATCATCCCTATCACTGTGTTTTTTTCACCTGTGGCTGTGGTAAAAGTGGCCTTCTTCTTGCCTCTATCTGAATCACAATGTTGCTGTCCAAATCCCTGTCCAACTGATAGATCGGAATGTTCATCAATAGATTGCATTTTGATTTGCGATAAACGCTTCCTCTTAATAGAAGTAGTTGCATGTTTTTCCTCACTTTGCCCTACCAACTTTAGCATTTCAACCTGTTCTTCTAATTTTATCTCTTCACAAACTCTAACCCCATGGCCACTCTCACCCAATAAATGATGTTCAACCCTACTGTAGCTCCCATGATAATTAGTTTTGCAAATATGACAGAACCAATGCCTGGTGCCCCCTGAATATTTAGCCTTAGTACTAGTCAAATTGGTGGCAAATTGAAGCAATGGTTTTTTGGGGTTGAAAGGTCCTTTTGCATATTCTTGAAGAGAGGATGAAAGGCATTTAAAACGGTCTGTTGGAGTTCCACTTCCAACAGAACTTGCAGATGTGTTTTGGCCCTTTTGAGGACGTATTATTTCAACTTCTTGATCTTCATCACCGCTGCTCACTTCATTCAAGTTTTTCTCACTGCTGCTCATTTTGATAGTTGGATTTGAGAGGCTGAACATAAAAAATATATAATATATATTAAATAATTAATGTAACAATAAATAAAAAGTACATAAACAATGTGACTATTAGTCATTATTCAACAGTTTAATATAATATTCAGATATTCTGCTATAGTTCGAATTAATAAATTATCAAACTGAAATAATTCAATATATTTTAATTTTTTCAAATACTGTCCAAAATGGACTTTTACATGTAACAAATGCCCTAAACGAGACAGTGTTAAAAACAAATTGAAACAAAAACTGTCCAACCTTTTTGGCCGCAGGTTTTTAGCTGCTAGTCTCAGCTCTCACGTTGATGGTTGATTTGTTGTTATTTTGTTTGTAGTTGCTATTCTTTCAAGCTGCCAATCTCCATCGACTGGTTTGAGAAGATTTTTTTTTATAAATACAGTAGCCTCTATCGATCGTGACCATTTGCAGAGCATATCCTGTGTTTGAAAAGCATAATTTGTGTTTGTGCTCAGATTGTGGATTTCGCAGTTTGCAGGATTCGTGGTTTGCCAACGAGTAGTCCCGGATTCTTTGTTGAAGTTTTTTTGTTGTTTCTGGTGTAGGCCACCACTTTCAGATCTTCCTTGATAGTTTGTAGGTCAGTGGATTATCCACACTACACACGGCCTTCACATTTCCTATGCAAATGACTCAGAGAAAATCCTCAGCAAAAGTGATTAAACTGGCGGCGGCTATGGTGTCTTCTTCTGTCCCGGCTGTGGCGTCTTCTTCTTCAGCTGTGGCTTTCCTTCCCTTCGTCGGCTGTGAGCCTGTGGCATATATTACTAAGTTTGAACTTTAAGTTAAACATTTAATATTATTAATTTATTTAGGGTTTCACGTTCATTTGTATTTAAATGTTAATATTTTAATCTAACATTGGACGATTTTTTGCATTTAAATGTTTTTTTAAATGAGAAAACCGTCGGGGATGTTTGGCCGTCCCCGGGACGGTCAAGGGACTTTTTGGACGTCCTCGGCCATCCCGGGGACGGCCAGACGTCCCCGATTCACCTACAGGCGTCCCCAATAATTTTCACTCGTTTCGGGGACGTTTCCATAAATTTGATTTTGCAGGGGACGCCCTGGGGACGTCCCCAACCGTCCCCCCATCCCGGAAACACCACTGGGGAAGGGGACGGGGACGGCACTAGGGGAGGTGGGGACGCGTCCCCATGTAACACAGCTTTTTCATCATTCACTAAATACTCCAATGACAGCAGCAGTTGCTCTTCATCTTTTCTACCCAACATGGATAGTTCTAGGTTAATACAAATGCAGATATTCACAATTCACCACCAAATGCATCCCCTCATATATGGAGTAGATAAAATCTAAAAGCATTATTTCTAAAGTCTTCCATATCTCAGTGGTTTTACCTTCTTGACTGGCCCTTGTTGCCTTTATTTCCCTAACAACAGCCACACCTTACCTGCCACCTTGAGTTCATACTCTCTACGATGCTGGCCATGCTTGTTATTGTACTTTTACTGAGACCTCTCTAATTGGTCTTTCACCTTGAGCTAGATGTTTAATCTGCTCAATGAATTTCATGACTTTTACCATCTTTGAACCTTGTTCTCCTTGCTAGTCTAGCTGTTCCAAACCAACTTCAAGTGGATTAGTAGGAAAATAACCCAAACAAACCTCGAAAGGTGACTGATTTGTTGATGCATGAATTGCCCTAATGTATGAGTGCACAATATAAGGCAAGGACTCATCCCAAGTCCTTGGACACATGCTGTTATAGCCTCTAATGAGTTGTACTAAATTATTGTTCACCACCTTTGTTTGTCCATCAGTTTGTGGATGGAAAGCTATACTCCTTTGGAAACTTGTATCTATTTTGTCCCACAATGTCAACCAAAATTTCCTTACAAATCTAGAATCTCTATCTAAAGCAATAGATTGTAGTAGCCCAAAGTGCACCCAAACGTTTGTAAAGAACAATTCTGCTTCCTCCTTTCCAGCAATGGACTTCTTGCATGAAGTAAGAACGCACATCTTGCTAAATCTATCCACAACTACAGAAAGATAATCATGTCCACATTTACTTAATGATAAACCGACTACACAATTCATGGTAACACTTTCTCATGGCCTTGTGTGTGCATATGATGAGCCATAACATCCATTTCTTCCTTGTTTGCAACCTCTAATAAGTCTAGCTACTTCTTGTTGCATTTTAGGCCCATATACATACCTTTGCAAATAAGCCAATGTCTTACCCACTCCAAAATGGCCCACAACTTTGGAAGTACGTGCTTCTCATCAATAGAAGTCTTTGTTCATTTGGTACACACAATTTGCACAACTTGTAGAGCAGCCAAACTTTGATGTAGAGACTTTCTTCACTCTTGGCAACTTCTTGAGTTTGCAATTGCTTGAGTTTCCCCCAAAATCAGAATCATGAGTATATTCGTCCTCGTGCCTCTTTGGTAAAAGGCTCAAGTTGAGTAACCATGGTCAAAGCTAAAATTGGCCTTGAGATAGGTGGCCTAGATACCATATCCACGACCACGTTTGTGTTGCACTTTTTGTATTTGATCACCAAATGGAATTGTTGCAAAAATTCCATCTGCATGTAGTGTCTTTGCCTTCTACAACTTATTTTGTGCTTGCAAATATTTTAGAGGTTCGTGGTTATTATGCACAATAGTTTATTTACACAACAAATAATGTCTCCGTTTCTTAATTGTCAAAGCTAGTGCATGTAATTCTCTATCATAAACCAGATATCCTCTAACTGGTGAAATACAACCCTCTGAATGATAACTGACTTACCTCCTTATAACAAGACAGCACCCATAGCATCACTAGCATCAGTCTCTACTTCAAAAGGTTCTTGCAAGTTAGAAAGAGCAAGCAGTAGAGCATAGTTGATTTTATATTTAAGTTACTTGAAAGCATCATCATGTTCTTTGCTCCAATGGAAACCCTTATCCTTGGCTGCAACTGCATGTAGAGTTATTGCTATGGCTGAGAAATATGGAATGAATTTCCTCGTGTATTTTGAACTACTCCTGCAAAGCTCCTTGTTTATGTGACACCTCCTTGGTGCAAGCCAATTAGTGATGGCTTCCACCTTGATTGGGCCCACTCTTAACTCACATTCTCCAACCACATGCCCCGAGCGCAAATAGAAAGGTGATCCTTTTGCAAATTCACATTTCTTCATGTTGCACAAGAGTTGTGTCTCTCTCAAGACTTGCAAAATTGCTTCAAGTGAATTAGATGTTCTTCCCATGAAGCACTAAAAACTAGTATATCATATATATATATATATATATATACACACACACACACACACACACACACACACACACACACACACACTATGACACATGTATCTTATGAATTCCCTTAACACATCATCCATCAATCTCATAAAAGTTGTTGGTGCATTACAAAGACCAAAAGGAAGAACTAATCATTCATATAGACCTTGCATGGTTTTGAAAGTGGTCATCTGCACATCCTTATCCATTCGAACTTGATGGTATCCTGATTTGAGATCCAACTTCATGAAGTATTTGGCATGTTGTAGCAAGTCCAACAAGTCATCTAGTTGTGGGAGAGGTTAATGGTTCTTTATGTTGATCTTTTTTAATGATCAGTAATCAATACACTTCCTCCAAGAGTCATCCTTCTTTAGTACCATGACTTCATTGCTCTCCAAGCCTAACTACCCATACAGACCAATGTGAGGTAACGAAAAATTGGGAAGCAATTGAATTTCATGTTCTACCTCCCTTGTACGTGCCAATCCCTTGGGTGCTTGGAAAACTTCTTAAAAAGATGCTAGCATAATATCCAACTTGTTCTTGTGCTTGTTAGTATTTGCAATTGCAGAAACATCTAGCCCATCTTGTTTATCTTTAAAAGATGTAAACAAAACTGCTTATTTTCTTGAATTAATTTAAGAGCTTAGTTAGCACTTACCATGGCAACTTTTGCCTTGGTTCGGTGTGCCTTTATGATGTTGTTGACCTCATTCTCAAACCATATGTATTTGTTAGCCCCTCTAATAAAATAGTATCTATAATATATAAATAAGAGCTTCCAAGTACTTTATCAAATGTATCAAGAGGAATCACATCCACATCCTCTTCATCAATATACCATGGAATAATACCAAACTGAAATTTACACCCCTTTGTCACTTGAATCTCCACCTTTTTTCACCCAACCCAAATGATAGAGGTGAGATGATCATATGTTTTGAACCCAAGTTTCTTAACAATATCAGCCAAAAAAAGGTTGCATTGAGAACCAGGATCAACAAGTGCATTTACTTTTTTTCTCTTGCACTTTGAGTTGGAACAGCTTGTTCATCTCCTTTTGTTCTTTTTCAGCATCTATGGCTTTCGTGACTCTGCATCCTGGCCTTTCGCTTACATCTAAATTGTCCTCAATCTCTTCCTCAACCCTAAGGGTTACATGAACTTCTTTGTAATGTGCTACCCAAAAAAATTTCAGATTTATACAATAATAACAGCAGTGTTAGCACATAGAATGCAATCAAATAAGCACCTCCACACTTTCTGATCACCAAGTTCCCAAGATGGGTGAGGTGAGAGCATACAGTGCTTTAGCTGATCAAATAAGTGCCTTGCAAACAGAAACCAATTACAACTTCTGCTTATTAGTGGGAATACACCGCTTATTCAGTGGGAGAATGAATAAGGAAATACAAAGCACCTCCGCTTATTCAACGGGAAAGCCAAAAGAAATCAGAAATCTATTATCCACACTGGCGGTCATACCATCCAGGGGTTACAGAATGTTTGAACATAATTAAATGATTACAATGAAAGAATAGGCTGCAACGTTTATTAGTAACCCAGTTTTCCCACTTACTCAGACAACTGCAACAAAGATTGGTTCATAGAAACACATGTATGAAGAAAGGAAGCATATGCTGAATGAACAAGTCTCTCCAAACAATACAAAATCATGAAATTCTGGAAACTCTGTGACAACACCATCCAAACCCTCAAACAGTCCCACAATGCTATTTCTCCACCTCAAAACTCACGCCATACCCATCCACTAACCTTGGCGTCACTCTTCCAAGAAAAACACAGCCATAAATAGGGGCGATTCTGCTCTAGAGACCTCACGTCCCTTACAGACCTGTACAGCCAGCCATGGTGATACGGCCAGCCATGGTGGTACGGCCACCCAATCAATCTCTAGTGTGCAGCAAACTCACAACAAAAGGTACGGAAATGGGCGCCCCAGCAAGATAAACAATATCCAAAACAAAATCTGCAGCAAACATTCAATGATCACATCAAAATACAAATCGACCTCCTGCACTAGTACAGCCAAAAGTGTACAGCCAGCATGGGAATCAACAAGAACTTTAGAAATCTTCACCAAAAACAACTCAAATCACTCCAAAATATTCATCATTAGATGATATTACAAAAATCTCCAAACAAACTCAAAATACATCAAAATCCATGAAGCTCTGTGTGATTCCTGGTTGAAATCACCTTGAACCAGCTAGGGTGGATCTCTCACCACCAAAACTGATCTTCTTCTAGAGGGTTTTCGTCCTCAAGAAGGAATGGAATAACTCACAGGTTCAATCTGGCAGCATAACAATATCAAATCAATAGCATAACCCAACAAATGAGCTCTCATCCTCCTTATAAAGGCACTTTAAAAGTTACACAAGAAAATAAATTATTCTTGAAAATGATAACCTTTATTCCTCCAATTCAATTATTTCACGTTCCCCCAACTTAAGTGCTCATTTTAAAGTGCCTAAATAAAAAGAATATCTTTTCCTTTTTCCAATGAGCTATAACACATATGCACTTTTTAAATATTTCCAACCATTTAAAAAAGAAGTGCAAATAATTATTAAATAGCTCATTAAGTCACCCACTTTTACAGAAAATACCATACATCATCAAATTGCGAAATAAACGATACCAACGCCCTCCAAGAAGTTTGGGATGAAGAATGATGCCATCCGGGTAACTTTCTAAAAATAGACGGCTTCTCCAAGAAGTTTGGAGAACAATCCAAGAAGCCGAAAAACTTCTGAAAGCTGCACTGCAATCTTAAAACACAATCAAGCTCAATGCCATCAACAAAACCCAAAAAAAAATTGAACCAGTGCTCTTCACAAACAAAGAGCCCCTTACCATTCCACATAGCCTATCGGAACTCCAAGAAATAGGCTATTGCGCCAACAACTAACTAGGCTTGAGAAGGGGACATTACATTCTTCAAGTCCTCTTTGGCCCAATTCTTTGGGTGTAGTTTTGGATGCAACTTCCAACATTTTGTGTTAGTATGTCCATCCATAACACAACAACTACAATCATTTTTAAAATTCTTGCATTGGTGTACAGTGTCAATCTTCTTACCTTTCCAGTTATCTTTCTTGAAGAATTTTTCCTTCTTGGGATGATTGGTCCTTTGTCCTTTGACTATTCTCCTTCATCTTTCTTCTTCTCTTTGCCTATGTAGTATGCTTGGACACATGCCTCATCCAAGTCTTTTGGCTTAGTGGTTATTACCCTTCTTCAAATGTGGTTGTAGAGGCCTCCAAGTTATTTTATTACTATGTCTTCATCTTCCATGTCCAATCCAACCAACATGGCTTGTAGTCATGATTTTGTAGTATAGTCCTACAATTAGTCCACCACCTTGCTTAAAGTATAACCACTTAATCTTTTGATCAGTTTTATGCCCAATTGAACAAAAAGTCTTATGTAACAACCCTTTGAACTCATCACAACTAGCAACAATACGATTTTTCTTCTTTCTAGAAGCAGCCAAATATTCCCACCTTACCAAAGCATGCCCTTCCATTTTGAGATTTGAAAAATAAGTCTTTTGTGCCTCACTAACATGATGCATACTGAAATATACCATAGAAGCAGATATCTTTAAAATATCCTGATATATTCAAATATATCCTTTTCTTGGCAGGGTTCCCAACATTTTCTTGAAAATATCGTGAGTTTTTCAAAATATCTTTGACTATGACTTTGACCAAAATATTCACAGTATATTGCAAAATTATTGATGATATATCATCGGTAATATCACAATAAATCAGTTTTTTCTATATACACATCAGACCTGTGAGTTTTTGATCATTCTTCTCTGGAACTTTAATAAACAGTTTATACACCTTGAATGATGTAAGTAGCTGTTAAGATTTCCAAGTGCCATTATTGTATAGCAATTAGATCTGTTGCAAAGGGACAACGACAATTATTGTGGTCGTTATTTCAAAAATAAATGTAGTTATCTACAGTTGTGAAGACACTTGGTATAACCGGGTTTGAAAACCTTGTGAATAGCGAACATGACTATTGTTATTGTGATTAGTGATTATCACTATTGCCTTTGACAACAGCAAACACTGCTGTCATTATTTATGATTCGTGAGCATAGTCATTACTAGACAAAACTGTCAAATGATTATGCTATCCTTTGACTTGTCATTATTATTGCATCACAAATGTTAGTGCTGCCGTTGACTTGCTGTCATTTCTACTTATTAATGGATATTGTTGTCGTTACTTCATTTGTCAACATGGTTGTATTATTGAGGTAATTGTTTGGAAATTTCATTGTTACATATCAGCTGTTAATAATATCGTACCAGTTGAGATTGTTGTCATCATGATTGTCTTTTGACATAACTATCCTTCTATGATTAGTAATGTTCTTATGATCACTTATTAGTAGCAATCTGTCATTACTGTGATCTATTAATTCTTGATCAGTAGAGTGTTCAGTAGCATCATTATTAGTACTGTGATCAATTAATATGGGCATTAAACTGCTATCAACATTATATGAAATATTACTAATCAAAATGATTAATATGAAATGTTGTTATGACAGGACATTACTGTCCTGAAATGCTTGCCGCTGCTGTAAATTTAAGAGGTATTTAAAGAGGTTAGAGAGACTGTTGTTGTCAACTGTAGTTACCATTTTGTGTATAAGTTAGTCTCTTGGACTTGATAGTTAAGGAGAATGATAGGGTTAAAAGGTCATATTTACATCAGTTGTGTTCTATTGCATCAAGGGTTCATTATCATTCTGGCAGTCATTTATTAATATTGTTAAAAGAGATTTATATTACATTATCTGTAATCAGCAATCTCAAAATTAATGAGAAAAATCTATATTTCAAAATTCATGGAGTAAACTCTCATTTACTTTCACACTCTCACTTTCTATGCAATTAGTATGGTTTTAAATGTAAAAAACATCAATTATTTCTCTTTTTTCTGAATTTTACAGCATTTTTTGGGTTCCCCTTTTTTTTCCAATAATATCCCGAGAAACTGAAAATATCTTTATCTTTTGGGATGCCAAGAAATTCCTAAGAAAATACCTCCATTTGTTTAATCCAAGTATCTAAAATTACAACATTACTTGTCCTTCAAAAGATTTTATGTCCACTTTCGTTTCAACCTTGAATGGGGTATGTTCAGATTTTACTTAGGCTTTTACTAATGGCTTCTCTTCCAAGAATGTATCTCTAACAACCATTCTTCTCCATCATCTCCAATACCAAGCTTCTTGGCTAGAGCACTTACCGTGGGGTGCATAGAGAACTAATCTTGAACCATCCATTTGTGTTGTCATTTCATGTGTTCTTGTTGTTGGATCATCCAATTCTAGTTTTGCATTACTCTTTCCATATTGCTTTCCAAGATGACCACTTATGCACTTAAGTTATCCAGGTTTTGCATTCTCACCCTTTCAATCCACTTCTGAGTAGAGATCTCTGGATTGCAAGGTAGCAACTCTTTATCCTTCGAAAATCCATCACTGTCATACAACTTCTTCACAATTCCCAAGGATTAGTAATCTGCTCCAATACCCCAATATGATCTGTAATTTCTCTACTTTTTAGTAGAAATATACAAACCACAAACTTTTATTGTGCTACTTGAATCTCTCAAATGAGATCTAATTAGAGGTCTAAAATGTTGTTTGTTACTGAAAAATAAAGAACTGAAAGTAATGAAAATTGCAGCACAAGACAAGCCTTTTATCCTAAAAATCCCCGGGATGAGGAAAAATCACTTGGTAGCGGCAATTGCTTGTCTGCCTGATTGTTATTACCCAGAACAAACAAGTACAGAGATAAGAGATACAACTTTAAGTCCCCTTCTTACTGTCAAGCCTTCACTTTTCAGCTGGAATTATTCTTCTTCAAGTTGCTTCAACACTCAAATTTGTCTCCTTGATATAATCCAGCCTCTCAATGTCTTCATATAGGTGTTGGAGGTCGCTAACCATGCACTGAAATGTGTTGATGCCCAAAAATAAAAAGACATTGTTGAACTGGACACTTAATCTTCTTACATGTCGAGACGGGATGGAAGCAACCATTTGATGAGAGCAGCGGTTTCATAAGCACCCCCTGATGGAACTGGCAGTTTCATACTGCTGGCTCCATCAGGGTTGTTTTGAAGCCTGAAAACTCTAGAAGTGAAGCCTTCTGCTGATTTGTTATCTTCCTAGATCCTTATGGATCAAAATGCATAAAACCATAATACACCAATTACAAGCCAACACAAAAATCTGCTCTGATACCACAATACAATCTACAATTGTCCTGGATATTCCAATAAAGAATTCAGAAAAACAGATATCATGCGGAACATTTAAAAGTACTTGCAACAAGTAATAGTTTTCAATGATCCATACATTCAAATAGAAGTTACAGAAAATGGCAAGATTATGGAACTATGAAAGTTGAAAATAAAGGAAATCCTATTTGCAAATCACAAGGAGACTCAATAATCATCTTGTTGAAACTCGATAACTGGTAAAAACTCCAGCATTTCAATGGCCTCCTATTATTGCTGTAAATTGTAAAAGGGTTGCTTGCGAGACTATCTTTCAGGAGTTCATGATATTTGAAGAAGACGCAAGATGCAAACAGAAAGATAGTGTAAACAAAGCTAGCATTAATTATAATCGTCATTGCAAGGAGGAACAACATTCTAGAACCATCACTGCTGTTCAGGGTTATCCAAACACCTCCAATGTGCTTAACTTGTTCAAACATAAATGTACACCTTATATTTTTTGCTCATAGGCTGATCCAGTGTTTTTCTTCCCATTGGTCATGGCTGTGGTTGGGCCCTTACATGGCTCCTCCAAATCCTTTTGGAAGCCTCATTCATCTAAATTGAGTCGATTGATAACCAATTGCCCTCCTTGTCAAAAATAAGAAGAGGGGTAGACACACATCCTCCTGCATCTAAAGATCATATACTCTATTAGATACAAGCCACTCAACCCACCACTCTAAATGTTTTATTATAAGGGATTGTTAGGAATCTCTTAAAAACAGAATACGCTCATATATCTCATCTGAATAAACAATTGTAAAGACACACACAGAAAATCTAAGCATCAATTGGTGAACAAGTTATGAAAGCATAAATGATTTACAATAGAAAACATAAAGGTTAATATTCACCATCAATAGTACTTATAGACTATAGTCATGTTCATCATTATAGATATCTCAACAACTATTCACCGGCCAAATTATAGTCATGTAAGAAGTGCAAGAATTCAAAGTATGAGATATTGATTATGAAAAGTTTAAAAAAACAATCTTTCCAATAACTAAGATCCAGATTTTGGATAGAAAATCATATTAGGATGTCTTTTCTATTCAGGATACAACTTGATTCCTGGTTTAAATAGTTACATAAGTCAAAGTTGTTTCAAACAAGGGAATACCTTTACCGTGCACCTTTAGTTCGCACAAAGCTAAGCTGAGCCAGATAATTGCTCTCTGCAAAATCATGCAACGTGCGTTGGCACTTTTGACCTTCTTGATTCAAGGTAGGGATGTAATCCTCGATTGCTCTCCTATGCTCCACAGGATCCTGCATCAAATATTACAAGTCAGTAATGAAATAACTGAATCATTACCTCTCCTTTATCCATGAAATATAGAGAGGAACATACAGTTCCCCACATCAAAAGTAATTACTATGTTTGTTGCTAGCTATTCTGCAAACACACATGACTGAATTTTCAACAACTAATTCACAAATTGCAGAAGTTCACATCCCAAAAAAGTACACAATGAACACTTTGACAAGTTGAAAATGAGGCCAGACAATAACTATAGGTAAATTTCATTAATGGAAAAGATTAGATATGGCTAAGAAAACATTGAAAAGGTATTTCCTGAGTTTTTGAACTAGCAGTTAAACTTTTTGAAAATGAATTTCCAAGGCATGTTTGTTAATCAATAATCATATGAATCTGAATTTTTTCAATAAAACGCAATTGACAAATAACATCAAATTTTAAAGAGCTAAAAGCAGCTACGGGAATACTTCCAAAACACCCTTTCATTATCAGCATTTATTTCCATTGGTTGAAACATGTTTTCATTTTTTCAAGATTTTATTTTCATAGTAAGAAGTTTTTTCTAATGATATACAAATAGTTCTCCGGAAAATATTATAGTAAATGTAAATTGCTCTAAATCTACCTGTAAAAACTCCATCATTTGTTCTTCAATTGTACCACGCATAGCTAATGTCTCTACATGAATTGGTCGAGTAGCTCCCATGCGATGTGCCCTGCTAATTACTTGTTCCTCCATGCTGATTAAAGCAGAAAACTAGTTATCAGCTTGGACTCCCAAAATAATGCCATTATCTGTAAAATACTACTGTGCTGCTGGTCTTACATCATTAGCCAGTCTTATCACTGTTGAACTTAATTTCATTCTAGTAAGCATGGAAGCATAGCATCACTTAACAAAGAAATGTTACCTTCTATCCCATATGGGCTCCATCAAGAAAACATGTGTGACAAAGCTCAGGTCGAGTCCTAGGGCAGCACTTCCATCCATTATAAGAACCATGCAGTCTACATCGTTTTGAAATGTCATTAATGATTTCAACTGCACAGATCCTCACAATGAACAGAGTATCAGTTATAAATGGTTGAAATTAATCTAATCTGAAGCACTTTCTTTGAATAAAAGTTGAATGGTTGGCGCAAACCTTGTTACTGGAATGCATTGGACTATACATCCCAACAGATCCGATACCTGCACCTGTCAACTGTCACAGAGAAAACTATACTCGTAAAAGCATTCACTACCAGATGAGTAATGAATCATTAAGTAATAAAATGGATTATTTTGGACATCACCATACCTGTCGCTCAACAACATGTATGTGCTCGAGAAACTGGGAAAAAATTATTGCCTTCTCTGGCAATTTCCTATGGCAATTCTCTGATAATTCCGCAGCTTCACCTAAAAGCTTTTGGTCAACAAAATTAATGCTTTTATGCTCACGGACTTCTTCCATGTCTTTTGGAAGATCTTTGTGATCTAAACAATAACCCATCTGTCTGTTCATATCACGCAATGATTTTAACCTTTCAACTAGATATGCAACTTTACTGCTGGTTGTTGCATGCCAATCAGGATCCCAGTTATCCTGAAGAGAATCATATACAAAAGAAATAGTATCACCACACAACTTTTTAAGTAGACAAAAAGTACTTCCATAAGAGAGTACTATGATTAACCACTTCAAATTTACAAGTGTATTAAATATATACAAGAAAAAATGAAAGGAAGCTAGCAATCAAAAAATATAATCCATGCATCTAAATGCATCTATCTCACCTGATTGTAAGATGGTTGTAACTCAATAAGGTCTTGAGGAACAGGCCATTTTGGATTTGGATTTTCAGGACGGGCCAATATTTCTGGACTCTGCATCTTGTATGAATAAGTACAACCAGGCAAGGTGCATTTTTTACTATCAAGGGCAACACAGTCAAGGCATAGCAAGTGCCTACATGGTGTAATAATTGGTAGCCGGCACCATTCCTGGCATCTGCAAAATCACGACAATTTTCAATTTCAATCACTATTCCAGACTTCTGGACATTAACATGGCTTAACAATTCTCAAACTAAATTTGGTAAAGAATAGGAAAACCCAACCTGAAACAATTTCCTCCACAAAGAAGACAATGCTTTATGATAACATACTCCTCCGAAGAAGGATCCAAACCTTGCTGCACAAGGATATCCATGGTCTCTTGAATATCCTCACCTGCATTTTTTACCTTTATGTGGCCTGCAACGCAGCAAGACAGACGCACATTTCGAATGGTGTTGCTACGAAACTTCCACTGTTTTGGATTGAGGAGAGATTCCACATGAGAAGGATCATTCCAATCTGCCATTAGAATATTGCGTCTAACTGTCACTACTAGCTCATTGTAGCTTTTTGCATGTTCCTCTGTAAAATGAAGGAATGTAACCTTCTTAATGCAAGCAGGAATATTCTTTAAATCTGCTTTCCTGGCACTTATCATGCACCTCTGGAGGAGTTGCAAAAGGCGTGCACGTCCTTCCTCCAACTCAGCTTCAAATGGTCTAAGAATGCCACTCTCCCACGACTTCGGATGAAGTCCATATGCTTCTTCATGTAAAAACTTTAGCATAGGCTGCAAGTGAGCCACTTGACTATTCGGTGTGTTTGGCATCGGTGTGCCAGTTAATAGCCACCGACAGGAAGCAGTCAAAGATATGGCCATTTGTAACTTATTTGTAAGGTTCAAACTTGAACCAAGTGTATGACCCTCGTCCAAAATGACCCGCAGCCAATGCACTCGCATCAATACACTGCTCTCCCGTAGACTCCACTCTGCACTCAAGCGTGGGAAAGTAGTGATCACGATGTCATAGTCCCATGCAAGGTTGTGTGCGAGGGGAGGTTTTCTTTGATCAACCCAAATGAATAACCGCACTTGTCCATGCCTTATGTGTTTCACAATTTGGTTTTTCCAGTGCTCTACTAGGTTTGCAGGCACCACAACAAGAGTTGCTCTAGACAAGTAAAGCCTGACTACATCAACTGGCCTGGTTAGAGAAATTTTCAGAGCCAAAACATCGAATACAAGATCAAGCAGACCACGGGGATAACACCATCTAGTAATGCCCTTTGCTTCCTTTCTTTGTACAAGGCCAAATGCCTGAAATATTTTATAATAACCATGCAAATCCTGTCCAGACACTGACACCATCCTTAAACCTGGAGGAAGTGTAACACCTGTGGTTTCCATCTTTGAAAGCTTTTCAGTGGTGAGATTTGCTAGCCAAGTCAATGCTTGCTTTGTTTCTGAGTTAAGCAATGAAGCATATTCCTTAAGTACACTCGTAAAGAAACATATGTTCTGTTCCTGTCCAGGTGATGTCCCCTGATTGTGAAAACCTGGCATATATGTGATAGACCTGCTAGTATCCCAATTCTCTTCTGGAGCTGAGCAACTTTGTCGTAGTACATCCCTATTCATACTACAAAACCATGCAAGGCTATCATCTGGTCGTCCACTTCCAGACGGCAGTTTCCGCCACTTGCTGCAGGCATCACACTGTACCCAAGTCTCATCACTTTCATTCATTGCAGAAGATTTGTGCTTCCTCCTTTTGCTATTGATGCGGGATGATGACCTTTGCGGTTTGGATAGGTTGTTAAGTTTAGAGGAACTATCTGTATGTGATCTCTCCTGTCGTCTAGCCCTCCTTCCATCCTCATGACTGCCAGATGTGGAAGGTTCTTCAAATGTTGCTAGTAGATTTCTCTTGATTTGACTGAAGCTCCTGGTATATCGATCAGATGGAACTGTTGAAAAAGACTGCTTAAGATTAAAAGACGAAAAGACAGTTGACCTATCCCTCACATAGTTCACTAAACCAGTGTGTGGCATTGAAGCTGTCAACCTTGACCTCTTTGGTGGAGGGGTAGATAAGGAAGAATCCAAAACTCCTCCTGTAAAATCATCTGGAAAATGGGAACCCGTATAAACTTGGTTGCGTCGAGCATTAAGTGTCATGCACTTATTCCACATTGACATGATACGACCTGCTGAAGAATTGCTGGCACTAATTTCATAATAACCATATTTTTGACCTGAACTGTGGTCACACCATTTTACCTGCATACCTTCAGGTGGATCCGCCAATGTCCCCTGAGTCTTAAGGACAAGGGACAAGGCTGTTACTGTTTTACCAAGGCCAGGTTCATCACAAAACAATCCACCCCTAAATCCTGTCACTGTAGGAGCCATCCCAGGTGATACTTCACCCGAAACTACATTAACATAAAATTGAAAACCATCTTCAGTAACCATATCACGATAAAGAGGGTGTGTCATGACCTCAGTGCTTCGCTCACGTTGTAGCATCCATTCAACTGCAACCTGCTGATGAGGAAAAAGTTTAACATTCATACAAGGCATGATTGACACAGCCAATGACCTTAAATGGTGACATGTTGCAGAAACTGAGAACAGGTCCCTTGGCATAAGTCTACTTAATACAGCAGTTAAAACATCATGAGGAACATCCCAGATGCCTGATCCTTTTGAAGGTTTTGCAGATTTGATATATGTAGAGTAGTGCTTCCTTCCATGGTCAAGAGTTGGCAAGCTCTTAAAAACTTCATGAAGATCAAAAACTGCTCGCCTTTTAGACTCTGATAACTTGCAATGCAGCTCACACCCAAGAACATGGCATTCACCAGGGTTCCACATGTTCTCATCATCTCCTTGAAAATATGGTTGCTGGTTTTTAACTGCTAAAATGGACTTGCTCCGGTTTCCCCAGTCACAGCTGCAGACAAGTTAAGATCCCAAGTGAATTCATATGCATCCATACCTCAATACGAAAGTAAGCTATTTGTAATATAACCAAGCCTTATTAGGATCCTAAATATGCATCACAAAGATTAAAAGTTATAAGAAAATAATAGTTCCAGCCAAGCACAATTCAAAGAAATCCTTCATTAAGATCATTAGATACATCGTATAGATTAGTGTTGTAAAAAAACAGTTTAATGAGATTTTCAATAAAGAAAAACTATTCAGAAAAAAACATTAGAAAACACTTCTCATGCCAAATACCCTACAAGATTACATGAGATATAATGCATGATGCACGATGAGGTGCTTTGATATTCAGAATTATTATCAGCAATGAGAGAGTAGATGATGATAAACTAATTAATTATTTTCTTTACTAAAATGTGCTTCCAGTCAGATTTCTCTTCAATTAATTCGGTGCAAGCCTTATCCTATTGGCCAATTGTTACTGTTAGTCTTAGCTTGTGTTTTTATCATTGAAGCTACCTACAAACATCTCCATTCAAAGCAAAGTCTGGCAAGAGCAGAATTCAAAATATTAAAAGAATCGTGACATATTGATATATCATGTAAGTTTACATTATCCTCGAAATATGAAATACTCAATACGCGTAATCAAACTCAAGAATTTCATGAACAAATCATCATAGCACTCATAGAGAGCATCAAAATCAGCAATGAACTCATTAGAAAAAGACACAGTAAGATTAGCTGCAGTTTAATTAGTTGTGCTTTTTTAAGTGTTTTTTATTATGTTTATTTTAATTTTACTATCATTTTGTTTTTAAATTTTAATATCCTTCTTTTTATGCTTTATTTATGACTGTCCTACCTGGACCAGTGCTGTTTTTTAATTATGTTTTTAATATGATGGTCAGATACACAAGATGATAAAAGAACCCAAAATGTGTGGAGACTACACGAACTATACTGGTATGGATGAGAGGCATCCACTGCAATACCCAGTAACATAGTCTTGTATATCTGTGCTATATATTCTTGCTTATTCAAAATCAGCCTTGAGTTTTTGGCTTATTAAGATCATCACTGCACGAAACTTTAATGAATTCCAAAGGCAAATTTTTTTTGTGGGCAACCCCTAAGTAATTGGAGATTATGTCAGGTTGGGTGGTATTTAAACATTTTTGTCGGTGTATAGTAAAAAGTCTGTAAAATGAAGTTTAATACCCCACATTTGTCACTTTTATGGCCCGTTCGTTTCTTTTTCCCGAATAAAGTAGATCAATGTTGGACTAATCTCTCTCCAGGCTGAGTTGACTTTCAAATTTCAAGTTTTATTGAGCTCAACCAAAAATCTACATGAAAGTAGATCAATGTTGGACTAATCTCTCTCCAGGCTGAGTTGACTTTCAAATTTCAAGTTTTATTGAGCTCAACCAAAAATCTACATGAAAGAAGTTATGTATAGAATAGAGGCATTGGGATATTTCATTAAAAAATTGCAAATTTCTTTCTTTCCACCTATTTTTCTTTTTTATAACATCGGTCCTCCGTCATCTCAATTTTTAAACAAGCGTGGCTACTATGATTGCCATTACAAGCGGCAATGAAAAGACTAGCATGCGAGCTATTTATATTTTCGCAAAAAATTGCAAATTTCTTTCTTTCCACATATTTTTCTTTTTTATGACATCAGTCCTTCATCATCTCAATTTTTAAACAAGCGTCACTACTATGGTTGCCATTACAAGCGGCAATGAAAAGACTAGCATGCGAGCTATTTAAATTTTCGCAAATAAACAACTATCCATAAAAATTAGGGCAAACAATGTGATTGTGATTTCAAAAGCAATGTGAAGTTGATTAGGGCACAGGTGTGAAACAAAATGGTTCTCTGTTTGAATGATCAAGTCCATGGATGTGAATAAAAAAAAAGAGGAGAAAAGTAAAGGCATTCCGCAAGTGAGCAGCGTAAGTGAAGAAGGCTACCTCAAATGGCTAAGCACAGCGGCAGGCGTAGAGCCGGGCTTCCAGAACTGAGGATCCGCCCACAATGCAAGCGGCAGATAAACATCGAAAAGCACAACTGCCCTAAATTCCCCGCGCCTGGGATTCGAAACCCCGACCACCAAACACTTAACCTGTACGAGTCTCTTGCTCACCAGCGCCTGCAGCTCATGCACTATGCTCCTGCTCCCCCTCACTAACCCTGATCTCCTCCTCTTCGACCCCGAATATATCTTCTTCCTACCATTACCATCAACGCCCGCGACGGCTTCCGTGACGCCGCCAGGTTTAGGGCTTTCGTCTTCTTGACGGATCGCGTCATCCGAAGATGCAGTGAGAAGAAGCGTCACTTCGGCCTCTGTGCGAAGGCAAAGATCAGCGCTTTCCCCATCAAAAAAGCATTCAGCCCCCATCAAAGAAGCCACCAAATCAGGCCGCGAATCCTTGACGGAAAGTGTTGCATGTAGGAATCCGCAAAGCTTGTACTGTTGCTCTGTCTTCTGCGTCGCGCCTGTTGAAAGGCGCTTCCGCCCGCGCTCTCTCCGCATGGCACACTAATTTGGGATTTTGACGCCCTTTCCCTGTTTCTTTCCTCTTTTGACGCCCTTTCACTGTTTCTTTCCTCTTTTGACGCCCTGCTTGTTTCCTAAGCAGAAATTTGTAGAAATGGATGCCTTTTTCTGACGTCCTCTCTCTGTGTCTTGCACTCACTGCTGTCTGGCCTTTTTTGACGCCCTCCTGAGCAGAAATTTGTAGAAAATGGATGCCCCCTTTTTCTCGATTCCAGGCGTCGCCTGTTCAATTACCGAGCTCTGTTTTCTTCCATTCTTTCGTTTTCCATCGCTCATCCTTCCTCGCCTCTTCCCTTCCAATGATTTTTTTTCTTATTTTTATAAATTGTTTTTTCCTCCGCTGCGTTTTAGACTCTAATCTCTGGTTATAGAAAAAACCATGGGTAGAATTGCTGCTGAATTTGATGGCCGTATAACCGTATTTATCACTCTTATTTAGCCGACGAACAGTTGAACCGTCAAAATTAACAAGGAACTGAAGGAGAGGTTAGCGTAGTCAAATGGTTTAGTTATGGTAGGTAGTTACTTCCGTTGTGCGGAAACGATAGCGATTTCTCATAGATTTTAGTACACCTCGTAATTTGGGAAGATTTGGGTAGCACTTATAAATCTATAGTTGGCCTTATCAACTATTTTTCTCTTTGCTAAAATAACAGGATTGGATTATATATATTTATGTTTTTAGAAAAATATATTTAAAAGGGAGAGATTTTTGTTGAATACACTATAGAATATCTCTTATATCTTAAAAAATTTATTCCAAAAAAATCTTTTACCTTCTAAATATACACGTACATCTCCAAACTAAAAAATAAATTATTTCAATAAATTTGTCTCACTCCACAAACTTATCATTAAATAATTTTCATATGGGGAATATTAACTAGTATATTTATATTTAAAAATATATATTAAAGTACTTTCTCCATAGTTTCTTTGATTTTCTTTTTTTTTTTTTATTTCAATCCTTTGCAATTTCTTTTTTGCTTTTTATTTTTTAATTTTTCCAATTTTTTTTAGTTTTTATTTTTTATTTTTCCTTGTGATTTTTGAGCTTTTTCTCTTCAATTTTTAATTTTTCCAATTTTTTTTAGTTTTTATTTTTTATTTTTTCTTGTGATTTTTGAACTTTTTCTCTTCAATTTTTAATTTTTCCAATTTTTTTTAGTTTTTATTTTTTTTTCCCTTGTGATTTTTGAGCTTTTTCTCTTCAATTTTTAATTTTTCCAATTTTTTTTTTTTTTTTTTTTTCTTGTGATTTTTGAGCTTTTTCTCTTCACTTTTTATTAATTTCTTTTTTGGTTTTTGGTTTATATTTTTATTTTTTCCATTTCTTTTTTTTACTATATATATTTACACGAAAAATGAGTGCTCTCATCTCCACCCCACTTGATTGTAGAACCCTGAACGCCTCCTCGTGTAATAATATGAAAATTCAAATCTTCTAACAAATCAACTCTTTTAAAACTATCAAATCATAATTAATGCATCTAAGTTACTAATACCAAAATATCAAATCATAATTAATACATTTAAGTGACTAATATCATTGTTTTTCTATGGGTCAAACCCTTCCACCTCTTAAAAATGCAAGTGTTAGTATGTAATTTTATTTTATATTGTTTACTTTATTTTTTTATTTGAAGAGGTATTTTATTTTAAATTATTTTATTTACTAAGAATTATTTTATGTTTATTTTATTTTACTTTAAAACTATTTAAGATTTAATTTTTATTTATTTAAGAATTGATTTATTTTATTTTAATTTTACTTTATTTTAACTTTGTTTTTACTATCAAAAGTGTAGTAAATATTATATACTAATATACTCTTTGATGTGTTCTGATTTTTATGTACATGATGACTCCTTCTGCCACGTGGCATATGATTATTTTATTTTACTTTAAAACTATTTAAGATTTAATTTTTATTTATTTAAGAATTGATTTATTTTACTTTATAATTATTTATTTTATTTTAATTTTACTTTATTTTAATTTTGTTTTTACTATCAAAAGTGTAGTAAATATTATATACTAATATACTCTTTGATGTGTTTTGATTTTTATGTACATGATGACTCCTTATGCCACTTGGCATAACTAGCAACTAGATTCATAAGTTTAATGGGTACGTCAATTGCTAATAAATCTATCCACTCACTAATTATGAAGTCTCACCAGTCATAATCACCATTCTCTCTCAATTTAAACAAACAATAATATGTCCACTTACTAATTATGAAGTATTGTGAGTCATAATCACCATTCTCTCTCTCAAATCAAACAAACAATTTTATACTATGGAAAGGAAAGGAATATTATTTTGCTATTTTAATCATGTATGTTGTTCTTCCAAAAACTATGTTTCCATTTATTATTGTGTTGTATGGACTTGGTTAAATTTCCTTATTAGTGTGTTGTGTGGACTTGGTTGAATTTCTATTTATTATTGTGTTGTGTGGGTTTCCTTTTTTTCTAATTCATGTCTACAAAAGAATTGATTGCCGCTTGAAACCAAGGCTCTAAATTTCAAATTTTAAAATAAGCAAAAATTCAAAACTATAAACATTTATTATATAAATTTAAATATAACCTATTAAAGAAATGTATAATTTTGACTTTAAATTTTTTTTATTAGCTTAAATATTATTTTTAAACAATATTCAATTGTACTTTTACTGTTTACAAAATCATAAATACATTATATCATCATCAAATTTATCCCATTTCCCTATTGCATTCATGACTAGAATGAATAATGTCCACCCTTTTGAAATTTTTATTACCCCAAACCAAATTCTTATTTTACGTAGATTGTAAAGGTAATTGTCACAAAGGTTTGGATTGTTTTTTGTTGGTCTAATAGGTTGATGGTTCAATAAACTCAACTTGCAATTGATTGTGAATTTATTTTGCAACAAAGTTTAATGAGAATTGCAAAAGCATGTGCACTTAGTTTTAATGATCTTAGGAATTATTTTTGGAAGAGAAAGGCCAAAACCTAATTTGTTTTAAACATCATACTCTCATACTCTCGTGTAACCTTCTTTTGTATGCTCAAAACATTCACATATTTAGTCAGAGTGTATTTCAAGGAATTTGAAATGAAGTCCTCCAAGGTAATTCTAACTATTTCTTCTATCTAGAAATGTCACACCTCTTAACAGATGGGAATGTATGAGCAATTATAAGGCTAGCACCATGGCTAGATAAGGATGTTCTTACTAAAGGTGAAGACCCCTCTAACTATTGTGCATGGTCCACAATTTTTTGAATGAACACACCTTAGGATTCTACTCTATGTGTGCTTGCAATGATATTAAAGGCAAAGTGTCCATTTGGATTTGGATGAGTTTCAAACTTCAAATAGCATCAACATTTTAGAAAACATGTGTTTAATCAGCTTAGGGAGGGAAAATAAAGGGGACTAATTGATCAAATTTGAATTTTGTAAAAGAAAGGGTCAAGTTTGTGACTACAAAAAAGGCCCTTAGTGAATAAACATTCAAGTCTAGGTGGCTAATGACTATATGGAGGTAGGTGTATGGATAATTGTCATAAATGCATGAATGAGGCAAAGGTATAGAAGTATGCACGTATAAGGATAAGGTGGGGGCTAAATGCACGTAGATATTTGTGTATATGAATGGATAAAGGCTAGGAGAGTGAGCCCAACTTCACACAAGATTAAGTTATTCATTGATATGTACATGCATCAAGACATTTCTTCAAAATGGACATAAAGTTAAATGGGAAATGGCATGAGTATGCAAATTTCACTATTACATGTATAAATTTGACTCCCCGCCAAGAAATTTCACCATTCATTAGACATATTTTTTCAAAAAGTTTGATTATATTTTAAGGTTAAAAAACTTAAGTATGGTCACATGACCACAAAATTTAAGGTGTAACATTCATGAGCAGTGCCTAAACTTGACGGTCAACCCTGCATGTCAAGCAATTTTTTTGTAATGTTATCCATTTGAAGTTGCCCTTCAAATACTAAAACATACTTTATTTTAGAAAAAAACATAAATTAAATTTATATAAAAATAATCTTATAGAAATTTAGGCAGCTTGTTTGAAATCTCCTCTTTCATATAATACAATCTTCTTAAAATTTTAATTGTGTTTTACAATAAAAATACTCTATACAACCATTAAATTTAGGCCCTACATGTGAGTCACACAGTGAAATGTTATCCATTCAAAATTGCCCTTCAAATACTTAAACATATATTTTTTTTAAATCTAAGTTAAATTTGTACATAAAAAATCTTATAGAAATTTTAACAATTTATTTGAAATCTCCCCTTTCATTACATTGATAGGCGTTTTGTTGGTGAGATGAAATATATAGATAGATGGTGAAGATTAAAAGGACTACCATCAAACAAATCTTCGTCGTAAATTTTTTGAATTAATGTCATAAACACTAGGAAAAATAAACTTTTTAACCTTGCATTTGTTATTATTTTCTTTCATTTTTGTCTTATTCTCAACATTTTAAAAAAAATTAATATAATAGAAATGAAGCAAGCCTCATGCAATTAATATAGTATTAGTTATTTTACCAATTGCTAAATGTCAATTTGATAGCGACTGTTATCCATTGAGGGAGAGCCTTTGAGCTTTTACTCTTACTAATGAGTCTTGCCTTTGTTATTACTTAAGAGTAATAGCTTAATTTTATAGAATTGTCTAAAGAGGCTCTATAGGCAAAATAAAACTTGATTCACATCTCTAAGAGAATAATATCCCATTTAAATAACTTGTCTTTTTAGCAACTGTAATCTCTATAATTTATGTCATAGTAAATATTATTGGATAACACATACATAGTTTTCCCAACAATATGCATGTCTTAAATATTTTATGCCACCTTCTATAGTTCAACAATAAATAAAATATTGTTATAAAATCAATGCTATGTCATAACATTTGAAGTGGAAACAATGACAAAGCCCATAGTTGAGTAGAAGTTTAAGATGCCTACGTGACATATCAAATTAGTTTTAGGGGACTGCATAGATGTTTGAGCAACCCACTTAGATGTTAAAGAGGAAGTCTTCATAGAAGTATCAAGGCACAAACATACATGATATCACTACACATGGTATCACATAGGAACAAAGTAAAAATATCATGATATTCTCTTCTAGAAACACTTCATTAATACAAATAAAAAAAAAGTCATGATATTTTCAAATTTTAATATGTTCTTTAGTGTGGATTGTTAGGAAAGGTGTCTCAACCTTGCATCCTAATGTTAACAACAATAAAATGCAATTTTTAGGCTATAAAATAGAAAAAATCATTTTTGGGTTGTAAATATGTTTGGCCCTATTTTTTTTGAATAAGATGTAACTAGTTCCGAGGTTACAGGAATGTAGATCTCTTCAAGCTCTATAATTTTAAAAAAGGGACTGAATTAAAAGTTATGGCCTCTAGAAGGTGGGCCTCCCACATCAAAAATATAAGGACATCTAAGAGAGTTGTAAGAGGGAGTTACACTTGTTGACCAACTTATGACACATGTTATGACATGTCATAAGGCATCTTTCAATGGAGACAATGGAGCATCCAAGTTGGTGAGTGGATTGTGATGAGCTTATGGTAGGTGGAAGGAATGTGTTATTTTTGGCCTATGGACTCATCTTGCGATTTGGGTGTTGTTTAAATAGGGGTTTGAGTGTCAGTTTTTGGGTGGTTTTAGCTCACAGATTCCTAATTATCATTTGATGGTTGCATGTATTACTTCTTCTATTTATTGGGTGCTTGAGATGGAGGTTAGCAGTGAGTTTGTGTAGGCACTATTATGCTACCAAAATTGCTCCAAATCTCTTGTTGGTGATAATCCTATAAAGGCTTAGACTTTGAAAGTGTATTGTAACCATTGATTATTGAATAATACTTTTGGTTACTTTAAAGAGTGAGGATTTTTTTCTTGAAAGGGTTATTTCCACGTAAATCACCATGTTATGATATATTATTTTATTGTGTCTTTTTCTTGTAACTATAAAGATTTAATTTATTTACGCATACCTCCTCTCTAGATTAGTGTAGTAAGCGTATTTTGCACCTCTACTTCCTTTCATTTGGTATCAGAGCCTAATCATCTTAGATTTTAGGTGTTAGGGACAAGGGTTTATTGTATTAATCTTGGAATAAGTGGAAGCTTGTGCAAAAGATCATGTTACAAGAAAAATGGAAAGCACACCAAGGATAACAATGGAGTTTTGGGCACTAAATTTGAGCTTCGAAAGCTCAATATGGAGGATATGCTTGTAGACAGAGATCTATGCACTTTAGTATTTGGATCCAAATCTGCTACAACATCACAAGAAGACTATGACAGATTAGATAGAAAGGCAAAGGGTCTTATCAATCTCTATTTGATAAACTCCATGTTGTTAAATGTACATGAAGGAGCCATCACTGCATCTCTTTGGAAGAAGTTAGATGAGATTGACTAGGCCAAATCTTTGGTAAATAAACTTTTCCTTAGAAAGAAGTTGTATACCCTTAAGATGGAGGATGGTGATTCTATGACCTGGCACTCGAATGCTTTCAACATGATTATTACCTAGTTGCACTCTATTGGAGTGAAGATGGAGGAGGAGGATCGTTACATGACTTCGTTATGTTCTTTGCTAGACTCGTGGTATCACTTGGTGACAGCAATCAGGTGTATTAGCTCTAAACTCAAAATGGATGAGGTAGTTGCATCATTACTTTTGAAGGAGATGTAGATAAAGATTTTCAAATCAGCCAAGGAGGTCCTAGCTATTTGTGGGAGACCAAAAGGTAAAGGAAATAATGAGGACTAGAAAAGAGACAAATCTAGACCCAAATCTTGTGGTAGAGATAAATGTTGGAATTCCAACAAGCCTATGCATTTTATAAGAGAATAAAAAGAAAAAGAAAAATGATTTAGATGATGAGTTTGAAAAGTCTCAGGACAATGGTGATGCTTTTGTCATGGCCTTGGCAATGCATGCATTAGAAGGTGTGTGGTTGATAGACTTTGGGGCTTCTTTCCACATGACCTCATGTCAGGGTTGATTTTCAAAGTATGGAGAATATAATGGTGGGAAGGTGTGCCTTGGAGATGACTCACACTTGAAGGACAAGTCCATGATCATTAACTTGACCTAAATATATAGACTTGATTTTAGATAGAGCATAGGATCAACACAGAATCCAATACATTCATCAAATATAAAAATCACACTTTCAAGGCAGAAACATTGAATATTCTAAAATTTTCCCTAGAAGTAATATTCTTCAGTTATAGAGCTAAGTACCACCTTTGATTGCATTTGCTTTCTTAAAATGGTTGTGGCAATTATCAAATTTATTAGTTTGAGCTATAATTAGTTAATCTAGGTTTATTTGTGCTTAATTGATTACATTTTTTATTAGCCTAGATTATCCATAAGGAAAACTTATTTTCCTTTTACATTCTTGGTGAACTCATTTGATCGTACATGACCTAGTCCTCTTCTAGGGTTTCCTATCCATATTAGGGTTTTTTAGATCTACAAATTTTTAATATATACATCTCATTTCAAATCTAACATCCTTTAGTTTCATTGCTTTTATATTATTACATTTCTTTCTATTAGGGTTTGAGATTTATTATTATATTTTTATACGCATTCTTGGCCATCATATTAGGGTTTTACTTTCAAATTTGATATATCATTGATATTTTTTTTTGCAATCTAAAAGTGTGCTTTTGAGCTCTATTTTGCTAGCTTTTGTTCATACCATGAGCTACTCGAGATCCTAATATTTGATGAAGGAGTGCTCATCTAGACCCTAACATAGTCCCACCTAATGAAAATTAAATCTATTCTAATGCTCATAATGAGAAAAATGAGGAGCATGATCATGATGCTTGTGTGAAAAATCAAGATTTTACAATTGAATTGGCTAGTTTGGCTAATGCAGAAAATACTAAACAACTCGTAGATATGTTTCATGTGTTCATTAACAATCTATATCAATTAGTGACTTTTCAATTGGTTTTTGCTAAGCTTTCTTCATCTATTGTGACTATGGCATCCACTTATGCTCTATCCTCTACTATAGATCTATCCTTTACCATTGCCTCTTCCACCACTACTCATCCTCATAGTAACATGGCTACTAGTCTCCCACCATTTAGTACTTATCCCTTTTCCACTTATCCTCCCCACTATGGCTTACGTCTTGGATATACTACTCCTAATATACCCATTACTCGAGTGATGTATCACACCTCCATACCTCTTTCATCTACCACTACTTGTTAGCTACCATTACCCCACTTAGCCAAGCCACTTCAATACCTAACAATGCATCCCATATTGTAAATGTACTTTAGTATTTCTCCTCTTCCATACCATTATATTAATTCATCCCTTCATCCACCCCTCTTACTTCTCATATTTATATCCATACACACCATAGTGATTCCCAATCTTCATTTGTCACTATTCCCTCTCCACCCTGGATGCACTATTTCACAAAATACAACAAATAAAAAAGAGAGTGGATGTAAAGTCAAATGGAAAAGATATTGATGAAGTTAAGGATATTAGACATACACTGATATATTTTAATATTGTGACATATCCATTACCTATGAGCTTTATGGCACCTTGATTTCGAGTGTATGATGGAAAAGTTGACCCCAACACCCATCTGATTTATGAAGATAAGTTATTTCCATGCACTTAAAAGATTTTGCTATTGAGTGGTTATTTTAACTTCCTCAAGGATCTATACATTCATTTGATGATCTCACTAAAGTGTTCTTAAATCATTTCAAAGTTATTATGGGCCTTAGGGTGACGATTGTTGACGGTTAGACTTCTATAGGGAACCTATGCTCTGATACCACTTGTTGGAGTATAGACAACACTGAGAGGGGGGTGAATCAGTGTTGTAGACAAAAATAATTCATTAACTTCTTTTCAAACTTAAAAACATAAAGTAATGATGCTGATAGTGCATTTTACCAAAGTAAGAAATCAAGTACTAGACAACAAATAAGACTGAATGTTCAAGCATGAAATAGAAATGGATCACACATCAATTGAGACCATGACACAATAAATTTCATGAGTGGAAAACCCTCAAGGGGAAGAAAAACCACTCAGAAATGCCTCACTGGCTTAACCAAAAACTTCACTGGTTACATGTATAGGAGCACCCACTCCCAATCAAATATTGAAGCACAAACTCTAATCACTCAAGGCCTCACTGACCACTTAGTTTAGAAGCACCTACTTCAAGGAGCACCAACCCCTAATGTTTTACTAACCAAGCAAGCCTCACTGCCTATAATGTGCCTCACTGGCAATTAGGAAGTCTAACTGACTTGTACAATCACCTTGGATACAAAACAAAACAACTTAGGGGGTTACCCTAATTCACTTTTGTACAAAAACCTTATCACTCCTTTAGATTTCACTCATTGAAATCTTCTTTGTTCACAAGCTATACACGTGCTACAATCATCATACTGCAAATACCATTCTGAAAGCGATTCGACTCTGTTATGATCACTTACTACAGAAATCATACTTCAAATACCATATAGCAAGTTATACAACCTTCATATACTGCAGATACCACACTTTCTTGCACACATCTAGTTAAATTTTTATATAGACATGGAGATAATCATATCAAAAACTCAAACCAATGATTACAGTTGTTCAATTCATTGTACAGACCTCTGGATTTAATTCTCTGGCCCTCTGCATGCTAATTTAGCTTTAAAAATATACCTTTCTACCTTTTATAACCCTTTGAACGTCAATATTAAACGATAGGTTGCAACCGTTGAGTTTCAAAAAGCATTTAAAAAGCAACCATATGATTTGCTTTTTGCGTCATCATCCTTTTTAATCTCTGTTGCACGATTTACTTTGCCACTTAAGACTTTATAATGACTTTTTAATATCGATGCCCCTAGGATGTCGGGGCCGGTCACCTCACAGGGCTGGTACCTTCAAGATATAATTTAAGTTATAAGTCATCGGTTAACCAAGTCAACACACAATTAGAAATAAAGGTATGACAGGGAACATGGGGTTTAAAAGATATACATTAAGAGCTTTATATGATGTGCATTAGGTCATTATTAGGGTTTAGATGAACAAAGAAACCTCAAGATAAATTTCTCCAAGACACTTGACATGATTGTGAACATCTTTCCTTGCACAAATGTAATCTGCGCCTAACATACACATTGTAGTATCAAGCATCAACTTACTCCAATCTTGCAACTTTGAATGAATGTTCAACAAGAGCTAGACAATAATGACATCAACATCATTCCCTATCTGCATTGTTCAACTCTGTGATAAAAAAGCACGATACATGAAGCATGATGAGCCAACCCCACCAAACCATGAACTCCTCTGAGGATATCTGACAAGTGTGAGTCTCCCTGGTAATATTAACATCTGAGGACCAAACTGAACTTCATATCATCATTGAACTCCTGATACAAAAGAGACACCAACACATTATCAGAGCATCATAGCAAAACAAACTTTTGTGAACATTATGTCCTGCATCACATATCATGTCTTGCATCTCATTGACATGAGTAACACCAACAACCTGAATAAGAAAGTATTGCAACAACCTTGAAGATCATGATCATGAAATCATCCATCCTGATTAACATAACACTTAGCATCATACAATACCATGTAGACCTTGTGATCAACTTATATCAACAAATATATCTTCATCCAGATGAGCCAACCTATGAAATCATCCATCAACTTGTCAACCTGTGAGTCCTGACATGACAACATGAATACACAACAAATCTATCATCATCAATCTGTGAGAGTCAACCTCTTGGTATGAGGAAACCTACTGCTTTTTGACATCAATGACAAACTAGCCATCAAGAAGGGTATATTTTATCTCTAGGAGAATATTCTATCTATTGGCATTAGCCAACATTAGTGTGACATTAGTATCTCCTTCCCCCAATTTGACTCCCTCTTTGTTGGAGTTTTGATATTGGTGCTCATTATTTGTAGGTTCTATTCTTAGTCAATTTGGCTTCGAATTTTTAGTATTTTTTTATTTGGGGTAATTTTTTGAGAGCTTCATAGTGGTGTGGATAGTTCATGATTTTGGCATCTAGAATATTTTGGTTTCCTTTAATTATTTGCATTCCATATTAGAATAGTAGTTTTAGTAATGTTAGCCTCTTTGACACTTATAATTCATTGAGATCGAGACCAATATTGCACATTTGGCAAATGGCAACTACAAATGCAGTAAATATAAAGTGTCATAATCATATTTTGTTGGGTGGATCTCTTGATTGAGTGGTTTGGATGACATTTGAATTATTTTTGTTCGATTAGTCTCTTGATTGGTCTATTGTGTGACTAATTTTAGAGTTTCATCATTTGTTTTCGATATTGTGCATCTTATTATATTATTTTGGATCATTAGAACTATGAGTCATGGAAAGAAAAGATTACATATCACTACAACGTGCATAGTCTACTACCTTATCTTCATGCACTCATTCCTAAACAAAGTGATAGATATGAGAAGAACAAATGGTATAATAAGGATCAAGTCCTTGGAATAATTTATAACAACATTCTTGAGCATATGCAATATAGCCTTGTGTACTTTGGGTACGCTTTCACTACTTGGACATTCCTTAGGTAGATGTATAAAGATCTAGAATCTCCATATAGAAGATAGGCTTTCTTAGAGACACCTTCTCGTGTGCTTAAGAGTGAAACACCACCTATAGAGACTTCATGTGAGTCTTTAACTTCTTTGAATCCTAGTGTAGATTTAGAGGTTTCATTTTTTATCTCTCAATTAACATCCTGAGGTTGAGATTCTTCTATTGTAACAATGGAATATTTGATTGTTGTTCATACTGAAGCATCTAGTGTGGACACTACATCATAGGATGAGCATGCAGTCTAATGACATGCACTAAGATTCAATCCCCACTTGTTGCTTATACACATATCAAAGTCAATTCTTTGAGGGCTTCTAGTGATTATTTACAGCAAGATCGCACTTGACTTCTTGACCATTTGTATGTATTTTTATTTAGCATACATATATAATTTTTAGAACCCCATGTTTAGGATCTTGATAACACCATTAAGGAATTGAGATTCCTATTCAATGATAGTTCCACGGTATTGGTTGTCTCATCTTCTCTAGAAATCATAAGGGCACATTTAGACCCTTTTATTCAGTCTTCATGTATATATGCTTCTATTGTGACACATTTTACAGTTCATGGTTCCTCAACTTTGACTATGTCACCATTGACACATTTTACAAAAGTACAAATTTCTCACGATACCTAATTTAACTTATTAGCATTTTTCACAACATAGTAGTGGCTTGGATAGTCTTGATAGTTTATAGAGAGATCATCTACATCTTTGACACCTACTCTACATAAGCTTTCACATGGTTTCCAATTGTCACTTTCTTCAATTAGTCCTCGGAATCTTGATTCAATTATGACTCCTTTTGGTGTTGATACGGTGACTAATGAGCAACATCTAGAGGTTTATATATTGTGTTTCCTTCCCTCATATTCCATTTCAAAATGGGAATGTTTTCTACATATACCAATGAGTTTGTTTATTCCTAAGGGGAGAAATGTTGTTCAACGATCTTGGATCATCTTTAACATTTAATGTCAAGCATCTACCATCAACATAGGAGACTACATCTTGAGAGGGGGTTGCATAGTCCTTCTTCATCTCTCTCTTTTGGAGGAGTTATTTTCCTCACATGGGGTTTTATCCTTCCCAGTCCTCTAATAGAGGCATATTTTAAACATGGGAACATGAAAGAACTTTAAAGATGAACCTTTAACCTTTATTTAGGTGTTTATTTGTTAAGATAGATTATTTGTGCATGATTGTGTGTGCATATAAAGTGAAAAATTAAAGTTACTCAACTAGTCTAAACATAGTTTAGAACCATAAGAGATGGAACAAAAAACTAGACAAACTATGCAAACTTGGAACATGCAAGACTTTAAAATTAGCAATCAGTAATTTGACTAAGTGTTGGAAATAAAGAACAACAAATTAATGGGTTCATATGCACCTGGGAGATGAAGTGGTCCAAATGAAAGTTGCTCAAGAGTAACTCATGATGCTACCTATGAAATTTGGGACTTGTTGGATCAAAAGGACAAGCTTATTTATGTAAAATGGCCTACCATATGGTGTTGACCAATGTTGATAGCTACTATGACAACATTGTCTACGTGCAACCTTGACCAAGAAGTAGGTGGATACTTGAAATTTATCAAGGATCTTTCTAATAGAGTGCCCTATCTCCTTAGAAAAATTCACCTTCAATGAACAATATAAGGAATATAATTTATAGTAAAACTCAAGAGGTCTTGATAAACATGAATGACAAAGAGAGTGTAAGTTGAAGAGACGGATATGTTTCACCTAGCAAATGGAATGACAAATATTTGAAACTAATCGGGATCATTGGTAACACCATGAGGAAGAAACTCAAAATATTTTAAGTTCTAATCTACAATGGGAACATGAAAACAAATAGTAACCTAGTGTTCTTTATTTATTGGAAAAAGAGATAAAATAAACAAAATGGAATGTTTAACAAAACTCTAGTTTCTCAACATGGATGGGTCCTATGGACTAATATAGACCTCTAAAAGTAAACAAGATTGAAAATTTAATGGTTTAAGGCCTAAAAACAAGTGGCTAGCTGCCTACTGGGTGACATTGACCCTATTTGATAGCCAATAGAGTAGCCTTGACCTTGTGGGGCTGCCTCGACCTTATAAGAAAAACTTCTAAAACTTCCATGATAAATTCTTTAGTTGATTTGATGGGTACTTTTCTTCCAAAAAAAATTCTAAAACTCTACGAAACTTTCTAAAATTGACCTTCAAGTGCACTTTTGTGAGAGGGAACCTTGCAAAAATAAAGGTTAAGGGGGAGTCTACCTCAGTCAGTCCCTTTGTGGGATTTCAATCATGATTATATATTAAAATACTAATACAAAATAAGCCTTAAAATTGATCTATGTAAATCAATCATTCTAATTCAAGAATAACCATGACAAACCTATAAGATGATGGCAAAAGGTGCATGGAAACTCTACAGAGCAATTAGGGTGGGAGAATAGTTTTGGGGCAAGGTGATGGTTTAGTACAAAAGGGTTTTGGGGTTTCAAAGAGAGCTATTATAGAAATGAGAAACCATAATTCTTAAGCACTCAAGTGAAGGTTTGATATGGTAATGTCTCACAACTCCTAAAGGTGTCTTGAATTCACAAAGGGGTGATGGGAAACATAATTAAATGGAAAAATGACTCCACAATGACTTAATGGAAATGTAATGGGATGGGATAAGGTATAAAAATCTGAGGTATGAAGGTGGTTTAATGGTGGATCTAATAAAAACCAAGTGGAAATAGCAACACACTAAGGCAAAGGCTCTAATAATGGAAATGGGGAGATGGAAAAATAGATTAAAAAAAAGGTGATTGAAATGGATGATGATGGATTGGAAGGGTGTGGGGGATAAGTATGAAGAGGATACAATACAAAAATTAGAGAAATAAACTCATTTCAAATAAAAACCATAATAAAGGAAATGGATCACCCTATCGAAATCCTTAGAGATCAGCCACCTATTGTTAAAGATCATGTGGCAGCATTATTCAATGGAAAAAGAATTATTTGAGAATTTGGGGATGGAGTTAACTCACTCCTAGAACTTTTTAATTTTTTTTAAGGTGCCATTTTTTAGAAAAACAGCTAAAACCATGCGAGCAACTCAAATTTTCTCTTTTTAATGTAAAATTAAGGCAAAGTTGGTCTCTTTTAAGGAGCTTTCTTTAGGAACTTAAAGATGGAAACTTGGTAGGTAGGAATCCCTATAAATTAATTATCTTGCATTCAACTATTGTTGTAGGAGGATGAAAAGTCTGGGCCACCCTATTAGGTAGCAAATTGTGGGCATTGTATGCAAATGAAAATTAAGCTCAATTTTCTAGGGGACCTTAAGCTCAAAGGGGGTCATGTAATTGTGGGTGGTTCCATTAATTTTAACATAATTAAGGAATGATTTAGGAAGGATAAATGTGGGGTTTTCACATAGGATGGGGCTAGGCACGACATTTAATTTTTGATAAGGAGGTAACGAGGGATAATTAAAGGGAAATCAAAGGTTGGGTTAGGACATGGGATGGAGATAAAAATTAAATGAAAGGAAACACATAAGAACTATAAAAAAGGCCATGGGAACAACATAGTAAATGGGATATGGATGGCTAGTGGTGACATAGGCTAGGAAAAAGGGGTCAAAATAACGCAAAAATAAGCACAAAAATATAACAAGTTGTAGGATATGCAAATTCCATTATTATAGGATCTAACATGGATACACATTTTTTGGGACCCATTCATCTATCCTACCCACCTAAGATATGCTTATGGGGGGTTTTGGTGCATATTATTTTCTTACATTTAGTTAATTACTATGTTGCATTATTGTGCACATAAGATATGCTTACTTAGGTAGGTATCTACTTGGGTACGTTGCACTTGCATCATGTGACTTGTACTTTCCTTATTTGGTGGAGATGTACTTCACACATGTGACTACATCTCCTATTATCTCATATTGGTTGTACATTCACATCTCTTGGTAGTGTATCCTATATATACCTAACTCTTTCTCTCATATGAGCATCTCATTATATATCATCCTCTGTTTTGGAATAGCAAACATATTACATTATGCAATCTTTAGTTGTGTATTTGTTTTTGTGGCTTGATCTTGTTATCAAATTCTAGGAGGTTTGCCTAATTCACTTTCATCACTACACATTTACACCCATGAATTTGGGGATGGTGCAAAGCATCGAGGCTCTCTTAGGTTTGTATTCCTCTAGTTTCACATCATTTTTTATTTACCTTATTCTCCATATTGCTCATCACCCTTTATATTGTTCCTCTCCATCCTTTTTATTGTATCTTGCTTCTTGTGACCTATTTCATCTCTAGTGTTGTTTTGGTATATGAATTTAGGGATGATGACATGCATTTATATTAATCATAGTGCCTCTAAATTATTGACCCAAATTCATATATCTCTTCTTGTTGTATTATTCATATTATTTGTTTTTCTCCTTTTTTTTTGTGCTTATGCAACTCACATTTAGTACTTCACTCTTGTCTTTTACAACATTTTGTTGTTACACAACACATCATTTTGTTTCCTTTCTTCCCTAATATCGTTCCATCCTACTTATACATTATCCCACATCTCCTATATATCATGAACTTTGTTGCATTATTTTCATGTCTCATTTTTGTCTCCCATTTTCAAGATAACTTCTTATACGCATCTTCTTGGGATCATACAGCTTCTTTTGCATGCATACTACTCACCATTGTCGTGTTCCTCATACACTTTACTTCATACTCCTCACACTATCACTTTCCTTCTCTACTTCATCCTATACACATTTTCACATCTTTCGTCTACTTTGTTTTACTTCACACTACTCTCCTATTAAAATTTACTTTTCATATCATTCACATTATTATATTATCTTGCTTAGCACATCTCAAATTTTCTCCTACACTTTACTTTTCTTCATAGTATTCACATTATTCATTTGCTTCTCTACCTTGCTTTATTTCATGTTACTCATTTTACTTTACATTATTCACATTATCCCTTTCCTTATCTACTTCATCCTATTCACATAATCACATCCTTCATCTACTTGGTTTTGATTACTACCAATCCACTTATCAATTTTTTTCCTTATTACACTTTTCTTTACAAGATGTGCCCCAACATTTTTTATATAAAGGAGATTTTATTTATATACATAAAATATAAAGGACAAAGAATAGAGTTCTACAAAACATGGTAAAGAGCCCCAAAAGAGCTAGTAAAGATAAAGAACAAATGATATAACACATCCAATTCAAAATATTTAAAGGTTATATTATGTTTACATGTATCAAAAAAAATGAGAATGATCCTCATTGTCGACCACAAAAAGATTTTCTAAGTATGTAGAGTTCTACCATGAGATCTAACTCCATGGTTATCCATTTTGACAACTTCTTTGAAGTAGTTTCTTTTAAAGTGCATGAAATCCTCAATGCCAAGTGGATCATCAAGTAAAACAAAGGGCATGTTACATATTCACATGATTGTGCAAGATATTTATCACACCTACTTGGAGGGAGCCTCCAACATTTTCCAATTTATTAGCCTTCAAGTTATGCTTCCTACATATGTTTTGAAAGTCCACATAAGAGAAGCATTTGATCAAACGTATGATGTATTTGACCAAGTATTCCAAGTTGACATTTTTAACATATCCTTTGGTGATAGAAATTATGATTAACTAAGACTCTCCAAGGGCGTTCAAATAGTCTACTCCTTCCTCTTTTGCTAGAGTTAATAAAAAATTTAAGGCTTGAATTTCAGCATAGTCGGTATTTGTGCCAAGCCCAATTGTATACCTTATGCAAGTTTTATTGTTCAAAAGGATAACTCCTCCTCCACTATCCAAGCTTGTGTTACCCTTGATAGCCTCATCAAAGAAAATAGTGTATCCATGATTGACTAGTGGGGGAGAGTCCTTACCCTATTGTTTTATCTTCTTAATCTTGATGCCATTAGATCTTGTTTCCTTAAGCAAGGACTGAACAATATTCAATCACCCATGTAGGGTGACAATATATTTGAAGATATTTTCAAAAAATGTAGCAATACTAAATATCTTTTTACCCCTAATATATTTTAAGATATTTGAAGAAGATGTTTAGTATTGCTAGGCCATTGAGATTTTGAATAAACCCCATGAATAGAAGAGGAGATATCAACTACCTCTTAAAAAGAACTAGAAGCAAACAATTCTTGGATTATCATTTCTAACAAAATTAAACCATACCTTCTAAGCATAAGCACAATGGATGAAAAGATGTTCCTTGATTTCCTTTGCTACTTTACATAAAACACAACAATTAGGACCAATAAGACCTCTCCATCTCAAGTTGTCAGGAGTGAGTTGCTAGTTTTGAATTTTGATCCAGAAGAAGTTGATTCTTGGAATAGACTTAGTATTCCAAATGTGCTTCCATATTGGCATAAGGGGGAAGTTGTCACAAATAAGCTTATATCATTTTCTCACATAGTTTTTATGGGAACCATTCATACTGCCCAAAAGATACTCGTCATCCTTGTTTTGATGAAGAGGAAGCCTCCCTTCCAAGGATTAAACAAAAACCCAATTATTTTTTAGATCTAAGGGTAGGTTGAGATCCTGTGTAGATTTAAAGATTGAAATATTCTAGAAATTGATAATTAATTAACAAAATAAATATTTTGAGCTTAGCACCAATCTTTTTCTAACATAGGAAATTGCATACCTTGGTAATTTCATGTTATGTTTTGGGCTCACTTTGGTGTTCATTCCCCTAGCATGCTTTAGGGATCATTTTAGCCTTATCCTAGACCTTTTCCCTCACTATATTTCTAAAATTTCTTTATCACATTTTGATTCTTCTCACTAACCTGAGACCACGTGCTAAATTTGAAGTAATTTCTTCAAGACACCAGTGCAACACACTCGCATCACACAAGTTTTCAAAAATCAAAATGTTGGTTTCCTACCCAACTACCCGCTAACACCTATTGTAATGCTTGTCTAGCTAAAAATGCCACTAACATTTGGATCCAGTCCTTCAAGTTTCAAGAAACCCTTTTTGAAAATCTATGTTTTGGATTTGCTTCTAAAACACAACCCTCCAACACATGCAACTCTCTCTTATCTCTCTTGGCTCTCTCTTGACTCTGCTACTAGAATTACCACCATTGTTAAATTTTACTCAAAGGTTGATGCTATGACATTGTTATTGACTTCTCCAAAGTACTCACTCCTTTTCTTCTACATCATGTTGGTAATATTGTTTTTATTCTTGTTCAAATAATATTGCAACATTCTTTTATCACATTTTATTCTATATTTCTCTTGGTATATTTCTCGATGACTATCACCTCCTCTTGTTCAATCCAATATGCACACTAGGGTAATCTTCCTCGTAGACCATGGATTGATGTTTATAGATTTAATTTATTATTATTATCCGTAGTTCCTAGATGCACATAGGATAAGAGCACACACTATTTCAATCTCTTTCCATTTAACTGCCTATAGGGGTTGAAAGACCAAAATAGGGGCTTGACCATTCCTGGCAATCTCCCAACCAATCACAACCATTTTTCTATTTCTAGCTACAAATATTTAGAAGATTACAATCGTACAAAGGTTTGTTAGTATCTCCCTTCCTCTTGTTATGTTATTATTTTAATGTGTTATAGCTAGCTTAACTTCATTTATATATCACCTAGTATCCCTTGGTTTGCTACTTTTCTTATCTGTGTTTCCTATTGTGTAGATTAGTTCAAAATCTAGTGAAAACATTGAGTTTTGCAACTTTTCCAGATGATAGCACATAACCTAGACTGTAGCATGTGAAGTGGATGACAACACATTGCATTACCATATTTGGCAGTGAGCTTCATTCTCTAATCACATGTTCCTTTCTATTTGTCGTTTACAGTTCCAAATCCAATTTATTCATTTTGTAGTTCATTTTTTTATATTAAGGAATTTTCCAACCCAAATCTATGTTTTAGCTTGGTAAAAGATGTTAATTTTCAAGTTAAAACATTTGAGGATATTTCTAGTATGATTTTGTTCTTTCTATAATAGAACATTAGCAAAATATTTCTTTCAAAAACTAGTTTTATCCCAGTGTAATGGTTTGAAAGCATTAACTTAGTAAATATAATAAATATCTTTGTTAAACTCCATCCCTTTCTACATTACATTTTGGTAAATTCGAGCTTCATCACAAATCCTACAATGTCAGATTTCTTTCTTCAAACCTTCAAGGCCTTTGATAAAACATTTTCTAAGGAGGAATTTGACATGCTAGATGAGGTATTAGAGGACTTCATTCATGTCCCTTCCCATTCTTCACCTACCAAATCAACCTCTTCTATTTCTACATCATCTCATCCTCCTCAAAATCTAACTAATACAATATTCATTTCAATCTGCATAAAAGAGCTTCAAAAACCAAATAATGTTGTATGTGGCATACCTTATTTACCTCAACCTTCTCATCCTATAATTACTGCTTGGGCATTCCTAATAACCCTCAACCTTTTGACTTCTATACTCATATTTCTCAATCTATAAAGTGTAATGTTCATGTGACTACTAATTTTCATATGATAGCCCACACATATAACATTCATAGGAACAAACAGGTAACCCCTGTTCTTGTTTCTCTTCCTCCCTCAAATTATATTCTTCCATTAGCTCCACATATTTCTATTAAGAATACTAGAGAGTATGATATTATTAAGTAGCTTCAAGCTACTCAGTCTAAAATCTCTCTTTGGGAGCTAATCCAAACCTCTTCTTCTTATCATGGCATGCTTCAAGAAGCTTTACAAAAGATTTTAGTTTCATCTTCTTTTAAGACCAATGATGTAATAATCTTACTAGACTGTATTTATACCAATACTATTGATATTGTCTTTAAAAAATATGAATGTCCTTCTATTGAGGCTCAAAAACAACATGAACCTCTCCTTACCACTATTCAAATAAATTATATTAGAAATAAACATACCCATATTGAAAATTGTTCTAGTCTCAATGTATGTAGTGTAGACCTTTTAAACCATAATAATATTAATAAATCTTGTATTTTTCCTACAAATCTTCCCATCAAAGGTTTTGATAACACTAGTCACTAAACTCTAGGAACCATAACTATGCCTATCGAGTTAAGCCTTGTCATATTACATATAGTAGTTCATGTGATGTCGAGAACTCTTTATTATAATCTCCTCTATGGTAGGTTGTGGATTCATGCTATGGATGTACTCATGTCTACCCTACATAAATCTATTAAATCTATTCATAACAATAAAACTTTTACAATCAAGGATGATCCAAATCTAATGCAATGTTGTCAGCAAATGACTCTTTGGCATAAAAATTTCTCTTCTACATCTACTCTTCATAATCTTATAGCCTCTTCTTCAACCAAACAGCTTACACCATCATCACCTCTTGTTGATGATGTGCATTTTCATTCTTCTTCTTCTGATGCATGTCTTGGGGATGATTGGGGAACCTTGGAATTTGCTTCCTCTTTTTTAGGAGATTACAAAGTCGATCTCTCTCACTTTGACATCCAAAATCTACATTCTATGCCTTGTACATAAAAATCTTCTAACCCTTCTAATCCCTCTTCTTCTAAATCATGTGATTACACAACCCATATCACTCATGCTAATGATAGGAATCCACCATATTTTTTGAGTTGGAATCCCTTTATGGCCATGGTTTTCAATTACTTTCAAAAACTAGATATAAAGGCAATGGCCTAGGTTGTAAGGAACAAAGCATCAAGATCCCTTTAGAGCTTACGCCATATCTATCTATAGTGGTCCTTGGTTTCCAACCTCCTTGCCACTTCAAACCTTTATGTCATAACTTGGCTAATCTAGCCATGATTGTTGCATCTCTTTTTTTAATTAAATTATATTAGCAAAAAAAGATGCAGGTTACACTATAAGTTCTAAGCCCAACAGGGCACCAAAAGCACCTAGGACAAAGCATCAAACAAACAACAACCAAGGCTGCACTAGACTGTTAGTACCACCATCATATTACAGTACCACTTAGTTACAACATATACAATATTGGTTCAAAAAAGATAGTATCAAAAAGTCTAATCTATATAATCGAAACAATATCAAATTGCTCAATCCAAGACTATATCTTCAAAAATTCACACTTTCACTGTACTTACCCAATTCTCTGAATGCACCAATAGGAGGGGAGATGTTAGAGATAACCTCATTATCCCTCACAGCCTCCAAAGCAGCATCTTCACAAAGTTTTTCCTCTTCTCTTTTTTGTTCTTCAAGCATTTGTTGGAAAGTCATCTTCTTGTTGAAACTTCATATAGTTATTGAAGAATAAAGAGTCAACTTTTATTGCATCATGTGGCCAAAGGATGGCAATGATAATGTCTGATCTCTTCATTACAATCTGCCCATCATCCATGAGTTCAAGGAACTTCTCTTTTGAGAACTCAAGGGTCATCTTAACCTGCATAGCAATCAAATGGGAGGTGAGTATTCTCGAAGACCTTGTAAGGAACCTCCTTTTTCCCTAAAATATGTCCTCATTTATAAACTTCCAAAGAATTCATAAAATCTTAGTGGTCAAAGTTAACCAAAAATGATTAAAATAAGCATTCAAACCATCAACGTATCCAAATAAGATTTCTTGCCAAGAGATAACATTTCTTCTATCTCAACCCTTAAGACCAAAAAAAGAGAGACCACACATCTTTAGCAAAATTACATAAAAAAAAAGTGTTCAACAGTCTTAGATTCTTTACAAACACTACAAAGTTTCTTGCTAGGATCATCAAGGAAACAGTTAAAGCCAACATCAATCTTTTTCAACCAAATCAACCATCTAAAGCAACCCTTTTAGGATCTAAAAAACTAGACCAACATATATTAAAAAAATGTTGACCACTGTTTATTATCCAAGTTAAGGTTCTGACTCTTATAAACATATTTGGTGACATTTCAGAAGCAAGACAAGAGATTGTATATCTTCTTGGAGGTGATATTGAACAAGACAATGTCATCAATCCATGAAAGGTTGTTAAATAAGTTAGATTCAAGTCTAATCTTAATAGGAAAAGATAGCTTGGTGCATGCCTTATGAATCATAGAATAATATCTCCTTTGTGACTGAGGCAGATCAAGGGATCTGCTCAGGGTTTTCCAGTCCAAAAATACTTCCTCATTCATTACATCTTTCAAACTTTCTAGCACTTTGTGATACCAACTGAAATCATGAAGAATAGACATGAAGGAAATGACAACAAATGCAAATCAAACGAATGAAAACCTCATATCGACTCATGATCCATTGATAAGGTGGAGAGTGCCGCACCCAAAGCACTCTAGCTTTACCCAGAGAGATGAATGTTGGTTGCTTGATTTAGCAGCATAACGATAGGATAGGGATTGGTAGATGAATGATTGGATGAATGCAATAGAGATGGATGAGAGATTGAGAAGAAATTTTGACAGCATAAGGATACTAGAAGAAGATTCATTACAAATGGCTCAAGAGAGGCTACCTTTATAGAAAAGGCAAATTCAAATGGACAGTTGTGATTGAGAGTTATTTTGAATGATATGAACGGTTGAGATTGGTTAGGGTTGATTAGGGTTTCCTTGTACCTCAAGAAATCATAGTCATGTGACAAGTGTGCGAAGGAGAATGAAAGGAATCTAATTCAAATATTATATTTGAATTAGTTTGACATATGAAGGCCTATTAAGTGGAAGATGAGACATGTGACATGTGTCGCAATGTTATGAGAGGTGAGGGAATAATTCAAATTTTTAATTTGAATTATGTGAGACATGTGACTAGGTGTAATTAATTAAATAAATGGGATTTATTTAACTAATTGGGAATGTGATCAAGTGGGATTAATTAAATAAAGTGGGTTTATTTAATTAATCAAGAAGGTGATTAAGTTGGACCAATGTGATTAAGATGAACTAGGACTTAGGGGTAAATGGGATTAAGTGGGATGAGGTTAGATGAACTAGGAACATATACAAGTTCATGTCGACAATGTGTTGTGTAACTAGGACCTAGGGCAAAGACATACAAGGTCATGTGTAAACAGGACCTAGACAATTTTCAGTGTCTACATTTGCCCCTCTTTGAGATGATGTTGCGAGATGATAAGATTTATGTCGAGTAACATCATTTCAAAGAAGCCAAGGAAATGGATAGAAGAAAAGGATAGGGTGGTGCCAAATGAAATCATGAAGAATCGACATGAAGGAAATGACAACAAATGCAAATCAAATGAATGCAAACCTCATATCGATTCATGATCCATTGATAAGGTGGAGAGTGTTGCACCTGAAGCACTCTAGCTTTACCCAAAGAGATGAATGTTGGTTGCTTGATTCAATAGCATAATGATAGGATAGGGATTGGTAGATGAATGATTGGATGAATGCAAGATAGATAGATGAGAGATTGAGAAGAAATTTTGATAGCATAAGGATACTAGAAGAAGATTCGTTACAAATGGCTCAAGAGGGGCTACCATTATAGAAAAGGCAAATTTGAATGGACGGTTGTGATTGAGAGTTATTTTGAATGATATGGACGGTTGAGATCAGCTAGGGTTGATTAGGGTTTCCTTGCACCTCAAGAAATCGTAGTCATGTGACAAGTGTGCGAAGAAGAGTGAAAGGAATCTAATTCAAATATTATATTTGAATTAGTTTGACATGTGAAGGCTATTAAGTGGAACATGAGACATGTGACATGTGTCACAATGTTATGAGAGGTGAGGGAATAATTCAAATTTTTAATTTGAATTATGTGAGACATGTGACTAGGTGTAATTAATTAAATAAATGGAATTTATTTAATTAATTAGGAATGTGATCAAGTGGGATTAATTAAATAAAGTGGGTTTATTTAATTAATCAAGAAGGTGATTAAGTTGGACTAATGTGATTAAGATGAACTAGGACTTAGGGGTAAATGGGATTAAGTGGGATGAGGTTAGATGAACTAGGATGAACTAGTACCTAGGGGAACATATACAAGTTCATGTTGACAATGTGTTGTGTAACTAGGACCTAGGGCAAAGACATACAAGGTCATGTGTAAACAAGACCCAAACAATTTTCAGTGTCTACACCAACTTTTAGCAGAGAAGTCTTAGACAAGAGCAAGGGGTTTACCATTCCACATGAGGTTCCACTAAATAAACCTATGTCCCCAAACCTTCTTACCAGAATGGTCCCAAGTAGGACGCTCCTTCAAGAAAACTCTTGCAACCTCCCAAGCCTTCCAAAGACTTTTGAAGACATTCGACCTAGCAGAGGAGACAGACTTTGGTAAAAAGAATATCATGCAGGTGGAGACTAGTCCAATGTTTAACTTTTTTAGGGACAACTTGAATGATATTATTTCTAATTAGAACCTTCCATGGTTCTTCACCATACAATGATTTAACAATCCACTTGATAGAAAGTGCTATCGCCTGGATTCTTAAGTCCTTCAGGCCCATCCCACCTACATCTTTACTAAAACAACACCAGTCCCATTTCACAGCAACCCTCTTCTTATTTCCTTTCCCATCAGACCACAGAAGCCTTCTTATACACTTTTGGATTTCCTTAAAGTGGGTATTATTAAAGAGCCAAACTAAGGAATAACATATAGAGTTAGTGGAAAGGATATTTTGACAAACTTGTAATCTTCCATCAAGGGACAGATATTGAGTATTCCAATTCATCAACTTGTCTTTCAATCTTACCATAAACTCACTCCCACATGTTTTTTAGGGAGGATTTAACTAAGAGGGATATACCTAGATACCTGATTTATTTGTGAGGCCCATCCCATTGAATATCATACTTACTGAACCCAGGAGGAGCAGTGTCATGCCAACTTAAAAAGTGAGATTTACATACATAAATTTTTGCACCTAAGGCCTTACAAAATACATCAAGTTTGCCCATCAAACCATCAAAGTTCTTTTCATCAATGTCTACAAATATTGTTGTATCATCAACAAACTATATATTAATCAATTCCTCTTTATCTTGAAGTACTATATCTTTAACTCTATCACCATTGATGGAAGGCCTTAGAAGGTAGTGCAAAGCATCAAATCCAATTAAAAATAGGGTAGGGGCCAAAGGACACCCCTGCCTAATAGACCTTTATAGGATGAATGGTTTAGAGAGGGATCCATTCACATCAATTTGGGTGATTACATCCTTGAAGAGTACCTTGATCATATCACACCAATTCTAAGGAAAACCAAAAGCCTCTAGTGTTATTAAGACAAAAGACCATTCCACCCTATCATAAGCCTTTTCAAAGTCTAGGAGGAGCATACATGTATTTTTCTTCAAATACATTAACTCAATTTAAAGATTCCCAACTTGTAATTAGATTTTCAAGGATATGCCTCCCTTTGATGAAACTGGTATATGTCTTATTAACAAATTTAGGAAGAATGTGAGTTAACATCAATGCCAAAACTTTTGCCAAAATTTTATATGAGACATTGATGAGAGAAATTGGTCTCTAATTCTTAATTAAGCCTCTATCACCATATTTTGGAAGCAACTTAATAATTCCCCTATTAATATTACTTCTGAAAGAACCATCTTTAATTGCTTGCTTATACACTAACAACATATCTTCATCAATCCATTCAATGTTTTCTTTGTAGAACTCAGTTGGTAATCCATCATGACGAGGGGATTTGTCATTGTTAAAAGAGGATATTGCTTTTTTATCTCTTCTAGGCTAAGGTCTTTAGTCATAATGGAGGCATCCTCTGAGAATTTTTTAGGTATTAAATTCCTACAACTCTCTTGTGCTTCTTTAGAGATCTTGTTGTCATTCTCTATAGTAAATAGTTTCATATATAAATTTTTGAAATCTTCTTTGATTTTCCTCACATTAGTGACAAGATCATTATCTATCCAGATAGGTCCAATTTCCTCTCTTCTATTTTTGGTCTTTATGAAGTTGAAGACAATTTTTGACCCCCTATCCCCATTCTTCAACTAGTTCATCTTAGACCTTACCTTCAATCCTTGAGTTTTAAATGTTTGAAGACACTTCAACTTATGCTTGGTGTTAGCCATGTTATCAACTAGAGAGACATTAGCAGGATTCCCTTGTAGAAGGTTTCCATCTTGATAGAGCTTTTATTGGAGATCATTCTCAACTTTCCTTCTGTCTAATGCCCATTTCTTCCTAGTAGTCTGAAACAATACTTTCTAATTGTTAGTATTACTATTCCATCTATTAATACATGAGAGTTTGTGCAAAAGAACCTTGTTAATCTCTCTCAATGTAAAAACTCCATTACACTCACTATGTTTCAAAAGCTCAATATTCAACTTATACAAGCTATCCCTTCTAATTTTATTATCATTTTCATGCTTTTGAATGACAATTTGAGATTCAATAGGATAGTGGTCAAATATTGTGTATGGATGAACTTTTACCATATTAGGGTTCTCTTTCTTGTCAAAACTAAAGAACTCTTCGTTGACATATATCCTATCTAATTTTCAATAGATATTTTTTCATTCTTTTGGGAATTGCACCAGGTATACAACATATCCTTATTTTCTTTTTTCATCTTTTCCATAGGGTAAAAAATCTTAAGCTTCTTTTTCATTATGCTCCAGAAGAAGAATTCATTACCTTTCTAGTTCATATCAATCCCACTAGTCTTGTCCTCCACGTGTCCCCCAACAATCCAAGCGATCCTAGGTAATGTTTCCATCCATTTCTAGAATTTCGTTATTTCTCTATAGTCATTAGCTACATAGATAACGTAGATTCCAAATCTTAGTTTATCTTTTCCAAGCATCAATTAGACCCCTCTATTAGAATCAGAGCATCCATTGTCAACACCGTGCCTGACCCACTTATTGTTTAACAAAATAGCAACACCACCCTTGCCCTTATCATGATAACTAACATATTAAGTAACATCTTTCCATATAAAGTTCAGACTGGTTTCAAGCACAAAACCAACTGCTTTCACCTCCTAGAGGAAAATGAAATCAAGGTTTTTCATTTTATTAAAAAACTCCTAATTGCATATTTTTTGTCAGGGGACTCCAATCCCCTGATATTCCAACTTATCCCCTTAAGACTCATTTATGTTAGTGGGGTATTCAGGTTTCCTCTGATTCTTATAAAGCTTGTCGAAGCATGAAGGGATTTTATCCTCTCTTCCCTTCTTCTTGTTCTTCTGACCACTATCATCTCTTCTTACTTGCTTCCTCTTTTTCTTGCCTTGAATTTGCTTCAAAAGATCATCAATGTCCATCATTCCTTCATCATTACCTGACAGGGGGGAAGAATCCCCCACTTTGTTTCCACTCTTATCTTTTTTCCTTGTTTCTTTCTCTCTATTAGTTTTAATCCTTGCCAAGTTTATGTCTCCCCCATTTGATCCTAATGTTCTAGTGCTTTTTGAGGGCTGTAGAGTCACATTCTTTTTGTTTTTCTCTTTAAAAATATTTTCTTTGATCTTTTTCAATACAATCTCCTGAGCATTTTTTTTTATGTTTCAGAGTGTGTTCAATATAATTAGTGGCATGATTCTAATCATCTTTATCCTTTTTATCCAAATTAATATTCCTCATGTCAACAATCATTTTTTTCATTTCCTCAAGGTTAGAAGTAATGTCATTCATATCTTCATTCATGTTTTTGGAATTGTCAACTTCATGAGAAACACCAGTGGAGGTTTCAATATCATTAATGTTTATAGACTCATCCAAATTTTTTTGAAGGGTCCTACTCATTCAAATTGTGAGTATCTTGATTATTTTTACCTTTTGCTCTCCCCCTGAATTCATGTTTGAGATTATTAAATCTCTTAATGATTCTAAGGAAATTTCTTTTTTGGTGCCCTTCTTCCTTACAAATGAAATAGGCATTAAGGCCCCCTAATACCACAATATTGCAATAGATTATTTCCCTACCCAAATTAATACCAATTTTCTCTGAGATATCAACTCCAGGGGAAAGGGAAACAATAACCCTAGCATCCAAATGGGGAAGAGGAGACTTGGTATCCTCTACCTGGAGAACTTTCCCCGGTGGCAAAATCAATTGGGGGATAAAGACCCACAATTGAGGCAATAGGTTTTTCAAAATCATCCACCAAGGATCAGTAGTCATCATAATTTCATCATTCAACAACTCGGGGGGACCAAGGCACTAGTTTAAACATAGCATTACCCACATTCCAAAATTGCTTTTCTAGGGCACGCTTCTGCATACCATGGTTTTTAAAAAAATAATAAATAATCATTTTTGAACCATCCGACAAAATGTAACATACAGTCCCAATTTCCTACCCCAGATATTGAAAATCCAATCATTAAAGAACTTTCTTGAGGGGAGGGCATCATAATTAACTACCTCAAAAAAGATGGAAACATTCCTAGGTCTATTCTCTTCATGTTCAACAACAAGGCACTTGTCTTTATTCGATTCTACCATGAGAACATTTGAGACAAAAGGGGGAAGCTTACCTTTATCACCTCCATGGGCTAGCGCACCTCTAAAGTTCCCACATTGCTCACTAAGTATACCATTCTCTACACTAGTCACTTCAAACTTTACATGAGCCAAAACCTTGACCCTCTCTTCACCACCCAGGATATCTCTATAGGATTTCTTATTTTGTTCACTATTATTATCTTCAAATTTGGCATCTTCTTTAATATTTTCCAATCCTTCCTCCATTAAACCCTCACATGCTTTAGTATTTACTCCTTGACCAGTCCTTGCTCCTAGGTCACTGTCCATCAGTTAATGCCTGAAGGTAGGTTGGGAGAGAGAGGCAGTTCAATTGAATTTTTTTAAAAACAAATTAACAAATTCAATATCACAACAAAACTTAAGAAAAAAAATCAACAAACCAAATCTTTAACACACTACAACACAAACCAAAACCCATAATCACATCCAAAAACAACCAAGAAGACAATAAGGAACAACTCAAATGCGACGAAGGATACTAATCAGGTTCAATTCGAGAAGGAAACTCAGCTCTGAGGTTGACAATGGCAGGAAACTCTCCATCTTCCCTATCAACCTCAGAGAACCTCCTCTGTGTTCCAAATCTACTTGTTCTGATTTTTGCATCTTGTATTTCTTATCTACCTAGATTACACCTTGACTTGATTATAGAATCTTCTCAGTCACATATGCCACCTCTAGATGTGTTCTCTACTGATTAAGCTCTAACTAAATT